>CP137670.1:32278967-32452348 GCA_037976565.1 Mesocentrotus franciscanus
TTGGGGGGGGTTGGTTTTTCGTACCTCTATAAATAGATATTTTGCTTGTAGGGGTCTGTAACCATTTTTCATCATATAACACCTAACATCAGGCAAATTATTACGCTAGTAAGTCAAGTATGTGTCGTACAATCACATCGTAAAATTACAAAAAAAAACGTTTCCAGCCTACTGACTGCACATATGCTGTTTACTTGAGCAAAAGTAATTTTCAGATAGCAATTAAATGAATCATATCCCTTGTAAATTTGATGTCTTTTCTGTTTTCCGTAACTCAAGAATGAGTGTGTGTGTGTGATTGGGTTTTTACAGACGTGTATCAATCAGATATGATTATTTACGTCTGGGGACCGACCTTAACGTCACCAATCGAAAGACGTTAGGTGGAATGGTTGAATTAGGGCCTTTGTTGAGTTCTTTAGATGTAAGCTTTAATATGTCACATTCTCAAGAAACATAAATCGGGACAAATCAATTTTTGTACATACTTAAAAATTACAAAACTTGGTATGAACATGAATAATTTAGTTGCTACCTGTAGGTGTATACTGTATAGTAATTTCAACTCATCGGTCTGTGACTAAATCCATTAAGTTTGTTGATAAACTAAAAGATATCATCAATGTTGTACTCGACACATTTTTTATTTTCTTACACTAAGATGATGCACAAAAAGAGAAAAATTTCTGTCCATATTTCCTTGAGGCACAGTGAGTGACCCTGATATCCATCTTCAAGACGAGACAGATGTGATGTATTATTAGATCACAGGTCACTACCGATATACTACAGGGAGTATTATAAGTGTGAATAAGATGGATTCCTGTGTTGACTGTGTAGCATGGAGATTGCCCAGTACACAGGGGCTGATTGAAGGGGGAGGGGTCATGGGGTTTTTGTACCCCCGTTTTTTGTTGGTCAGAAGTTGGATTTATTACCCTTATTTATGTTTTTCTGTTGTTTCTGTTGTTATTTTGGTTTGTGTGTGTTCTTTTTTGTCTTTTTTCTTTCATTTGTCACACTTGAGGGGGAATTGAAGGCCCCCCATTTTTATTTTTTTTGGGGGGGTGTCAGAATTTGGGAGGATTGGACCCTGTTTCATACTTGATAACCTGTTATCATTCTTTTGGTTGTTTGTTCTTGTTTGTCCTATTTTTGTTACTTGTTGTGAATTGGACCACCCCCCCTCCACCATGCATCCCTCCCTGCGCCTTATTCTAGAGATTCTACTCATCTAATCATGCATTATATATGATCAGCAAATATTCTTGATTTTCTCATCCTCTTTAACCTTTTCTATCCCACTTCCGCTTCTTCCGCACTAACGACATGTACTCCTACACTTGATTACTGTGCAATGTGAATGAGATGGATTGATGTCTGTGTGTGAACAGGCAAGTGTTAAAGGTATTAGAAGCAAATTCTTATCCTCTCTTATCATTTTGACAGATTCTCTTGAGAGGCAGAAGGTTGCTAATTCAGAGGTGTAAAAATGTCATCTGTTTGGAGCCAGAAGGGCGTTAACTCATCTACTTTAGCAAAGTTAATTGGCTCTGAACAGACGACATGGCCTTATTAAAGTAACTCGGTAACATTGCCTCAGATTCTGAAACAAAATCCTGGATTTAGCTCATGCTGCAATCATAATTATAAATCTTTATGTCAGTCAGGAACCCCATGACTTTTACAAGCTGATCGCCTGTCTGATTATCAAGATATTTATGATTGGAAATCGAAATTTCGTTTTCCTAACTGTTTTTATAACACTACAGTCTATTGGGGAAAATGAGTATGGTAAAACAGGTCACTCAAAGATTTTTACTTTTTTGAGGCACTAAATGAACATCTTGAAGCGCAATTTTGTTTAATAGGGCTTCATGCAATATTACACCATATCACAGACACTGATAACATGTAGGGCCATGCATCTCAGATTTAACATTGTTAAACGATGCCTTTAAAAGTAGCCTGACTGGATGATTCACTTAGGTTAAAGATAAGATGAGTTCTGAACTTCTGGTAAATATAGAAAATAAATTCTCACAGAATCCTACGAAACTTACACTGACTGATGAAGATTACAAATCAATGACATATGCCAAACGATTTTGGTAGAATGTATAGGGGCTGAGTAATGAGCATAGAAAGATAAGAAAATCAAGGTAAGTAGGCCTGACACAATGTGCTTAACACAGGTCACTATGTGCAAATGAGAGTTGTGGTTTTTATTGAAGATGATGCCCAGCAAGTATTTGTGCGTTTGTTTTTTTTTTCACTGGTTCATACAATCAATCTACTGCAGGATAAACAATCCAGAATGAATCATAGCAATTTTCTCTCAAAATATGATTCCCATACCAGAGCTCCTTGCTCAAGATTAGCTTTAAAGGCATCATTTAACAATGTTAAATCTCAGATGCATGGCCCTACGTGTTATCAGTGTCTGTGATATGGTGTAATAATGAAGCCCTGAAAAAATTGCGCTTCAAAATGATCATGAAGTGCCTCAAAAAAGTAAAAATCTTTGAGTGACCGGTTTTACCATACTCATTTTCCCCAATAGACTGTAGTGTTATGAAAACTGTTAGGAAAACGCAAAATTTGATTTCTGATTTCCAATCATAAATATCTTGATAATCAGACAGGCGATCGGCTTGTAAAAGTCATGGGATTCCTTCCTGATCTAAAAAAGGTTTATAATTATGATTGCAGCATGAGCTAAATCCAGGATTTTGTTTCAGAATCTGAGGCAATTTTACCCAATCCCTTTAACACCATTATGACTCTTAGCAGAAAATAAGGTGATAGCCAATGT
Source organism: Mesocentrotus franciscanus (assembly GCA_037976565.1). Classification (NCBI taxonomy): domain Eukaryota; kingdom Metazoa; phylum Echinodermata; class Echinoidea; order Camarodonta; family Strongylocentrotidae; genus Mesocentrotus; species Mesocentrotus franciscanus. Next base: position 32,281,783 of record CP137670.1, read on the forward strand.
GTCCATTCATTTCATCCAAAAGTGATAAACCGTGAATAGGTTGTGATACTAGAGGGAACCATTTATAATCAATTATCATACCCCTACGTGTAACTGCATTATTGAAATGAATATTATCAATACGCTTTTGCAATATAATGATCTTTCAGTTTTGATAATTTCTATGTCTGATGTGCATCATAACTTCAAAGTTTTAGTTTCTATTTATAATTGAAAACAACTTACCATTTCTTGTAGTACTATAAAAACTTCAATCATATCATATGTCATAGTATAATTTCATCATATAAATCAGAGATTGTAGGCCTACTAATGACTTAATTACTTTTACCATTTTATTATGTATTTTAACATAGTTGAACCATGTATATTCTATCTTTTAATATTTTATATTTACATTATGAACAAAATAATGGATTTTTAAAACACAGTCCTCAAGCACTGTATTCTTCAGTAAATAACATTTGTCACTTCATCTTCAACTTGATTTCTAGTGGTACAATACAATGTCAAATGATACAGCTATGCACGATTCAGCATTTGGCTGCGAAGCATTGACAAATAAAACCATCATTGAATTGAATCGAATTGAAGTGAATATCAGTTAATTATCAATTTGGATGAAACAAAATTGTCTGTACATGTACATATATGTAAGTCTAATGTCTCTTGGGGCACATTGCATAGAGTCGCCCTATATATCACTTTCATGCAGGCATTGTTCACAAGATCTAGGAGATAAAATTAATTACGTACAGCAGCCCCTGCATACCATTACACAGTAAACCTCCCTCTACTGAGCCTTGCAGAGACATCGTACTACATGCACCAGACAGCCTGCATAGTACTATTTGGGCTCTTTTGACAAGAATAATTTGTTTAAAATGACGTATCTGTAGCGGCATAATTGACGAGCCTGCCTCACAAAGAGACATTTAGTAGCAACGGAGAAGTCATTAAAGAAACTAATTCATCATTGTCAGTGGGAGTTGGGTCGTTTGTACGTGAAATATAAACTGATGTTGTCCAGTAATTGAACATTTTTCATTTCTTGACTGCAATACATGAGATTTTCTTCTCTCTTTAAATTGATTTTATTCAACATGTTCTTTATTTCTTGTTTTCTCTCCTCTATCCATCTCTCTCTCTCTCTCTCTCTCGCTATCTGTCTGTCTCTTCTGTCTCTCTCTCTCTCTCTCGCTATTTGTCTGTCTGTCTCTCTCTCTCTCTCTCTCACTCTCTCACTCCACCCCCGTCTCTCTCTCTCTCTTCATATATATCTCCCTCCCTTCCACATCCTCTTTACCCCACATCCTGTTCTCTCTCTCTCTCTCTCTCTCCCTCACTCTGTCTCTGCATCATCTACCTTTCTCTCTCTCTCTCTCTCTCTCTCTCCCTCTCTTCCTCTGTCATTTTCAACACTCTCCACATCCTCCCCAATCACCCTTATAAAAGAAAGATGAAGCATGAACTCTCTATGTGAACAGGGGGCCATTGGAAGCACATACAGTTTGTAGGTTGATGAAATAAGCCCCGTCCTGAAGTGCAGGTGCGTTGCATCTATCATGTTGTACTGCATGTATATCAAGCTACCTGGAGGGTGTTTCACAAAGACTAAGATCGACTTTAAGATGGACTTAACTATGGCAGGCTGCTCATGCCACTGACACTGTTTGCTCTCACCATTTACTGGCATTTGTCTCTCAAGGGACGTATAAATTGTCACAAATCTACAGAATCTATATTTTTTAATAATTCATTATTGAAGGAATAAATATTATCTAAAGATCATAATGGTGAGAGCAACCAATGGCATGAATGGCTTGTCATATTTAAGTCCAACTTAAATTTGATCTTAGTCTTTGTGAAACACCCCCCTGGTCTGGAAATGCCGGCATACCTTTGCATCCTGTTTGCAAGTCAAACCAAAGAGTAATATATCAAATGCTGGGTAATTCACAAAACTGGTTAACCTTTTGGGAAATAAGTTTCATTTTCATTCAACACATATTTTCCTTTGGATTTAAAGTCAGTTTTATCCTGGGCTTAGTACTTAAAGGGAAGATTGAGTTCTGGGAAGAGGTGAAAAAAAATAATTTGTGAGTGTTTTCATTGTTATTATGCAAGTGTGGAAGAACATCAGAGAAAAAATGTTCCCTGAAAATGGCTCTTCAAATGCCTTCATATTCTAAATATGACAAGTAACAGCTTAAAAATGATGCCCGGTTTTATGCCACATGTTTGTGTAGTCCCATATACATCTGTGTACAGTGCTTGTTACTTTACCAAGACTGGGCCAAATTTCTTATCATTTTGATGACTCCAGAACCTTCAATATTTATATGCTACATGATCAACCTTTTCTGATCAATTCCAAATCATTTCGTTCACAATGCAATCGCATGACCAGAACTCAACTTTATCTTTAAGTTGTGCAAAATAATTAAAGGCACTTAATTTACATGTACATGTTGATGCAAATTGTTTGTAAAACTAAAGTGATTGTTGTATAGTATGATACAAGTGCAAAATTCAGCACATGTGTACTACAACATAAAAGCTACATGCACATGTATATTGCACACACAGTATCCATACCACTACCAGGAGATGGTCAAGGCGCCTACAAAGTAGTTTTATCACCCTGGCTTCAGCCTGGCTTCAGCCCAGCTTCAGCCCAGCTGCCCTAAGGCACGAAAATCATTCAAGGAGTAAATTCCTACCAGGCACCCATTTTACTACACTAGGCCCATTTACACTGTCATCCAAACACGCCGAAAAATGCCAAACCGGAGCCTGACCGCGATGTTTCAGTGATGTTTCCAAGGCAACTACGCTTTACCGGCAAAAATGCCAAGCCCAAAACATTCCAAACCGAAGTGTGATTTTGGGGCGTGTTTTGGCGTGTTTGGTGAGTATAAACGCTCGCAGCTGGAACATCGCGAGGTTTGTCACGTGACTTTAGGAGCGGGGCTAGCTTTCGTCCTTGAAGACTTATTTGCATAAAGTAGCCACAGAGTAAAAATAGCTGATCGAAGACGCATTTTGCAATTGGAAGACCGCACATGCGCATTACCAACCAAAACACGACAAAACATCACTGAGCTTTTCAGTCGGTGATGTTTCCGCACGAGTGTAAACGGGAGCGTCAAAAATCGTGATTTTTATTTTTAATTTTTAAATGAGGTATTTGACAGTATAAATGCGCCTACTGTGACCTGGTTGGAGAGTGGCAAATGTAGATTAAAAATGTCTTGCAAAAGGACATTGGTCCTGCAGCGGGAGTCAGACTGCAAACCGCGTGACCCACGGCCCTGTGAGGTATCCACTAGACCATGTTACCTCTACTATTTCCTTAATCAACGCATCATTATTCCAATTAATTGATTAATACAACATCCATAATAATCCCTACAACTAGGCTACAGGATGTCTTACCGTATATTACAATAATGCAGTCAGTGTGGCAATATCAGTATTCAATCTATTTATAAAACTTTTAGAAACAAGAGTTTTGTTTCTGTAAACGTGAAAAAGAATGTACACAGATATTTTCTTCTTATGAGATGACCAGTACCTCACATTCCTTTTAACCCGTTAACTATCGAATTCTTTCATTCCCATAGACTTAACGTAGGGATCACCCTGTTCCCATAGACTTAACACAGGGATCACCCTGTTCCCATAGACTTAACGTAGGGATCACCCTGTTCCCATAGACTTAACACAGGGATCACCCTGTTTCCATAGACTTAACACAGGGATCACCCTGTTCCCATAGACCTAACACAGGGATCGCCCTGTTCCCATAGACTTAACACAAGGATCACCCTGTTCCCGTAGACTTAACACAGGGATCACCCTGTTCCCATAGACTTAACACAGGGATCACCCTGTTCCCTTAGACTTAACACAGGGATCACCCTGTTCCCATAGACTTAACACAGGGATCACCCTGTTCCCATAGACTTAACACAGGGATCACCCGGTTCCCATAGACTTAACACAGGGATCACCCGGTTCCCATAGTCGTAACACAGGGATCACCCTGTTCCTATAGACTTAACACAGGGATCACCCGGTTCCCATAGACTTAACACGGGGATCACCCTGTTCCCATAGACTTCACACAGGGATCACCCGGTTCCCATAGACTTAACACAGGGATCACCCTGTTCCCATAGACTTAATACAGGGATCACCCTGTTCCCATAGACTTAACACCGGGATCACCCTGTTCCCATAGACAATTAATGGGTTCAGTGAATATCTAGGAGCAGCTAGGGCCATGAGTTATGAATATCCCATTCCTTAAAAAAAAAACAATGATGTGTACACACTGAAAACTGGCCAACCATCATGTCAATTGACATCTAAGTTATACATTTCATAACCGGTATATATGTCATTTTCTAGTCTGTACTCTGCTTTCTTTATACGATGAATCTTTACACAACGTTTCTTTAGACGATTTTTGTATAAATTGTCTTCCATCTGAACAGGCCTTGAGTTTTCTCAGTGCACATGCAGCTAGGGCCATGGGTTATGAATATTTCATTATCATTGCCGCTGCCACCGTTTATAACACCTAAGCCAACCGCTCTAACCAAGCTAGATGGTGTATTATGTGCATAATATTTGGTCTCTAGGTCTTAACCATTACAATGCTGCCAACAACAGTTCACACCTAGTCTACAAGGCACAGACTCTAATTTGAATGTTTATGATCAGTCCATAAAGCCTTGAGCAGAGCCTAGCTCTGTCAGTCTCTGGCCGAGTCAGTGCAGCTAAGGTACAGGGCCTATGGAGTGCACTAGACCATGTAGTTGGCATAGTCTCTTTGTTCAGACACTCTTTTACACACTACAACTGAAAATGGTTTGTACATGAATTGTATTGTATTTATTAAACTTCATTGATGTAAATCATCTGCAAACTATTTCAAACTAGCCACATTTTATCATTGAATTCAAGGTTTTTGACAACTGGTAAAGCTTGTCTTTAAAACCTGATATTCATAATTATGTTTTTTAAATTGTGAACATGGAAAAGCTTGTTTTTCTTACTGAAATTCAAAATAGTTTCTGGAATTTAAAATGTTAAGTATTATCATATAGTAGCCTAGACATAAAGGGAAGTGTGCTTGATATATAATGAAGACTTGTCATACTTACGGTATCTCTTTTTTTCAATTGAGGAGAAAGAATTGTTACATGTTCATAACCAATTTTTTTTTCCTCAAAATATTGCAAAAATGATGATCCAGCTACATGTACGTATTGCTGTCTTTATGTTTTGATTACAAAGTATAATTTGCTTAAAGATAAAAAAAAAATTATCATTATCATTACATCAAAATTTAAAGTTAACCAAGGGAGGTCTCCAGGTTCTTTTTTAACATGCATCAAATTACGTGCCCATCAAAGTGCTGACATTATTTCAGATAGGAAATAAAACGTAATAAGCCTGAAAGCCAGGCTAGCATAAAGGTCAGTGTACTTTTATAAATAGCACTAAAATGCAGATGAGGCAATATCGATATTATTGATGCATTAATATCAAGGATGACTCTGAAATACGTACATGTAAAGGAAAATGGTGTTTTCTTTCAAAGGCACTTACATACAGTACTTTTCTCTCTCTCTCTCTCTCTCTCTCTCTCTCTCTCTCTCCATCTCCATCTATCACCCCTCCTCCCCTCTCTATATATCCAGCTATCTTTCTAGCTATCTATCTCTCTCTACATATCTCTACCTACCTACATCTCTTTCTTGCTCTCTTCTTCTCGTCTCTCCTTCCCTCCCTCCTCCTCCCTCCTTCTCTCTCACTCCCTCCCCTTCTCCCTCTATCTCCCTCCCCTCTCTCTCTCTCAATCCCTCCCCCTCTCTATCTATCTCCCTCCCTTCTTCTCTCTCTATCTATCTCCCTCCCTTCTTCTCTATCTATCTCCCTCCCTTCTTCTCTCTCTATCTATCTCCCTCCCTTCTCTCTCTAAAGACATATGGTTGAATCCCAGTACCCATTCCACATTAAGAATTGCATTTTTTGTTAAATAAAAAATTCTATAGCTAGTTGAGACTTGAGAGATACATCATGTATTCATGACACAGGAATCAAGAAATGCAACATTTCTTTTTATTTTCCTTCTCAAATGTTTCTGGTGGGAGAATCAGTAGCAAATCTTTCATAACCAAGCATGAAACAAAAGGGAATAAAATCAAAAATAGCCACTAAAAACATACTTGTTTAAAATAATATTGGTCATGAATTCATTGTCAATCAAATAATAAATCAATTTAGTCCACATTTCTAAGGTATACTTATTCCAAAGTACACTCACTAGCTGCATGCATTCAGCTGGTTAAAAATCCCAAATATGGGCCTAAAAATCGGCACCAACTTTGCTATTTCAGTCGAATAATGCATTCAAGAGGACCGCCCAATAATTCCATCATGGACATGGAAAACAGAGGTTTTCAGCAAATTTGAAGAATTAGGATACAGAGAGAGGTTGAACAGAGGGATGGGTTGTGTTCAATTAGACTCACTTTGGGAAGAGCAATCACTATTGGGGAATACATCCTCAATAAATAAATAAAAACCAAGTACATGTACAATACACATCCTTGTATCTAAATACAGAGTCTTTATACAGACATTTGAAAAATGATTTTATATGGCAGGAGAGAGGAAGGAATATTGTTCACTTTTTCATTTCAAGAGAAAACATGATCAAAGTGATACACAAATTTGATCTAAATACTTTTGAAATAAATATACTAGAAATTTCAGGCTACCTTAATGCTGTTATTTAATAACAATGAATAATATAAGTATATAAATCTACATGTAAATCAAGTTTTTTTCCATTTATGAATAAGATTCATGATTATTCTTCCGTCTCTCAATAAAAGTGCTTTTCTCACTTTCTTATAATTCCCTTTCGAATTTTCTCAGTCCCCCTCTCTCTGTATGTCTCCCTATCTCTCTTTCCACCTCCCCTCTTTCTCTTCCTCCTCCTCCTCCTCCTCCTCCTCCTCCTCCTCCTCCTCCTCCTCCACCATCATCATTCTCTCATCTTAGCCCCCTCCCTGACCCCAACCCAGATACTTCGGTATTACCAATGACAGAAAACATTGACCTCAGGGCAATACATTTGTCAGACAGACTCGAGCAATATACAATTCTCCTCCTCTTTCTCCTCCTCTTTCTCCTCCTCTTTCTCCTCCTCCTCCTCCTCATCCTCCTCTGTCTCTCTGTTCCATCTTCATTCTCTCATCCCCTGCCCCCGACTCCCTAACCCTACCCAAGATACTTGTGGAATTTGCTGGGCATTACCAATGACAGAAGACATTTCCCTCAAAGCTATACATCTTTCAGACATACACCCCAGCAATATACACTACGTCACTCCCTCATGCTTCTACGCACACGTTACCCATCCCTTCTTCGCTTGTCGCTATGTTGAGGATATTTTCATGCATGACTGCTAATATTGCTAAACTGTAAATGACATTTTGTCGCAGCCAGCCGGCCGTCAGGAAAGAGGCAGGCAGCGATGGGAAACGGAGGTGAGGAGAGGTGAAGGGAGGTGAAAAGTGAGAAAGAGAGAGAGACAGAGAGAGACACAGAGAGAGGAGGAAAGAAAGAGACAGGAAGGGACAGAAAGAGAGAGGAAGAAAGAAAGGAAGAGAGAGAGAGAGAGAGAGAGAGAGGAGGGAATGAAGAAGTGAGGGCGGGGTGAGGGGAGATTGGGGTGGGTGGCGGGTAAGAAAAGAGAGAGGGTGGGGGAGAGAGAGAGTAGCAAGAAAGTTAAGCTGAGGAATGATACAAGGATAACAATTTTAAAAAGAATGGGGAGGAGAAAGAGAAAGAGAGAGAGGGGATGATAGAAGAGAGAGAGAGAGAGATAGTTGAGAGAAAGGCTGAGAAAGGTAAAGAGCTAACACAGATGTGACGAAGCAGATCGTGGTCTGTCTGTGTTCTCATTTCAGAGTAAGCTCGCATCTTTCTTGATCCATAACGTATATACACATCCTCAATCAAAACCTGGTTTCCATTATCCCTTTAAATGCGGCACACCATTAATTCTTCTAAGGTACATTCGCAATATATTTCAAACTAAAGTTACACTTTTGATCTCAATGCAAAATCTTTACCTCCAAAATGTGCAGCCCTTCAGCTATACAGCCTTATCAGCGATGTGACCTGACTTGAACTTTCTGACATAATTGACAATAATAGGGTCGTAGACATTTGAAATATTATTGTCTCTTATTACTAGTGATTGTTGAAAAAAATCATACTATAGAATAATATTATTTTTTCCCATTATCCATTCACTTTTTTTGTCTTCACACTACCAGTTTTACAGGACTGAAAGAAAAAGAAATGGTGTTTTACAAATATAAATCTTTCACAAACAAGGCTTTAAATCAGTATACAGAAATCTACAGCAGACTATGCAGCTAAACATTCAATTTTACAATCATATTTTGTTTATAAATGTTATTGTTGTTGTTGTTGTTTTTAGCCAGTTTATGGCATAAGTGTTAACAAGGTAAACCAGGGAAAACAGAATAGTGTAAACACAGTTGCCAGATCTGGGAAAGCAATATAGATGTCAATAAAGCGTTCGGCAAGCAAGTTTAATGCCTTTTTCATAACGGAAACAGCACTGAGTGTCAACCTATAGGCCTCAATCTTATCTGCAGCGAAATTGCCAAGAATTACTCTCCATAGCGTACTGTATGTACTATGTATAATATATAGAGAGGGGAATAGCACACAGTTATTCACATTTTAGCATCTTACTGCTTCATGTACATCTAGCATCAGTAAAAGGGCAATCCAACTCTAGATTGAGATAAATTGGACAAAAAATAAGATAGTTATGAATTTACGAAAGCTGTGATCAATTAACGTATCGGCACGTAAAAATTGGCGGAATCGGTAATGTCACTATGAGGAACTGACATCTTCCTATCATCACCACTGAGACAAAGAATTTGTGTCCTCTCCTTGCGACAGAAAGAAAAAACCACATAATGAAAAGAAAGTACGGAGGAATAGCAAATTATCAAAATTGGGATTAATTCTGGAGGCTGCCCTCCCCGCCCCCACAAAATAATTACACAAAAAAACAATCTGGCAAATTCACATCTCCCTATTGTCGTTCTCAGACAAGGCCTCTGTGTCATCTGCTTGAGACAGAGATAGAGAAAGCGACCAAAAAGCAGAGTATGGAAATATACCAAATTATGACAATTCTGAATTACTTCTGGATGCTGCCGGTTCCAGAGGCAAGGAAAGTAGGAAACGACCCCCTATTGTCAATCTACGTTCACCCATTGTGTCCTCAACTTGTGGGGTAGAGATTGGTAGTGTCGCAGTAGATTTGGTGCCTGGCAAAATTGGCCCCCATTGTACAGTCTAATCTATTTATTTGTCCTTTTTGAGTCAACCCCTCAAACAAAGTTTGGCAACTCAAGTTTGATCGACTATATCTCTCTTGTCATTGAATGAATGCCAGAAACTGCTGTGCCAACAATTTTGGAAACACTGTCAAAAACAAACTATCAAAAGTATTCTGAGCTTGCGTTGCCTTTGTTGTTTCCCAAATAGGGCATAAATAAAATATATGTCAACATAGAAAATGAATCACCTAGTAGGTACCGGTACATACTTTTGCTTATCAAGATAAGCTTGAGACTAAACCTAAAGATATTAAAATCTGGGTGAGAGTTACCAAACAGTTGTAGTTCCAGTATTAGCCCCCACTGAATCAATATTGCTTCTAGGACACATTATTCATGTAGGACAGGTTTCCCTGCTACTCTCAGCTGCCAAGTTATGACAATTTTGATCAATTTTGGAGGCTGCCCATTATACGCTGACGTCCTACTGAGAAAGATGCTCTCTTTCTTTCCCAAAAGAGAGATTCTCCCCCATTCAGACAAAGAAAAACTAAACAATGTTTTGTTAAACAATAAACGGAGAGTGCCAGTCTTGGATGATTTGGGGGAAAATCTTGCAACAAAAATATAAACAATAGGTGTTAAATTTATTTTCTTTTTTTCTAATTTACCACCAATGTAGGATTTTGAAATACCAGGATCTCTTTGTTATATATCCTGCCCAGATTTTAAATCTCTTCTTGGGTTGAAATGGATATGGGAAGAAGTCCAGGAGAAGGGATTTTCTGATGAATAGTTTAATACTATTTTAAAAAGTGGGAAACTACATGTAATTCAGTTGAACGCTTTTTAAACACCAGTCGAACCTCCACTGTCATTTTTTGCGGTGTAAATGCTCAAGCTCCAAACACCGGTGACCCATTCCGGATTATTTGGTCAGGTGTCTCTCCTCGCTACTTATGCAGGGCAGCAACAAGTGGCCTATGCCCACAAGTCACACAAATCAAAACATAATTAGCAAACACAGACAGCTTTAATGGGTTTTTACCAGTAGTGTAAATGGTAGTCCCAAAAGAAGTGTTTTTTCAAATTGTTTTTTCTGCAATGTAAATGAGCCTATGAATAGGGAAAAACAAAACAATGAAAAGTAATGGATCTCCACAGACACAAAGCAGGTGTCCGCCAATGAACGTCAATGACTGGGCTTAACTTCAATACATCACATTGTCTGTTCGGTGAACATTCAGAGATGCTCGTCTGGCTCCCAACAGACGATATCATCCATTAGGAGCCAGAAAGGAATTAACCCTTTAGCAACTAAACCACCCGAAACCGCCCCTCCTTTTACTCACTGAACCGCCCAAAACCTCCCGACCGTTTTTTTTGTCCGTTTTCAGCGCGCTATAGTATCCAATCTAGGGTCTACCGTGATGATGTTATACGTGCGTAATTCTTACGATGTGTACAGCAAAATTCTGCATAGAAAAATAGCGCATGTTTCATATTTACAATGTCAAATTGAGAGTAATATTGCAACATCTTTCAGTGAGTATTAGGCCATTTTTACAAAATCTCTAGTTGCTAATGGGTTAACTCACATCGTTTAACTAAAGGCTTGTGCAGATAAGGCACGGTAAACCACCGCGAAAATGCTGCGTTTTTCTTTTTTTACTTTGACATGAATCGCAATTGCGCGCAACAAAGGACTTGCATGTATTCACTGGGTTCTGTGTTGTGAGATACAAAAATGTGAAGCGTATTACACTTTACGTCATCACTAAGAACTGTCACGGTTTTGCCTATCATATCAGAACAAAGCGTTATTGTCTTTCCCCGCCACTACATTCTTAGTACTAGGATACCTTGAAACATGGTAGTAAATCTATTAAGTAAGGGATACGAGTGTCACAGCACTAATGCCACTAACCCTGGTCATTTTTCGCATGTGAAAAGTGTATCGTTTGGCTATTTCCTCTATATTTTTATGGTATTTCTTAGAAAACTATACTATTTTTAATGGAAAATAGACAGGAAACATATTCAGAGTTGAAATAGGCAACAACAAAAAAAAATTATTCTGTGCTGTTTTTTCATTATTTTCGACTATTTTTTTCTATTCAATTTTGACTAGGGATTACACCTATCTAACAGGTCCTGTACAGGTTACTCCATTTTGTTTATATCTCGGAAGATGACCCCTCATTGACAGTGACTGACTGCTGACTGGTATCATAATCCAATTCTTACCGATGTAATTTATGAAATGAGATCAAACGCTAGCTCCCTCGCTCGCTCGCTGGTCAGGCGGAAAAGTATTTGCACATCCACCACATGGGTTCACATACAAGGCCTGTCTTCATCAGACCGAAGTTGCAAAACAAACCGCTATTTTCAGACTCGGGATATTTTCTCGAAGCTCGAAATTCGTCCTCACCAGACCGATACGCTCATCACAAACTAGCTCGGATGGGCACAAATTAGCCCGCTATTTCCTAAATTTTGGAAACAAGACCAAGATTTCTCGGGATTTTTTCTCTACCAAATAGCCCACTAATTGCAACTGCGGGCTGATTTTAGATCGGGCTACCGTAGTTAAAATAGCGGGTTATTTTGCAACTTTGGTCTGATGAAAACATGCCTATAGTTTGTAGGCCGGTGCGCAGACCCTTTCTATAACTCTTTGCATGCAACGCAAATAATCTCACTGTGCCACATTGTATTAACAGTCAAATCTGCTTTAGCGACCACCTGTCTATAAAAACCAAATTTTTTGTTTTCCCTTGAATATGGTTTCTCATTGAAGCCTGTACTAAAAGAACCTGTACACGAAGACCACCTGCCTAAAAATATAAAGACCACTTTTCATGTTTCCCTTGAGCGGTCTTTATATACAGGTTTCACAGGTGCAAGATTAATCTACACCGATGTTAAAAGGGTTTTCATGAAGCTAACCAAGACCAGAAATGGGTCAGTTTGCAATAACCATTGTGTTGCACAAAGCAATCCTTCTGTCACATGGTATCAATTCTTTTGTGCAAAATTGCACGCATGGCAAATGAGCGACAGTGTATAGAGGCGATGAAAGCAACGAAGTGTTAATTTTGGAAATAAAGATACTTCAAACATTTCAAAAACAGGACTAATCTCTAATGGTCAGACCTTATCAATAACAGTATGACAAATGATGAAATGTTCCATTAAATGTACACGCTACTATGTTATGTGTATGTATGAGTAAATGCAAACGTACAGCATATATGCCCGTGGGCTTGCTAATTGCTAATAGTGCGGCACTAGGCCTGGGACAAATACGATTATTACTATTGGAATATTCGTGCACACAGGTATTCAAATACTTTTGAATATTCAAACATTAGTCCCAGCCCTGGGGGTTGTTTCACAAAGATCCTAAGTTGGACTTAGCAATTATGGAAAGCAGTTAGCATCTTTGAACATATTTTGAAAAAGTTATTTCAAAAGGCATAAAAATGTTGATTCAAATCATTCATATTTTCTATTATCAAGGAGATTTCATGTTCTTGATGTGGAATTTACGAAAAGTCTAAAATACTTGAATTTTTGCCTTTGAATATATTTTATTTTAAGGCTACAAATGGCTCTCCATAATGTTTAAGTCTAACTTTGAGTTAAGTTCAACTTAGGTTCTTTGTGAAACACCCCCCTGTGGTCTGTACCTTGAACAAAAGAAATCTCATTAACATTATCGATATCGGTGAGGCATGACCAGGCTTTAATTAACACACAGACTGTAGTGTAAATTAGTGCTGGATGAAGCACTCAGTGTCAATCCATTGTAACTCCCCAAACTGAAAAATAAAACACATAGAAAAAGGCAGGCATGTACATGTAGGCCTACAGTACAGCTTACACCTTTTTATGAACAAAAATAATAATTAAAAAAAACGTAAACTAAAAAGATCACAATGAAAGACAAAAAATGATGATGAAAAGAAATAATCAACGATTGAAAGGCATAATTGGCAACAGAAATTTGTGTACTTACCAGTTGGCAGCAGAAATATCCAATCACAAATATTGTGTAGAGATGGTAAAATTAAGTCCAAAAACAGACTTTGTCCATTCACACAAATCAACTTCAAATCTGCCACAACTTTGGAATGAGATGGGCTAGTAATTGTGGAATATGTAATTGCGCACAGCAAACCAGTAGGTGATTAGTAGACAAGTGTGGATTCAAAAGAGCAGGGGGGAATGTTTAGTTCTTCACATCCACAAAAACCAGGCGATTAAAACTTCTACAAACTTTGAGAGTAGATGCAGTTATTGAGTAAATGGCAAATATCCAAGAAGAGCAAAAGTCATGCACAATTCAGCAATATGAGCCAAGAAAGCACATAGATTTGTCAGTTATTCTCAAGTTGATGAACTGTTTGTTTTTGGACTGTCTGGCAGAAGATCTTCATGAACTTGATAAAAGATGGTGGTTGTGATGTCTGGTACAAGAAAGTTTTAAGTAGCGCAAATGTATGGTGTATGTGTATAGATGGGAACAAGTCCTTTTGAAGAAAAGTGAAGTTTTGGTTATAAGACGATTAGCAGTTTAGAAGCGTGGAATTGATGACAAGCGAGGCTGGTTTGCCACTTTCAGTATCAGAAAGTTGTAAACAGCCCAGCTGCAAAACTGCAAAAAGTCTTAAAGAACTTGCAAAAAGATGGAAAACTAGGCAAATCCTAGATGGTCACTCAGCATTTGTAAGCAATAAGGTAGACTAGTACCAAGTTGAACTGCTTCCTCTGTGAAGTCAAAAGTTATAGTGTGAGGGTATTTCTGACTGTACTAGATTAGGTCACTACTAATTACTGTAAATCAATGCTTGTGACAATTACATTTTCTCTTTATCATGTTGGTTATCCCTGCCCCTCCCCACTTTCTACTCTCTCTTTCTCTCTCTCTCCATATGTCTAGTTATCTTTGTTTAAAACAGGGCAGACCACCACCAAATATCATAACAAAAGAATCAATTTTTCATTTCTATCTACCCCCCTCTTTTCCCCAACCTGTCTCAAAATTCCACCTCATTGTCCTTCTTATAAACAATAAACTCAATATGAAATGTATCTGTAACCTTACCCTCCCCTTTATCTCCCTCTCTCTCTTCCCCTCCTCCCACTTCCTTCCTTCCTTCCTTCCTTCCTTCCTTCCATCTCTCTCTCGCTCCATCCATCCTCCCCTCCTCCCTCCCTCTTCCCTCCTCCCTCCTCCCTTCCTCTCTCCTCCCCTCTTCCCTCTATCCCTCTCTCTCCCTCCCTCTATCTCTCAATCCCTTTGTCAGATTTCAATGGTAACAAAGAGCGTTCTAAAATGTACATGTACGCTAAACCCCCTCCTTCTCCCCCTCTCTTTCTCTCTATCTGTCTCTCTAAGTTCATGTTGTTTCAAAAATAACAGACAGAACAAAATAATCAAAGTCAAAATATGCTAATTGCCTAAATGCATGAAATCCATTTCAGCCCATCTGTCCCCTCTGTATGCACTGATCAATAAATCCATTTTGGGTTAGTTAGGGACCTACTCCCGTCTGCCAGGACACTATTGATTCTATTGACCAACCAGCTGGACATAACTGCTCAGTGGTCACTCTCTCTCTCTCTCTCTGGCCACTACTGACCAATGATAATTGACTCACAAAGAGTAGACATCTCTCTTTGTTGGAATCCTGTTTTTTTTTTAAATTTGGAATTCAAGCTTCAACCTTGGTCCTGGGTCAAAATTCATACATGATGAACTTGGACAATGTCAAATTAACATTGGAAATTTGCAAAAATTGCTAAGATTTACTTTGCTTAAATTGCCAGAAAACTTGGGAAATTTGGAAGTCACAATTCATTTATTAGGTATTTGGCAAAAATTGCTCATATTTAGTGCGCTTAGATTCCTTGAAAACAAGGAATTTAAAAGTCAATATTCAACTTCTCTCTCTCCCTCTCTCTCCCTCCCTCTCTATCACCCTCTCTCTCTCTCTCTCTCTCCCTCTCTCTCTCTCTCTTTCACTCTCTCCCTCCCCCTCTATCACCCCCTCTCTCTCTCTCTTTCTCTCCCTCCATCACTGTAGAAGCCATCATCTTCGCATGACTGCATCTTTTAACACCTCATCAGAACAACATCTATTCTGATACCTAATAAGATAGCATACAGCTGCTGTGCTATTAGTATTACACACCATCCTTTGTGGTACAACAGACAAAACACACATAGCGTCTTTTTTTTAAAGCAAAAATGGTGTAAAACTGTAAACCCAATAACCCATATACTTTAGGAAATTAAACACCCTTTTGGCTTTGGACAGACGATATGCGGGTCATTCTGTGAAATGTATCTCATATATATATATGTCATTCCTGTAGGTCCTACGTCTTGTATCCATTTATGTCAAGTTTTTCATATCGAAATCCAACTTGTTTCTAAAGGCCAATATGTTTGCAAAAAATAACAAAAGATAAAAATACGCAATGAGAAAAAAAATCCTGTGATATGACCACTGACCATTTAACAGTGGTAGTAATACCAGAAAGAACAAGTAATAACAACAAAACCAAGAACAACAACAACACATAATAGTAATATTAATGATGATGATCATGTTGATCATCATCATCATCATCATACTAACGATAACAATAATAATAATAACATAATAATAAGATAATATTTAACAGTTACATAGGGCATTACATGAACACTTCAAATACTTTAAAATATTATTATTTTCAATGGATTTCAAGCCTGCAAACAAGTGTGCACATCATCTCCACTCTTTTAAGAAATATTCCTCAGGACCATTTTGCAACATTCACCTGAATGCATACAGTATATTGTCTGTTCAGAGCCAGAAGTGCATTAACCCTGTGTTAAAGTATAGAAGCTAACGCCCTTCCGGCTTCAAACAGACGATAAATAGCGCAATTTCAAAAGCAGGCACATTAGCATTTAGCAATCCTCACAAGCACCCATTTTTACCTGGGTGGAGAGTGGCAATGTTAAATAATGTTTTGCAAAAAGACATGAAATCTGCATCATGCAAGACTCTAATCATGAATCGTGTGATTCGAAGTCAGACGACTAATCGACTAGACAGTCTAGACCACGACACCTCTAAGTCCAACAACGGGACACATTTCATGGACTACCCATATTCGGTCTGTCTCGCTTTCTTTCTCATAATTGCAGATGTATATTAGTAGGTCATTCATGTATGCAATTAATTGTCAAGGTCAAAACGCTCTAAATTTGCAATTTATTTTCTCTTTCCAATGTGGGGATGAGTCATAATTGCAGCTGCTTCGGCGATGCTTCTGTCATGTGATATTCAAAGAATGGTACTGAATAGGCCGGTTTACTAACATATTCAAATGTCATGCCTCAGGTCTGCCTGACACAGCATCAAGTAATGTATGCAGACTGGATTCCAAGTATTGTAGTTCATCCATTAATAAATAACAGGTTAATGGAACAACTCGTCACTAGGTCCCCCAGGAAAGAAACATCCATAAATTTGAGTATATTACTAAACCGGTCTATTAGTATGACAATCACTTCTCTGCCAGTATATAATGAACAATTAATTCAATTTCAGGAACCAAACTTTGGAGTATTATAAGAAAAAAGTTCATATATTTCTCTCTTTTTTTCCAAATTGGACTAATACATTCCACATGAACAACTTTCAAAATATAGTTGGAAGTACAATAGACCTGTTTAGTGTTTACTAATGTATACCAATTAAAACATACATGTTTCTCTCCCTAATCCCTAGTTACCAGCCATTTCATTCACCTGCTATCGATAGTAATACCATCTCTATGGATGGGATCGACTTTGCATACACGTCTTGCTATGTTGAACAAGCCTCTGGCAAGCTTTCTAGATCTCATGAAAAACTATTATTTAGAAAGGTATGCACAGTATTAGTAAATACAGGTCTACTTGTACACATTTCATTTTCTCTCTCTCTATCTATCTCTATATACAATTTTATACATGTATCTCTCTCTTTCTCTCCATCTACCTCTCTCTCTATCTCTCTATCTACCTGTCTCTCTATCTCTCTATCTACCTCTCTCTCTCTCTCTCTATCTCTCTATTTACCTCTTTCTCTCTCTATCTACCTCTCTCTCTCTCTCTCTCTCTCTCTTTCTCTTTATCTACCTCTCTCTCTATCTCTCTATCTCACTCTCTCTCTCTCTCTTTCTCTTTATCTACCTCTCCCTCTCTCTCTGTCTACCTCTCTATGTCTCTCTCTCTATTCATCTTTCTCTCTCTCTCTCTCTCTCTCTCTCTCTCCGTCTCTTTATCTCGCTTAGAGTCAAATTTGACTTGTCAGTTTAATAAGAACAAGTACATAAAAAAATGATTGTGATATGGTTCCAATAACGATGAGCAACCAGGAATAATGTGACAAGGCTGATCACAGTTTATGCCTTATGGTATCCAAAAATAGAATCACATATCTATTATCTTCTCCTTTAGGCTTTAATAATGCAGATGTTGTTGCATGTACATGATCTCTTTTTTTGTTTTTGTTTCACAAGTGCACCTTAATTAATCATTTGATTTCAAGTGGACTCGCCCCTGACAAATCTCATGTATTATTATCATTATTATTATGAAAATTATACAACATATTCAAATAGGCCTAATCTATCACCTCGAAATCCTAGGCTATGTAGTCTGTATAGACTCTATATCTATTGAGCCATGATGCAGAGCTGAGAAGGGATTTAAGAATATGTTGGCCTACTGGTGTGTGAGTTCACACACTTCTTGCTCAAAACAGAGGATATGATATAACATGAAATATATATACTATATGATTTATGAAGAAAAAAATGATAAGCTAATTGAACTGTCATATCATTATCATGACTGTGTCTGTGAGCTGTGTGATGGATTATTCTAAATATATTTTTGAAGTTTTGTAAATGAAAATGGGATGGTCTCCTTTCTCAAGATTCGGGTAATAATACCATTTGGTTACAAAGTCTATTTCGATGTTATAATAACATTACAGCCACTTTCGTACGGTCTAAACATTTCAGTTCAAAATATGTTACGCTATATGCTATATTATGGGTGAGAACATACACACGCTCGCACTCATGGTACCCCGCAACGTGCATGCATAATGAATGATTTACCCGCATTGCAAATTGCATGGGGGTGAATTATACAGCGTTCGAAATACACATAGAGCCTATGTGCTGGCTATAGCATTTCAATGTTAGTCACAAATTCGATGAAAATGAACGCATTAGTGCATGATACTTACAGGCTATTAGTGAAATAAGTTAGTTGAATTAGAACTCTTTCACCTTCAGGGTTTTCAGGTTCTTCTTGGCAAAAATACGGTGCAAAACTTGACTCTTTCCTCGTTCGCTATCCATGCCTTAGCTGCTAGCTGCATAGGGAATTTCCGTAACAGCTGAATGCTAGTGCGAGTGTATAGCTAGCAGTGAGCGCGAGCTGACCCGGGGATAACCCCGTGCGATCGATCCGCTGAAGCTGAGGGGACTGGACGAGAAGTTATCGCGATGTTTTTAGATTGTTGAATGTTATTATGATTATTAAAAATAATGAAGTAATTAATTTGGGGGGGGGGTTGTTTCGACGTTCATGCCTGTATTTCAACCTCGAGTGTTTATGTTTTGACCTAAAGTATGTTTTTCCTAAAAACATATAAGCAAGATTTCAAAGCTGTTTTGAAAGTGATATGTCGGAGGCGACATATTAATTATCACGAGTATAAAGGCTCAATACAACAGAAGACTCAGTGAACCTATGCCCCCTTCAGCAGTTTTTGCCCCCGCCCCTCCCCGGTACATGAGAAAGTAAATTTTGTTCTTATTGTCATTATTATTTTTAATTTTTTTCTTTAATCTTTGGCTGTTTTTATCAAAGAATCGGATCTATAGTGCCTCTTCCTTAATATGTTCTATCTTACATTTGTATTTCCATATGTATCTTATTTGATTTGTGAATGTTAATTATGCAAAGCATTTAGAAACAATGAATTGAGTAGATTAAGCGCTATAAAACTAGTTAATTAATAGACAATTATTATTACTAATATTATTATTATTATCATTATTATTGTTATTACCCCCTCCCCTTCCACCGTTCCAGAGAACCGTCCTAGGGAGCCTCCTTAGGGGCCAGGAAATACTTGTAACTTTGGACCGAAATCTGCTCCAAATTCTCATTATTTGTGATTTTTCAGTCAAATTTTGGTCAATTTTCTACACACTTTTCAGTCCTATAATAATTTATAGACCCCTCGTTGACTAGAGCCGCCCCCAGACCGCTGGAAAAATAGATGAGAGAGAGAGAAAGAGAGAGATAGGTAGATAGATATAATATCTATATATTATTATTATACATATATTATATATATACAACTATTTGATTTCCTCATATAATAGATAGACGGGATGATAATAAGCTATATAAAGGGTCATTAACCCTCTCCAACGCAAAACATTTATATTTTCCTTTAAATATATAAATATAAAGAAAGACAGAATGATAGTGGATGAATATAGAGAGAAATGGAGAGAGGGAGAGAGAGAGAGAGAGAGAGAGAGAGAGAGAGAGAGGGAGAGAGAGAGAGAGAGAGAGAGAAGGAGAAAAGATTGAGGGAGTGATTGGATAATAGAGAATACTTTAGGTTGATTAAATCCAAAAATAAGTTTTGAACTTATAAATAAATGAAATATCGATACTTTGTCCATATTTTACGAATTATCGATAACCCTAGGCAAGTCATCGTTGTAATTAATATCGTTATTGTGTGAAGGTCAGTTTGGGTTTTCCCCGAGATAACGCGGGCTCGTAATAATGTAAACAAAAGGTATA
Source organism: Mesocentrotus franciscanus (assembly GCA_037976565.1). NCBI lineage: Eukaryota > Metazoa > Echinodermata > Echinoidea > Camarodonta > Strongylocentrotidae > Mesocentrotus > Mesocentrotus franciscanus. The sequence goes on from CP137670.1 coordinate 32,302,090, forward strand.
TGCATCCATCCGCATCGGGGATTTTTACGTTTGGCGAAATTTGACCAGTACAGGTGTGTGATTGCGCAATACATCGCGATAGTAGTCAAATAACGGTTAGCAAATAGACCTACGTGAGATAGTGTTGAAAAGAAGTTTGCTATGTGTCATGGGCCTACAATTAACTCTGTTTATTTTTTCATTGTTGTGTGCCTGAAAAGGATTTCATTTACATTGAAGCATCGAAATAAAGTTGTGAGAACAAATATAATTGACGTACAATGTTAATTGTTATAATCAATAGAAATCACATATTTTCTCAACTGTACAATATTTTGCTACTTTTAATCTAAAGTATGCCTACATTTAACAGCTTCTCTGCCAACCTTTGGTCTGGCTTTCTTAGCTCCTGATTTACAACAATTCTGTTTTTTTATTTCTCTTTCAAATACGTATTTTAGTTGAAACGGTTTTCATTAAAACCATACTTACTCCGGAAGACTCACTTTTTGTACACCAGAATGTGATCGTTATTACATCGTCTATCTCTCTGTCAATATTAATCTTAAGTAAACAAGAGAAACTCATGCCAAAATCAATATAAAAGTGTAGGCCTACTTCACAACTAAATTTTTTTCAATGTTTGATATAATCAAAGAAATTTTTGTTCTGTTCACATTCAATAAACACATGCACTATGTCTTCTGGGGGCAATATACATCGCCTGCTAATCCCCATTTGTAAAGATTGTTTGCAACAGTTAGCATATTGTAAAACAGTTTAAAATTGAACTCTCTTAAGCGATGTTCCCTTGTATACGTTAAATTCATTTTGAAAACGGAAGACCAGTCAATATTTCTTTGTAGTAGCCTACATTTTCCCAAAAAAGATAGCATCTTGAACTCTGCTCATGCTTTTCTATTTTGTTTGTCTATTTTTTTGTTGTTGATTTATTTACCAACAGCAATACAGTAATACGTTTCATACAATGATATTAACATAATACAAGAGAAACTATTGGTTGGTAAAAGGGGCCAGATGGGACTTTACTCTCACAAGATGAATGAGATCTGGAGCATTTTTTTAGGGTGGAGCTTTTGAATTTCACACGACCTTTAAGTATTCTAATTATTTAAGTATCGATTGTATTAGTAAATTTAATATTTTGTTGTCGTGAACTTACTCCCTTGTAGAAAAATTCTTTGTTTAGCTGTAAGGGGTTAGGCTCGACTAGCACACGTGCTATTATCTGGCCCGGGAAACAATAATCTCGCAAAAATAGCGACTAAACAAAGAATTTTTCTACAATAAGTTTAGAAAACGTAACGACAACAAAATATTAAATTTACTAATAGGCGTACAATCGATACTTAAACAATTAGAATACATAAGGTCGGGTAAAATTCAAAAGCTCCACCCTAAAAAATGCTCCAGATCTCATTCATCTTGTGACATCATCAGCCAATCATAAGTGAGCTAACAAGAGACAGTGGTATATAACTTCCCCCAGCTCAGCACATGCTCACAAAAGAATTGCATTCTTTCATAGGCGATAACTCCTCATTACCTTTCGTTTCCTGGTGATGCTACAGCACGTCTGACATATAGCAACTCCTATGTTGGTAATATGTATGGTTTGTAAACAGGTAGTCAGCTCTGGATAAATGAGATCTGGAGCATTTTTGTAGGGAGGAGCTTAGCAGGTCTGACAATTTTTTTTTATATTTAAAAATCTATATATGAAATATCTTTTGATGTTTGAATAACAAAATATGAGTTGTATGCAACCCTGCACATCAACAGGAATCAACTTATATTTGGATTTCACCCCACCTTTAACAATGTCTTATTTGCGATTAATTTTGTACGAAATTTGTATAAAATATATTCTTGACACGATATTATAACTAAAGAAGTTACATTTATTGGTTTTCAGACCCATGTTGTAAGGGGGAGGGGCTTAGATCGAGAGCAGCTTAAAACGCTATATTATTTTATTAAAAAGACATGTATACAAAACATACACTTTTAACCAACTCTTGGTGTTTGTTTGTTTGACTTGGGGTTGGGGAAGGGGGGGGGGGCTCACAGCGGTTTTCATCATAGATCGGATTTCCGAGTAAAAATTAACATCATTTTAATTGTAACAATATTGAATATATTCCCCACGTTATTTTTATTATGAAAAGATCACAGAAAAACTGATGATTGAATACAAATGCAATTTCTGAATTTTTCCCTTCCTAACCCTTGGCTAGCGGCCATTTCATTCACTTGCTATGAATAATGCCACCTCTATGGATGGAAATAACTTTCCATTCTTCAGTGTTTGCTATGTCGGGCAAGCCCTGATTAGCTTTTTAGTTGTCAAGAAGTATAGCATTTGCAAATTTCTATTGGGCTTAGTATGTTAAATTGGACGCTAGAGGGCGGTAGAGAAGATAAGGCGGCCGTAAAATAAATACCAAATATTTTTTTTCTTCTCGGAACTGCGCGGAATCTTGTGTTGTGTTCGATCAGTGACTTCCAGTCTCCCATTATTCTTCGGCGTTACATATACCGGACCATTCAGTCGGTCGTATGAGTTGAAACAAAGCTAAAAGAATTTTTTTTAAAGTACATCGAAATACTACATTCCGTTCGAATTAATCGTAATATTGTCTCCTTTTATTTGAAAGATCATATACTGCCGTCTCTGTTTAATGGTATACAAGACATTTCTTTATCTTCCAATTGGGTGCATATATTTGGGCGACTGGCCTTCATTTCCCGTTTTCTTTTTGTTTTTAAACACAAAGCTTTAATGTGTATGTCTTTATTTCCCTATCTGGTTTGTGTTCTTGTTTTCTTTTATTTTCCTATTGTCGTCTTCTTTCATTTCCTTGTCTATGTGTTTGGCAAAATGTCCCCTTTAGTTCGACTTGATCGGGTTTATTTTTGGGGGGTAGTCTCTTTCTTTACCTTTCTCTGTACGTCTCTCTCTCTCTCTCTCTCTCTCCCTCTTTCATGCGTACTAATCGACACCCCTTTGTAAAAAGCCTTAGTAGGGGTATAGATTATAACAATCGAACAAACAAGAAAGTCATGAAAATTGACATTCGAGATCGATAATTTTCTCCTTGTCAAATTGGTCCTGATGTGTTATGCCTTTGCCCTAAAGGGTTCATTCCTTCACTTCTAGGCCAAGGCTATCTCGCGAGTCATCTCTCGATTTCAATAACTTCTCTATTTACTCCTCTCCCAGTCTCTCTTGCTCTAATATCCCTCGTTACTACCTTGTAATTGAGCTCCCACTTAATTTCTCCACATTTTCACATATTCCATTTTTAATATGCACTGTATCTATATAATTATCCAACTTCATGTAGATGCAAATACGACTCAAAATCAATTTAATGTATCACACTCAGGATACAGCCAATTGACGAGAGTTGATTTACTCTTTATTTTACATGTATTATCAATATATAATATGGTTCGACAATGGTCATGACTTGTCCAAGTAACATGTTTACGTGTTTGTCAAAATGTTGATACAGTCATGTACCATGGTGCACCTTCTTGGTAGATAAGTATATTTTTATGTATTAAAGTAGGTCCAGGCCTTTACATGACAGTGTAGAAATTACAATTTTATCTTTCAAGCAGAATCATATTTAATATATGTATTTCAAGAAAAATAAACATTTTCCATAAACATTCAAGTGTTTCATAAAAAAAATTTAGCAACCTGTGTCCATGATGTCTCATCAATATTTGTTAAAATATAGCAATGCCAGTTATACGGTGCGTATACAAATGTGTATCGAACTCTGGTAAGTTCTTATTAAAAAGTTATAACCGATGTGACCTTGAATCATGTTTCATGGTAAAGGGTAATTAATACCATGTCTAATAATACCATATTCATAATTGTGCTGGCACGGATGACTGAGCAGTAGCCAGCAGGCCATTTCATTCACTTGTTTTGAATAATGGCACCTCTATGGACGGAAACCACTTCCCATACATTAGTTGTTGCTATGTCGGGCAAGCCCCTGACAAGCTTTTTAGTCTCAAAAGACACTTTTGTTCTAGAAGTTAAAAAAAATTGTACATGTCTGTTTGGCCAAGTATTTTAAATTTGACGCAAGAGGGCGGTAGAGAAGATAATAGGGCCGTTCGCGTATTTTTTTAATTTTTATTTACACGTCCTTATTAAAAAATTATATGTGCCCCTTTTCCTTTTACAGACGCCCATTTTCCATTCACATAAGTGACTTTTCATATCTCTATTGAGTGCCCCTTTTCAGGTGCGAGAGGTGCCCAATTTTCACCTCTGATAAAGTGCCCTTTCTTTACTTTGACATGTGCTTCTTTCCTTTTTGATAAGTGCCCCTCTTTCCTTTCACTATACTTAGAGCAAGAGCAACTTTTTCTTTAATCCCCTCAAAGCTCGATCTCTATACGCTCGCTAGCATTTATATTTGATACAAGTATGTAAGTTATTAAAGATCTTTTCAGTCTTTCATTATTAGATTGAGCTTAACCCCCAATTGTTTTTTCCTTTTTAAAATATGCAAATTTTCGCACTGCGACCTCTCAAATGAATTTTCGAAAAACCACACCCAACTGTAAAGTATGAAGCAGTTTCTTGGACCATGTTAAGAGAGAAACAAATATTGAAATCATCCCTGATAATGTAATCACAATGTAGGGGTATATAAAATGTATACAAATTGTCTTTCGCTTTGTGGTTTCTCTTTGTAGGTGCACACTCCTCCTCCCTCCCCACCCCTTGGTAGATCTAAACAAAACAAAAATCTTCTTTTTATTATTATTTTAATTTATTTTTGGGTGGGAGGGTGTTATCAGTTGTTGTTGTTGTTGTTGGGGGATATTTTGGTTCGCTCTGGTTATATTTAATTATTTAATTAACATACAATTATAAAAAACTGTTTCTAAGTAGCAAACCAGGGGCAAAATTAATTTGAATGATATCATTAAAAGAGAAAGGGTGATGGGTTGAGGACAATTTCTTTAAATTTGAGATACCAAAAAGGAAAACCTACAGGTGGAAACTAACAGAGGTTAAGAGAAGTAAAAGATTCGTTGAAATGACAATTCCTCCGATGCATCTTACTGACATTTTTAATTTAAACGAGCAAGTTATAAAGAGGAAGATTGTGAATCTGAAACATTTTTAATGATACCAATAATAGTGAGCTCTTATACTGCACAGGCCTGTCAAATTTGACACTCCTTTCGCTCCAGAATCATTACCCTGACTCTAGCAAGGCTGCCATTGTGGCGCTCTAGCATTTCAAGGAATTAATTCCTGCCAGGCGCCCATTTACCTACCCTGGGTGGAGTGTTCCAAATGTAGATCAATGTCTTACCAAAGGACATTCAATTTGGTGACTCGAACCGTGAACCATGTGATCCACAGCCCGTTGACGTATCCACTAGACCATGACACCTTTTGAAACAGAACAAGATTGAACATGCATTATGAAATCAGAAAGAGCAAAAGGGGACACAGAGGGATTTAAACAATTCTTTAGAAACCTTTATCACCAAGAAAACAGAGAGACAGAATTATTCAAACAATGTAAGTAATTGAAAGATGAATTTGTTGCAAGTATACAGAATTACAGAGATAAAGACTTTTAGACAGGGGAAATTTCTGTTTTGAAGCCATTAATACAGTATTCAAACAAGCTAATCTTGATTTGGCACACAATATAAAATGTACATTGACACATAATTATTACTTTGAATCTAACAAGCCGATTTAGATCTAGTCTTGATCTAATCTGCAAAACACAAATACAAACTCAGTAAGAGAATGGAAATTGTTTTGAATCTGGTGTACAGTATAAAAAGGGAAAGGAAGACAGCAGATTTCATGGAAGGATATGGTGAAGAAGAAAAGATAGCAGTCAGGATGGTCTAAATGAGGAGGAAGGTCGAGACAAGAAGTGGAGTGAGGGGTTGTCATCATGGCGCCAAAGTTGGTTACCACTCATAAGAAGGAAAATACTGACTTTAATCAATGATGATGATGAAAAACTACATTTGAACAATCAATATCAAATTTCTAAAAGAACGAAAAATGTAATTGTTTCTTTGAATATGATTTCGATAAACAGGTTGATGACAAACTTAAATGCAGGGGGTGGGAGAGGGTAATTCTAGCTTTGAACCTGATGCAATCAAGTAAATCTATGAGATAACTTAAAGCCATGGGGGTGTTTCACAAAGACTAAGATCGACTTTAAGTTGAACTTAAGTATAACAGGCCGTTCGTGCCATTGTTTGCTCTCACCATTATGATCTTTAGATAATATTTTTTCCTTCAATAATGAATTATCAAAAAATGTAAGTTTTGTAGATGTTTTACCATGATTTGTACGTCCCGTGAGAGACCAATGCCAGTAAATGATGAGAGAAAACAATGGCACGAACGGCCTGTTATACTTAAGTCCAACTTAAAGTCGATCTTAGTCTTTGTGAAACACCCCCCTGCACTAGTTTGGCCAGGAGGGATTAGACCTTCCAGCGTGGTCACTGACAGGTGGTTATCTCATCAAATCAGCTCTCAATTATCATAAGAAAAAGAGAATCATGGGGGACCAACGGGCACCGCTTAGGCATTGGTTTCTATATAGAGGGAGCAAGTAGCTACAAGTAGTGCAGTAGGGCTTAATATATATATATATATATATATATATATATATATATATAAAACATACAGTTTTAGCTATGAATCGGACATACTGGTATGCAATCAAGAGTCTGGGAGATATAATGATAACCAAGGAAAGAGATATGAGTACCAATATAAGCATTCACAAAAGCAATTCACAAGTTGACAAATGTGTTGTAAAAAGAGATAGAGCGAGGTTAGAGAGTGAATTCCTGTTGTATATCTACAGCATCCAAACGAGGACATCTAGAAGCGAAATATGATTATAGGAGAATATTAATTATTCTTGTGAATCTGATATACTACGCCATATTAAACAAAGTAAATTCATGCTTATGTACAGTAATGTAGAGGGAGAAGAAGTATTTTTTGTTCTCAATTTGAGAAGCCAAACAAACAAACCTAAATTTGATCTACTTTTATTATGAAAGATAGCAGGGAGAGAGATAGAGCCGGGAATAATTGTTTCCTATCTGACATACAGTTTTCAATGGAGCAAATCATGTAGTATTTCCCGTCCATTTTAACACCCTTTCTTATATTCAAATTCATCTTTGTGCACTTCAATTTTGTGAAAAGAATCCGGGATCGTGAAAATGTCAAAGTCAATTCATTCATTTATCGTTCAACTAAACTAATGGGCAATCCATTTCAACGCGTGTCCATTCATTAATTCTGTCCGATTTCATTCAAATTCGTCTCACCTGGCGGTCCGCTGCAAAATGTAACAATCAAATTTGTCTTTGTGCAATCAATTTTATTCAAATTCGTCGCATAGAAAAGACCTCATAACGAGCGAGTGACGAATTTGAACGACGCTAAGACAAAATCGATTGTAAAATGACGACATTGTTTCATGCAATTGTACGTTGGCAGCCGAGGATGACTTTTAACGAAACTGGATGCAAAATGATGAAATTGATTGGACAAAGTTCCAAAATGAATGACCAAAGACGAGATTGACTATGAGATGTACCAGATTAGGAAGTTTCGGGACGAAATTGAATGACAAAACAGTATGAAATTGAATGGAAAAAAAAGGTGTTAAGATTGACGGGCCGAATACCTATATTAACCTTCAAACCTAGATCTGCAAGAGAGGAAATATCAGTTAGTTCAATGAATCTGATTTATTGTTTAACCAACAAGTTAATTTCTTCCTCGAAGAAAAAGATCAAGCTGATTGTTATTGCTATGAGTCTAATATACATTAATTTAACACACATCCACGCTAATAATTACTAACAAAAAGTTCAGGAAAATACAACAATTGTTTCATAAAACTTGTAATCAACATCAGATGCTAAAATTCGATTACAAATAAGCTCTCAACCAATCAGATGCCATGATTTCAACTACTATTAGTAACATTACGGTAACTTGTTATTGATAACAACTTTTAGGAAACGTGAACCTGCGCCCTGTTTCATAAAACTTGTTATCAATAACAAATGCTAAAATGATATGACAAATTAGCTCTCAACCAATCAGATGCCACGATTTCAGCTTATAACAGTTATTGTAACTTGTTATTGATAACAGGTTTTATGAAACAGTTCACCGGGTGAACCGTGAGTTAGGATAACAAAATTGAACATTACGATAAAATCAAAAGACTAGGCCTTTTCATTTGTATATTCAAGACGGGGAGAAATGAAAAGGTTCCTCATCGTACATTGGTGAAAAATTTCACAAAAGCATGTATACATTTTCTTTCCATTCATCTTTTTCAAGTTTCAATAAACATTTATTTCTTTCACAAAAACAAAATGAACATATAATGAATTATAAATGTACAATGTTACGTAGGAAGAAGGCGAAATTCCCTAAAGAATATCAGCATGAATAGGAACACATTTAAACCCCTTCCCCCCAAAATCAACAATTTTTTTTTTAATAATGCAGACTAATTTCTTTCATTTGATGCATGAATAAAATGTAAAGTGTCTGCGTTATTCGTAGATTTAAAAAAAATTACATCACAACAACAAAAAAATCATTCAAATTTTACTCCTCTTCACCTAGTTTTATGATGTGCAAATGTAGACAAAGAGAGAGATAGAGAGAGAGAAGGAGGACATTGTTTTGAATCTGATATCATTTGTTTGGAACCAGGGGCATTTTCTCGAAACACACGTTTCAATGAGATCCAAGAAGTTAGTGACGGTTTCGAAAAACGGCCCCCAGAAGGACGAAGGACGTTAGTATAAGAGTACGGGGAAACCCCGGTGTAGTGGTGCACCTGCACACACCCCAGTATAGTACGATAATACTCTGTAAAAAGGTCTGTACTCAAAATGGAAGAAGAAGAATTAAACTACTCAATTACAATCTACCTCAACTGAACCATGGAACTATGTTGAAACAATTAAGTTATAAGAAGCCTTTTGAGGGTGACCCCGCCTCTGTGCATATTTTACATGTATTGGCGATGGCATTGTAAAAGGAAGCTCAAAATACTTTAGGCCTACATAAAATAATATTCAACAAAACATAATCAATTCCAGTAGGCCTAACTGGTCGCTGATAAATTATGTTTTGAAAGGTTCGAGCTTTTCATGGGTACGATAGGGCCTATACTACGCGTACGTACGTACGTACCGAGTTGACTGTCGACTGTCGTGATCGTTGCAAATTATATATGCTCTTGTTGCTTAGTGACGCCGCCGATACCGCTGCGAAGGACCAGACTAATTTTGACTGTTTATTTCGCTGATAAATCGTAAGTTTTCAACATTTCGCACTTTTTAAAACATAAATATGTGGGAAAATTCTGGAGAAGTCTAATTTAGCATTGAAATCTAGTTTTGGCATATGCAGGTAACGAATATTTGTGAATATAAACATTGCGCTAGACTCCAGGTAGCAATGCGTAGTCCCGTGTGCTTAACATTTTGTTAGCAAACCTGCCGGGCACCTGTTGTAATAGATCGCTAGATCTAGACCGAAAATTTCTGTCTCTTTCGTTCGTTAGCCTCTGATTTGGGTAGGGTCGGCTCCTCTCTTTAGTCAGAGACAGAAGCCGACCATAGGCGCTCCTGTGCAAACTCGGTGGAACGGATCTGGCCACCTAATTCCGGCCAAACTTTTGCCTTTTGCCTTTTGGACTAAAATGTCACTTTACTAGATTTAGTCTTTAGCGGATTCATATCCGATGCATTTATTTTTGAAAATTAGGTCTAGGGCCTAGGGTAACGCGCCCGGTATTCAGTCAGTATCCAGTATTCGGTCAGACATCCGTTTCAACAGCTGTAACTGTAAGCCTGTAACAAACTCAAAAATAATTTATGAGCCATGAAACTTGCACAAATCAGGCAGTTGAACAAACTTATCCTAACTCTCAAAATTAAATCAGGTATAGTGTAGGGCCCCGGAAAGATCTCAAATTAACTCAAAATTGGTCAGTGTCGCACAACTTTATGCACTTCCGGGTTTTGTTAGCACATGCGTTAACATGCATAGCCATATGTATGTGTGTGAAGAGGAGCTCTTCCGTGTTCGCTCCATCGCAGCGAATTTGCAAATGACGCACTTTTCGCCGTGCAAGAGGTATTTATACATTACCCCTGCCATGCGATAGCGCTCGTCCAGTATTCGGTCAACGCATTGACATTCAGTGCTTTGTGGCGCAATTGTGTGAAAATAGGTAACAAATACGATATATGATCGCGCAACACACATAGACTGCATAGGGATGCGTGCAATCTCTATGGGAAGGATTTTAGCACACAACATCGGTGCGCGATCAGACACCCTACATTGAAGTCATTAATATTCAGTGTGTGCGACACCGGCGAGCTTGGTGCTTATTGTCACTGTTGCGGTTTGCTGAAGCTCGTACACGGGGAGCTTGGGTGTCCGCCGCTGAGTTTTTCACCATCCAAAAGAGGCAACTTGTTTTTTCAAACCAGGGTCAGTCAGAGTCGTTCATGTGCATCAGCTCAATTCTATAAAATAATTCATTTATTCATAGGCCATGGCACAGAAAACGCATATGTAATGACAATCCATAGAGAGACGTTCTGCTTTCAAATCCCTACCTTTTTTACTTTTCTGTCCCTTTCAGATTGCTACCCCAATATGCCGACTATTGTTGAGATAGTGGATGAAGAACCGCCTGTAGATCTGGCACCAGTCTTTGTCACAGAAGTCAAAACTACTCCCACAGAGCCTGCTGTGAAAACTGGCAAACTAGTTTCCAGTGAGTCCACCGAAGCATGGAATGAGGTGGATGCAGAGAAGAATCCTGGGGAAGAGGTTGTGGATGGATTGCTGCAGAGTAATGGACCAGCCAGTGAAGGGCAAAAAGGAGAAGGAGGAGAAGGAGAGGGAATAGAGGAACTGCAAGTGCTGAAGGTAAAAAGAAAGATATCAATTGGAGATTTAAGTCAAATTTCCTCGCTTTTAAAATCGAGGTACACATGCAATCACATCTTTAGGCCGATGAAAGTTGATCTCATGGTTCTCGTCAGCGCCCGCATCAAATTTTGCTCGCGCACCAAAAAAGTTCAACGCTCATCGCTGACGAAATTCCCGCGTCAAAAAGTCCAGATATGAAATTGCCGCCTCAAAAAATCAACAATATTTTCGATTGGCTGCCGCGCGTGGCCCATGTGACACGCGTCCATGGCGATGTCTGCCAAGTCGATCGCTGATTGGTCTAAAGTAGCGGGCGGCATAATATGCCGCCCGCTACTTTAGCTGCCTATCGCGTAGGCCAGGAATAGTCTGCGGCTAGACACGGGGCGAATGTTTTGCCTCACGCCGTACTCCGGCTTCCCGCTACCGTACGGGTGGGAGCTAACGCGTATTAAACTGTTCAGTGCATTGTGTACGTTGCCCAATATACTAGCTCAGGACAGCAATTCATCTGTACTATTTATCGATCGCTTTTGGCCGCACTGTCAGTCAAAATGATTCTTTCACTTTGTGTGACTCAGGGCAGCAGACTGCTTGTCAAGTGGAAGATAGTTTGTGTAGATAGTTTTGATGAAACCTTGACATTTGAAAGGTTTTTTGAGTCTGTGAAAAGAGGGGATGTGCTCGGCGTGCCTCCATGCATTGAGTGGCCACACGGGCCAGGCCACGATGTACATCAGCAGCAGCCCTGTGAAATGAAATAAAGATGGTGTCACAGAAACCCAAATATCACAGAAAATTTGGAAGAAATAGTCATTGGAGTATGATATTGGTGTAAGAGCGTTACATGTATAATGTACAAGACGCGATACCCTCGACAAGTTCTATTGGTTTGTATATGAAAGATGAATTTGGATCAAAATCCTCATTCAAATTCCAAATATGCCCGCGAGAACATGAAATCAAAGTCAGATGAAAGATGAAAGTTGATCTAAATCCCTCATCAAAATCTCAACAATGCCTGACGAGAACCATGAGATCAACTTTCATCGGCCTTAGCTATGGTGATGGCAAGAAATAGAATAGACATGCGTGCCTGCATATTTTGTGGAAATTTTCTGGTGTGCATGCATTTCAGCAAGTTTGTTTTAACATTTCTCTTCAATCAGCATTCAAATTCACATTGCCTTCATTATCAACTATTCAAGTAATACCAAACTTCTCTTTAAAAAAATCCTTGATATGGTATGTGTGTATTTGAACTTTGTTCAATTTCCTCTGTTTTTGTAACCTATGATTTTGTACAGGTCCTCTCAGTCAGGAAGACAGTTTTAGTACTGAGAGAGTTACCCTGTTTAAAAGAAATAGAAATAAATTTTAAAAATGCACTTTTATATAATTCTAGCTCTGTTTTTACTAGATCTGCCTTTCTCTATCTGTCCGTCTATTAGGACCAAGATGAACCAAGCAAGAAGGAAAGAAACAGAAAGGAGGAGGATGAAAAGGAGACAGACTCGAAGGTTCCCGAGGACGATGACAGATATCCAAGGTATAAAGTCTATAGAGTCAAGAATTACTAACCCCAACAGGAAGGAAATAACATTAAACAAGGGAACATTTCATCAATTAACTCAAGCCCACTCGTGGGCAATTTTTGTTTTTGTCTAGCATAGGGCATCACTTTCAAGTTAATGAGTATTTTATTAAAGCCCCACTGCACTACTTGTAGCTACTTGCTCCTCTATATAGAAAACAATGCCTAAGCGGTGCCCGTTGGTCCCCATGATCCTCTTTTTCTTATGTTAATGGAGAGCTGAGTTGATGAGATAACCACCTGTCAGTGACCACGCTGAGAGGTCTAATCACCCCTGGCCAAGCCAGTGCAGACATGCTTTGATACATAAAAGCAAGTAAAATATTTCTTTTGAGAGAAGTCACCCTTTTCCCCCCACATTTTGCTTTGTTTTCAGAATGACAGAGAAAGCGTTGAAGGCCATCTGCAAGCAACATGACCTCTACAGAACACCTGAACTCAATGATGTCCTCTATCTCCATTACAAAGGTATGTACTTGGTTAGTTGGTTTGTTTGTTTAACCTGAATGCTAAGAAAGCATGTAAGGGACTGATGGCTTCAAGTCCTCTCTCCAAGGACTTGGTAATGAGGATTAATGACTTACCAATGGGCTCTAGCGCATCAAATTGGTTTCGAACCCGGGACCTGCCGGTTACAAGACCTCTGCTCTACCGCTGAGCCATCGCCCCTCACTCACATGGGAAGGTACGTCACACCTTCCCCAGTCAAAATACTATAGTCTTAAACTAGTCAAATAATAGTGAAAAAACAGCACAGAAAATGTTTCTTTTTGTGACTATTTTCAACTCTGAATGTGTTTTTAATCTATCTTTCGTTCTAAATCCCTAGCATGTTTTTTGTTTGTTTTCCAATTTTTTCTATAAGAAAATAGAAAAACAAAAAACATAAATGCATGTGAAAAACAACCAGAGTTGACTCTCTCTCTGTGCCACTTCAATGATGTCTCTGCTCCCCATTATTTTTCTCAAGGGTAATGCAATGAAAGGGAGGTCATTAAGGCAAGTAAGACTAGCAGTGCAGGTCATTAGGAGAAGTGTCTGTAATGCACACTGTAATTCCTCTGTTGATCAGTGCCTATTGTTTTGTGCTGATTGTGGCACTTGTGGTAAGCTTGAGATGGACAGGCATGATAATTACCAGATTTAAATCGGTTTCCTGATTTATTTATTTTTTTCCTGATTTTTTTTTTTTTTTCCCGTTTTTATTTTTTTTCCCGTGATTTTTTTCTTTTCTTCTTCCCGATTTCCCCCCTATTTTCTCCATTTGTCCCTATTTTTTTCCCAATTTTCTTACTCAAAAGGGGGAATGTTAGATGCCATATTTTTTCCCTGAACGCTTTTTTTTTTTTTTTAGTGCTCACTATCACCCCTGGATGGAATGCAAATTCATATAGTTTAAAAATATTTTTTTGTTTTCTTGCATTCTGTAGTAGTTATTTTCAGTTGCCATAATTATTTGCCATACCATGGGATGTGATCCGTGGTTTGGTCCAGATGATCTTTGATGTGAAAGCATTCTTCTATAATAAACAAACTTTCTTTTCTATAGGATACACTCGCATCGAAGGACTGGACAAGTACACCGGACTTAAAGCCATCTACCTCGAGTGCAACGGATTCCGCAAGATCGAGAACCTTGACCATCAGACAGAGCTGCGGTGCCTGTACCTGCAACAGAACATCATTGGCAGGATAGACAACCTGCAGAACATGGTGCACCTTGACACTTTGAATGTCTGCAATAACCATATCACCAGGATAGAGAATATCGGTAAGACGGTTATACCATAATTGCTTCTGCGACAATTGCTGTTCGTCAATTTCCTAGGTTAACTAAATTTTTAACGTCAACCGTAGACTCACATCTGTTCCTAACCTAAACCTTGAACTTAAACTGAATTGAATTGATAAGGTTCATTGAGAAAAGATGCAAAGTCACAGGTAAAAGCTGACACATCTTGAATTTACAAATAAAACTGCAACATATAAAATACACGCAAATAGCTTAATTGAAAACCCAGTTGGAATCCTAATCCTATACCTCTGACAAAATAAAGCCCGGAGCTGTTGTTGCCAGAGCAAATGTTGGATCATGAGGTAAGACATGTTGTTGACCTGTTGCATAAAACTTAGCATCAAAGGTAGGTTGCCATTAATGGTAACGTCGCATTTATTTTACACGTTTTGAAATGTACATTGGACAAGATGTATTGTGTGAAGCAGCATGTTGGATCTCTGATGTCTTAACCTTAACCTTGAATCATCAATCTTGTTCTCATTTCTCTCTTCCCCCTCCCCAGCTTGTTTACCGAAGCTGAACACACTTCAGATCACTCACAACAGATTGACCACAGCGGAAGATTTGATGGAGCTCAAGGACTGTCCTAATCTCAGTGTTGTGGATCTCTCGCATAATCGTATCAATGACCCCAAGATCTTGGAGGTCTTTGCAGCCATGCCTGTGTTGGTAAGTCACATACATTAGAAGATACTTTCTATTTAATTTTTTTTTAAAAGGGGGGTGCATGGGAAGGGGTCAGGAACCTGTTTCATTAAACTTGCAATAACTGTTATAAGCTACTGAAATCGATGCATTAGGTTGGCTGATCGAGAGCAAATTGGTCATAGAAATTTAGCATTTGTTATAGATAGCAAGTTTTATGAAACGGCCCTGGATATTTTGATTGCTCTCAAATAAAGAATGATAATAATTGGGTCTTATTTACCCAAAGTATCCACATCAGTTTTAATACTGCTCTTCCTGCAGGTCCTGTAATTATCATTACCCCAGCATTGCCAGGTACCTATTTTACTCCTGGGTTGAGGGACAAAGGTAGGCAAAACACCTTGTCCAAGGATGTTTTGGAGCATCATATTTCAACGAGGCCTTAAAGTCTGATTGCAGCTAACTTTATCTACATCTTTGAGAAAATATACATGTAGCCCAGAGTAAAAGACACCACAACATATGTTGAATCACCTGATTTTTGTCTGTGTGATAACGGTGTAAAGTCTTGTAGCTCGGAAGTGGTTAAGGTGCCTCGCTCACTTGACACACATAATGTACATGTACTCTGTGAGTAGGTTGAGGTATTTTGAGATGTAACTTAAATGTGATTGATGTTGATATTTTAATTGTTTACACAATTCAATCTCTCTCATTCGATTGATTTTAACCCATTTTGTTCATTACAGAGGGTGTTGAATCTGATGGACAACCCAGTCATTAAACAGATCAAGAATTACCGCAAGACTCTCATTCGAGACGTGGTAAGTGTAATTATTTTATTTCCAGTCGCCCCTTTAAATCTCAACAACATTTCCATCTCCAGTCACATCTTCCGTACACTACCAGGTACTTCATGACAATTAACATCATTTTCCCTAACATAAAATATAACATCGTTTTCAGAAATATGGCACCTGAGCACCTATGGAGCTTTCGAGAGCTACAAATGTAAGTCGCTCACCGCTCCCAGGTTTTTTTACTGGTCGCTCGACATCTGTCGTTCTGTGTTTATCTCTCTTTTGGATTTTGTCCGTCTGTCTCTGTCAATCTGCCTCTGTTCAATGCTCAATAATTCTCTCTCTCTCTTTCTTTAGCTACCTTTTTTCTGTTACTCTCATTAACCCTTTCTTTAAATAGTACTTGCCCCTCTAATTTGTCCTCCCTTAGGGCCAAACTGGACTAAAAGCACTACCCCCAAATCCTCTTGCGCCATATCTCAGGTCAGCTATAGCAGTATGGTCCAGTAAATCACTGCTTCCCTAACTGCGCTGTTGGTTCTCGCATCAAGTCCTCTGTCTTCGAAGTGGAAATTGGGTATTAGGTTAAGCACTGTTGGCGAGTTGACCATGAGATGGCGCTGTGCAATAACCAGTACGCTAGTGCAGAAAGTTCATCGGGTCAGACCTTCGCTTTAAGGTCAATTCCAAGCATTACAGAATGACATTTCTAGAGACCTGTCTACATTGAATACAGAACATTATAGACATTTTAATATCTACATATTTTCATCAGTATGTAAATGTGTCAACTTTTAGCTAATTTTTGTTTTATTTTCCTGACTGTATCTTCGCTCTTTTAGAAAAACTTGACTTATCTCGATGACAGGCCTGTATTCCCAAAAGAAAAAGCTTGTACCTTAGCATGGTGAGTAGCAGTGTGGATAATACTTTTCTGTTTACGCGACCTCTTTCAGGATTGATGTTTTATACAAGTGCGACTCGCTCACAATAGTATTTAAGAATGTTATTGTTTTTTACCAGAGTTCTTTTAGAGCTTACTAGAGCTAAATGGCTCTCTGTTCCTGTGTATGTTTTCAATGGTGAAAACAGGGGGGTGTTTCATGAAACAATTGGTCCGTGGTTTTCACCAACTAATATCGTTTTCACCGACAATTATATTGTCACCGACTATTTACTAGGCCTCTGATTGGTCAAATTTAGTCAGTGCTGACAGTTGTCGGTGGACAAATGTTGATGAAATGCCCCCCAGATTGATTTTCTTAAAGCGTAGCAACTGCCTAGTGAAATATTCATGCAGGTCCTTGTTTTATGCCTTCGCCCATTGATGGTGATGTTGGAGGCATTTTTCTTTTGATTTGTCCTAAGTGCATTCCATACAAAAATTGAACAATATTGACTTTCAATGTCTTTTTGGCATGTTAGTGGCAGTGCAGTGGTTTTCATATATTTTGTTGTACTGATGATGATTTTCATAAATGCTTTGTTTGCTAGGTGGGAAGGAGGTCGTGAGGCAGAGAAAGCCGAGAGAGACCGTTGGATCAACAAAGAGAGACAGAAGATCTTGGACAGTGTAGAAGGTAGGCTGCATTCAGATAAGACGCGGCAAAACCGCGCCATTTTTTTTAATGATGATGTAAAGTGTAATATGCTTCACATTTTTGTATCAAAACAGAGACCTTGGGGGAACGCATGTTACGTAGGTCGTTGTTCGCAGTAATTGCCATTCCTTTACATTTTTTTTTGTTAAGGCTTATTTTTTGCGGCTGTTCAGTGTGCCATATCAGAAGGAACCTTTCGAGGTAATCATGAGTTCTGGTACTTAAACTCTTTATATGCCACACAAAAATCTGCCTGTGCCATGTTGTATTTATCATGGGATAGATATATACCATAGCATAGGCTTAAAGAGTCTTTAACTGTTTCCAGTACAAGATGGATCTATACCGGTGTTAATAGGGTTGCCATGGAGCTAGTCCAGACTGAAATGGGTCATTTTGCAAAGCCATTGTTTTGCACAAAGCAATCCTTCCATCAATTGATGCCTATTGTTTTGTGCAGAATTGCACATGTGGCAAATGAGTGACCATGCAGGGAGGCGAAGAAAGCAACCAAAGTATTGGCAGTTTTTCTGTTAAATCTTGCAATTTTTTTTTCACACTGGTTTATGTGATATACATTTTTATTTCTTCTTCAAACTACGAAGGAGTGGAAAATAAGATTAATTGTTGCCAATTTGTTGAGGGAAGACTGATAAACGTATAAAATGAAAAAAACTGCTTTGAGTTAACCCATTAGCAACTAGAGACTTTGTAAAAATGGCCTATTACTCACTGGAAGATGTTGCAATATTGCTCTCATTTTGACATTGTTCTGAACAATATGAAAGATGCGCGTTTTTTCTATGCAGAATCCTACTGTAGACAGCGTAAAGATTACGCGCGTATAACATTATCACGGTAGACCCTAGAACGGATACTATAGCGCGTTGAAAACAAACGAAAATGGACAGGCGGTTTTGGGCGGTTTGGTTGCTAAAGGGTTGAGGAGATATTTAAATAATTGCTTAGAATGTTTTACTATGATTATAATTTGTTTTCATTTCTGTTTTCATAGCTCTTGCCTCTATCAGAAGGAGAAATATAGAGAAGAGAAAAGAGAGAGAAGCCAAAGAGTTAGAAGAGGTATGTTTACTTATCTAGATAAAATGTGTCTTTATGTAAGGACCGGGGTTTCATAAAGACTAAGATCGACTTTAAGTTGGACTTAACTATGGCAGGCCGTTCATGCCACTGTTTGCTGTTACCGTTTACTGGCATTGGTCTCTCAAGGGACGTACAAATCGTGGACACCAATCTACAGAATTTCCCTTTTTTGATAGTTCATTATTGAAGGAAAAAATATTATCTAAAGATCATAATTGAGAGACCAATGGAAATAGCACCAAGTGACATAAATGGCCTGCCATAGTTAAGTCCAACTTAAAGTCGATCTTAGTCTTTGTGAAACACCCCCCTGGCGCTGTATTTGATAGACCGGTTTACTAACATATTCCAATGTATGGATGTTTCTTTCCTGGGGACCTAGTGACGACGTTATTCCATTAACCTGTTATTAATGAATGGACTACAATACTTGGAATCCAGTCTGCATTTGTTACGTTTTGCTATGTCTGGCAAGCCACAGGCAAGTTTTCATGTCATCAAGAACAACCTTTTAAACAATATACATAACATTTGTAAATGTTAGCAAGTGGTTTAATTAGCATTTTGCTTGGCTAAGTACTATGTCTTGACTTGCATTCAGATAACATGCAAGTATTTTACTCTAGCAAGCCGACTTCAAGGCAAAATACTTACGGATAAAAATTGTGAGGTCACATGATCAATCCAAAATAATGCGCAATTGACGAGTTGCATTAAATGTGTGCTGATGCAAGTGTGGGCAGCTCATGATAACTACTTGCCTGCCATGCAATCAAGGCCTCCAAAATTATTGGCTGAGTCAGCTATGGAGCTGTTTTAAACTTAGGGTAAAATACTTAGCCAATTAAAAGCTTCAATTGAATACTGAAGTTGGCTAAGGATTTTATCTAAGCCAATAGCTGAGTAAAATACTCATATTTCTGAGACAAGAAATGAAGTCTTGCTATCGCCACTACAGTATTGGGCAATAGAGGGCAGCACTTGCCATGGGTACATTTGGCAAAGGCACTTCCGGTTCCCATACAAATACAATGGGTCAAGAACTGGAAAGTCGAATAGAAATGATAGTTTCGGAGCCAATAAAATATAAGCAACAGATTATAATGGTGCCTACATAGTAGATCTTATGAAATCATCAGGGGAGTTCATGAAACCTGGAAAATACCTGAGTAAAATCAAGAATTTTGTTTAGCCATGTATAAAGGCTTGTTTAGATATGATGCGGGAAAACCAAAGTTTAAAAAAAATGTTAAAGTGTAATACGCTTCACTTTTCTGTATGTTTTATAACAGAGCTCAGTGAAAAAGCGCAAGTCCTGTATTGTGTGTGGTTGCCATTCATTTACACGTAAACGAAAAACAGGCGTTTTTTGGCGGGGGTTTAGTCGTCGTATCTGAACAAGCCTTATCACAAGAGGTATGACTATCGTTTGCTCTTTCGTTTCTTTCAGCATGGTCCTGACTTCAAGAGAGAGATTCCTGATCCAGAGACCTTCATCCACCAACCTCCTGAAGATGAAGATCTTTTTACTTTCAACATTGAGAAACCAGCTAGTGAGCAGAAGAACGCTGGTAAGATAACAGGAATATCAATGTGTGGGACTGAACTTTAAATGATTTTAAAATTCAATTTGATTCAAGTTGATTTCATCAAAGCAATTAAACAATAACATACATACATATAATTATACATTCCTACATACAAAGAACGGAATACATGTATCAGGGAGAGTGTAATGGATGGAGATACCGTCTTGAAAGAATTTCCAGAGGGAAAGATATTCCGGATTAACTTGGCTTAACAACAAGAAATGTAACCCTCTCCAGCCATCAAATCCATCAATAACTGCCCTTATAAAAACAAACGATCCCCGCCGGCATTCCAAAAATTACGAAATGTTACGCAACGCTGTCTGCTTCCCTAAGTTCTCTATATACTCAGTCGTAAAAATATGGAGGCATCGAGCTTAGAAGTCATTCGTGGCACCGCAAAAATGACGTCATGTTCAGTGAAGATGTATATAGCTATAACATATAAAATACAGAATCCACAACATATGACTAATGCAACTTTCCATTGGTTATCAAATAAAGCGGATAACATTATGCATAAATCTGCTATTGGAGATCATGTAGCTACAAAGAACCACTCAATAAACTGGGGCAAGTACAAAATATTGACAAAAGACTGAGGACCACAAGCCAACGAGATGGATACGGGAGACTATCAACATAAGAATCAGCAGGGACTGCACTATGGACAGGGACGGGCCAACACATTCTCTTAAACGTATTTGACCCCATTCTCCTGAAGCTGTCTAAACGTCATCTAAGTGTTCGAAAATACTCATTAAAGGTAAAAACAATTTCAAAATGATTGTGTAAAAAGAAGTTTTCAACCATGTTATTCATTTATTTATTTCTTATTTTTTGGTCTAGCTTCAGACAGCCCTCGAGCAGCTTGGTCTGATCAACCAACATCTTCAGAAGATATTGACGTAGGAAAGATTAACATTGATGTGAGTATAAAGAGATCAGGCCCCTTTTCATAAAAGCCATTACTGCCATCCATTCCTATTTTTGAGGAATACAGTGTAATTCCTATTTTTCTCTTCAGTAGATTGTTTAATTGATTTCATTGTCGTTTGTTGTTTTTTGTTTGTTTTACTTGACTGCTAAGAAAGTATGCTAGTAAGCCACCAGGGGACCGATGGCTTTAAGTCCTCTCCAAGGAACTTGGTAATGAGGATTAATGCCTTTCCAATGGGCACTAGCGCATTAACTTGGTTTCCAACCCGGGACCTCCCGGTTACGAGACCACTGCTCTACTGCTGATCCCGTTATTCATTGTATGAATGTCTCTTCCCTTGTACAACCGTGGCTTTTGGTACTTGTTAAAAAGTGAAAGAGACCCTCTATTCCTCTTGTTTTCTGAAAACCGCTGTATAAAGTACACCTCGATCATTCCTAATTTTGTCTTAGGAAAATCCTGTTTTTGTTGGCATTGAATGCTGCATTCCCATAACAAATTAGCTCACAGCCAATCAACTACACCAGTTTCAGTTGTTCAGAACAATAATTTTTCATAGATCAATTTAAAAGAATAATAACCCATGTGGTAACTATCACTAATCTCCACATAATATGATACATGTCTCCAAAATACAAACACTGACTCCAAGTGCGAAAATTTTGGATTACGAGCTGTATTCGTAAATTGAAAATATAATTCTAACAGCCTCGAGTCATTCTTCTGCTCATACCAACAATTTCCTTTTGCAGGGTGCTAACTAACTAAGTATGCATGGATTTCTAATCTTTCTCCTTACAGGATCTTCCCGACTTAGAAGACATCGATGAAGACGAAATGATGTGGGCCA
Source organism: Mesocentrotus franciscanus (assembly GCA_037976565.1). Classification (NCBI taxonomy): domain Eukaryota; kingdom Metazoa; phylum Echinodermata; class Echinoidea; order Camarodonta; family Strongylocentrotidae; genus Mesocentrotus; species Mesocentrotus franciscanus. The sequence goes on from CP137670.1 coordinate 32,324,040, forward strand.
GACAATCAGAAAATGTAAGCTAAAGACCGTCTTTGTTAAGAAAAAATATTAAATATTAAATATTAAATATTAATTATTATTCATGTGAAAACATGCTGTTTGTGTGCTTTCTCTTTAGTAGATTTTTTAATTTAATTGTATTTCATTGTATGAATGTTTCTTGCCCTGTGCTGTAGAACCCAAGCTTTTTTACTTGTTGAAGATGTAAGGAGTAAATATTTGTGATGGAAAGAGGAATGACAGAATTGCATGGGTATACATGAAACATGCTGATTTTATGCTAACTCTTCAATAACTTGTTTAGTTATATTTCATTGTAAGAATTGTCTCTTGCCTTGTACAAACGTGGCTTTGTTTACTTGTTCAAAGTGAAAGAGATAGTATTTCTCTAAGTTTTTTTTTTAATTTGTGATTTTACATAAAGCGTACCAATCTTTAATAGATTGTTTAATTATGTACCATTGTATGTATACTGGTAATTTCTTGTCTTGCGGGACCTTAGCTTGTTGACTTTGTACATCGTGTTCTAAGTTTGGAAGTAGCTCTATGGATGAGTATGTTATAGAATGGAATTGTTTTGCTGTTTCAGGCAACCCTCAGACAAGCTTCAAAATCTTTAAGAGTTATGTATGTGTAAGGAGTAGTACATAAAACTTCAACAGCTCAGGCTATTATAGTTAGATCACGCTAGCCTGTATTGTCGAAAGTCGCCTAACTTTAAACCATGTTTATTTTAACTCTTTATATGTCGCACAAAAAAATCTCCCTGTGCCACATAGTATTTATCATGGGATAGATATACCAAAGGATTCAAGATTATTTAATAGTTTCCAGTTTAAGAATTATCTTTACCGGCGTTGAAAGAGTTGTCATGGAGCTAATCAAGACCAGAAGTAAGTAATTTTACAGTGCCATCGTGTTGCACAAAACAATATTCACATCAATTGGTGCCTATTGACCGTGTAGAGAGGCGAAGAAAGCAACTTAAGTGTTTTTAAACCTTGCCTTAATGCATAGAGTGATTAACTCCATGACAATACTTTTGGTACAAGTATAGATTAATCTTGCACTGAAAACAGTTAAATAATCTTGAAGCCTTTGGTACATGTATCCCATGATAAATGCATTGTAGCACAAAGAGAGATTATTTGTGTGGCCTGTTTAAGAGTTAAAGTTAAGCCAGATGGGCCTTAAATAATACAGGTCACTATCTTGAAGGAAGATTTATTGAACAGTCTTGAAGGTTTGTTCATTATAATAGATTTATCCCCTTTTGGGCCCTTTCTTTCTCATCAGAAACCACTCATAGAAGACATTACTCCAACCAAGCAAACAGTTTTCATAGCAACGGATGACAGCAAACTCTCCTCATCAAGCCGTCTTCTTATAGAAGAGCTTGAACCAGTCAAGAGTGAAGTAAGCCGGCCGACAGGGAGAGGGGACGCTATGGTGTCCCCAATGAGTATGATTGAAGATATCACATTATCTGAAGGCTCTGCTAAAGAGGTAGGACTTTTTGATGAATTGTTCTTTAGTCCTTTGTAAAATTCTTTGTTGTCGTTCGCACATGATTTTTATTTGCAATCCTACTGGTATAAGATAACATTTTCCTACCATAGCTGTATACCCCAGTGTCGTCCCATATTTGATGAATGCAGAGGACAGGTACTTAATAACGTGCTGCAATATTATCGTCATTATGAGTGTTTCGTTAAAAAAATGAAACTTGTTGAAAGATGTTAGAAAGGAATGACTTTATCTATACATGATTTCACAGAATTCACAGAATGGTGCATGCCCAGAAAATATGCATATGCATATAGACCTGTCTTGCAAGGTTAAATCGGGCCCGGCACTAACCTGCACTCAGGAAACATGGATGCCCCAAATCTAAGTCCAGACCCCCACCCCCTATTTGTTTTTACATAAGGCTCATGCATATGGACTAAAACAAATTCAATCCGGACCCTCTTCCAAAAAGTTTAGTATGGAGCCCTGTTTGAATCATGATGACCTTGATGACCATGTCGTTTTTTTTTCTCTCAACAGGAGAAAAGCTTTGATCAACTCAAGGCAGAGTACAGTGACATGGAAACGAGGTTGCCAAGAAGCTGGCAGCTGAAAGAACAGTTCAGTGCACCGAAAGGCTCCTTGGTGGAGGAGGTTGCCTCAGCGCAAGAAGCTGCACCAAGCAAACTTCTTGTAGAAGAGATAGGGCCTATGAGTGATGTTGATGGTGCAGCGACGAGTTCACTGGGGGAGGAGGCTGATGAGGAGAGTGAAATGCTAAAAGAGAGGAAAGGAGAAGAATACCTCACTTCTGAACAAGGTTTGTATTTTGTCACCAAAGGCTCGTTCATATATGATGCAGTAAGCTACTGGAAAAAGGGAAGAAGAACAAAAAAAAAGACATGTTTTTTCAAATTTTATGTTCAAGCTAAGTGAATGGGAACTGCGTGGAACAAAGGTCCTACATGTATTCACTTAGCTTTAGGCGATAAGATACAAAAATGTGAAGCAAAGTAAAAAACTGTTTTGCTCCTTCATATCTGAACGACACTTTAGTTTAATTGTACATTAATTAATTATACAGTATGAAGAAAGGCATAGTTGACAGTCATTTAGAAGATGAACATTTGAGTTTGGGGAATTAGTACATTCTGTTCAGATACAAACCAAAAAAGTAGCAAAAAATAAAAGGATTTTCTTTTGGTTGCCATATTGAATTACACAGCTTATCGATTTGGGCTTTGCAGAATCCTGACCTAAATTAATAACATCCCGTTATTTCTTTAGGGGGCGCTGTGGTCCTTTAACTTCAGTTTATGTTGTCCGATTTTGGCTCTCTGTTCATTCTTGGAAGACAAAAAGCTTTAGCATGTCTGTATTCGTTTGCTACTCTTTGACCTTACTGGGTTACCAATGTTTTTTTTTCTTTCCTTTTTTAAAATTAATTGAATGATGCAGAGAGGCAGAAGGAGATTGAGCAGAAGATTTGGGAGTTGGCAGCTAACGCAGGATCAACCTTGGACAGGAATGAAACTGGGAGTCTCAACAGCGAACTTATGAGAACACTCAGGTCAAAATACCAGGGCATGGGTCCTTAGGGTGTCACCATTGACAGAGGATGCAGACAGAGTTTTTTGGTCTAGGAACTGGCTCTATTACCAACATTGCATTGTTTTGAACCAGGTATAGATTTTGAAGACATTAAAAATAGATGAAAGATACAGCAAGATATTGAAGATACACACCGGTGACAGCACACGTCCGTATCACTGGTTCAGGTTTTGGAACCTAGTCTACTGTAAATCTTAGGATGTGGAACCGCATGGACGAAACTCCAGAAAACAGAGTGACAGCGTGCATTTTATACCAGTTGTGAAGTGACTGTATTCCAGTACCAGGACATGGATCTTTAGATTGTGTTACTAATGGCTATGTGGACAAAGTCTCTCACTTTGGAATATCTTCAGTACTGAAGGCATAGTCTCTGGAGGATTTATTTATTGTGACTTGCTCCAATGCTGCAATGGCAGGAACTGCAAGCGACATATATATAACCCTTGAAAAAGAATTTGCAGAGCAACTATCTGATGGAGACGCCACCACATTTGATGCTTTGATATGGGAGAGTATTTTCTTATGAAAGTGGTGTCAGGAGTGGGATTTAAAAATATGATTTGCTCTGACCCTCACCTTGACCCTGACCTTCTGCCCTGCTGACCTTAACTGACATTCCTGAAAATACACTCTGTTTGGTGCAGTAATCCCACTGTGACACAACTTCATATTATTGTTTGTTGAATGTAACTCTAAATATGCCATGACAAAAATATCCTGTGCCACATTCTATTATTTATCATGGGATAGATGTACGAAAGGCTTCAAGATCATTTAACTGTTTCCAGTGCTAGATTAATCTATACTGGTAATAAAAGGGTTGTAATGAAACTAGTCAAGATCGCAAACGGGTAATTTCCAAACCCACTTTGTTGCACAAAGCAACCCTTCCACCAATTGGTGCATATTGTTTTGTGCAAAATTGCATTTTTGGCAAACAAGCGACTGTGCAAAGAGACGAGGAGAGCAACCAAAATGTTAAATGGGGCTTGTTTCATAAATGATCTATTCTCCCCTCAATGGTAAATCCCAAAATGATAATTCCCATCACAAGGGAAGCACAATGGGGATAAAGAAAATGTCCTTGGATTAAATTGGTGCTCGGAGCTCTCTAGAGTTGGTTCTTAAACTAAGACTTTCCCTATTTCCTTTAAAGCCCCTCTGCACTAGTTTGGCCAGGAGGGATTAGAGGGATTCGCCTTGTCACTGACGGGTGGTTATCTCATCAACTCAGCTCTCAATTCACATAAGAAAAAGAGGATCATGGGGGAGCAACGGGCACCGCTTAGGCATTGTTTTCTATATAGAGGGAGCAAGTAGCTACAAGTAGTACAGAGGGGCTTGAAATTGGTGCTCGGAGCTTTCTAGAGTTGCTACTAAAACTAAGACTTTCCCTGTTTCCTTTGAAATGTGATTATCTAATTTTTTTATCAGAGGTATTCGGTAATCGGAATGCACCATATGAATTTTCTCTTTCTGTCCTAGTATCCATTCAAGCTACATGTATATGAAGTTATTCAGATGTGAAAATGTACACTTTACATTCATTCATTACAGTGCATGGCAGCACATCAGTCTTAAGTGCAAATTCGCAGACAACCCTTTCAAATGCATGTATTAATATTGACTTAAACACACGTTTGATTGGAATATTGGTGAACTTGTACTTATGAAGGTCTCGTGAAACGCTACCCATGTTTACTTTATGTAGTACATTTTCTGATACTTATTGAGAAAATCGTTTTTGATAGCAAAATGGACATATTTGTGCATGTCAATTTAGTTTATAAATGTGTATATTATTTACTTTGTATTTATCAAATGGAAATTATTAAGATTGTATTATGTGCATATAGCGTAATATATGCAAAATTGACATATATTTCCATGTCAATATCATGAAAATTACTTTATGTGTATTATTATTTACATTGTATTTATCAAATGAAAATGATGAAGATTGTATTATGTGTATATAGTGTTGGATTACATACTCTTTCTACTTTCTATTTCTGTTGCAGGATAACAGAAATTTTTCTTATTATAGCCGAGTGATGAAAGTTGCCTTGAAATAAAGAGTGTTTTTGAATTAGAAAACTGTATTTTGTATCGGTATTCATACTCTGTGCATGTATATGTCCAAGGTAGCTTAGGGAATTCTAGTGGCCTGAAAAGATGCCTCTTGAACGCACTTATCTGACATATCGGGTGTTTCACAAAGACTAAGATCGACTTTAAGTTGGACTTAACTATGGCAGGCCGTTCATGCCACTGTTTGCTGTTACCGTTTACCTGGCATTGGTCTCTCAAGGGACGTACAAATCGTGGACACCAATCTACAGAATTTCCCTTTTTTGATAGTTCATTATTGAAGGAAAAAATATTATCTAAAGATCATAATTGAGAAACCGATGTTGAGAGCAACCAGTGGCATGAACAGCCTGCCATAGTTAAGTCCAACTTAAAGTCGATCTTAGTCTTTGTGAAACGCCCCCTGAATGGGAGTTTAAGTAATATAAAGCCTTATCAAATGAGTAAATATATTTATAAAATCCATTTTGTGTGAAGGTGGTTCTACATCTGTGTAAATAAAATTATGATCTTCAACAAATATACATTGCGCATTCCGGACTCACTATAAGAAATACAAAATACATACATTTGATAGCAATACACACTGTTGCCTATCAAATTGGAATAATTTTTCTTTTCCTTTTTCATTAAATAATTGTGACATATTCTTGATATGAAAAGTTTACATCTTTTTTCTGAACTTTATTGATCAATCTAAAGAGTCATAGAGATGGGCAGGGGCGGATCCAGCCGGCAAGGGAGGGGCCAAAGGGGCCCACGTGCGAAAATTTGAAAATCGTGCCGGCCGATTTTCCACTCAGTGGGGGTAGTGAGCACTCATTTTTTTATTTTGCTCCTTTTTCAACCCCTTGAGATCCAGGGAGGGGCCCATCTTTTTTAAACAAAAAGGGTATTTTTACCTGTTTTTTTTCTAGGGCCCCCCCTGGATCCGCCACTGGAGATAGGTCATTAAAGCTCTGAGAAGATGTAAACTTTATCAAGCATGACTCGTATTGTCGCAAAAATGTCATAAAAAGAGGTGAAGAAAAATTATTCCAACTTCATGGGCAACCGTGTTATAATTTTACCTTAGTGGGGTGTGTTTGTGCTCCAATTTGATAACCGTGACTGTCATAGAAACAACGTACACAAAGTCATATTTTTTAACATAGGAATTTTTTAATTGACATTGCTTCACTATTTAAAACGAACATCACAATACCTTAAATTTGGCCTCTCTGGCTGACCATAGCATTAGTAACAACGAGTGAGTTAGCAGACGGGTTTTGTCTCGTTTTGTTATAAGTTAACATTAAGTGTTTGCACGATAATATAAATTCAGTATTTATAATCCAGTTCTTTTCTAACCTTTTGTTAGGCAATAGAAAACGGCTAATTGATATCTGTAACAATCCTCTACATCCTAGCGATAATAACACAGCTAACATACAACCTATTCACTATACCTCTTTAATTTTTTTTTTTTTTTTCTTCAATTTTTCTTTCGTCAAAAGTGCGCGATTAGACTCGATGGTAAATACAGATGAAGTGAGAAAAGAAGTCCATATATCAACAGTTAAATGTTTTCAGGCAGAACAAAAAAAATCAACATGTAATGTTTATGAACAATATACATACATATTCCTTAATGTATAACTTGTTTTCTTTTTGTAATATATATATTTATATATCACAACGATGTTGGTCTTTAAAAATATTAAAATCAAATGGTACGGACTGACTACGGTATATTGCAATGTACTGTAAGTAAGCAAGCTATATACTTATAAACCTATCCTTGTCGTAAGTTGGTCTCTGGACTTCTGTAAGATTCCCATCGAAAGGCAAGGAGAGGGTTACTTCGTAATTTCTAACGACTACATCTACATAGCAACTACTAGAGACTACCACAAACAACAATTGCATTTTACCACAATACACTATGGCAGTCAAGCACATGGTATAATACATTTATGTACATCGTTACACAGCATTAGTCAATAAATAAGAATTGTAGTTGCAAAAGGATTCCAATGCCACGGGCCAGTATCCACACCTCGCTGCAGGCATCTGCCTTTGTGAGCGAGCTTTTTTGTTCTCCAAAAGCAGGCTTAGTTGGAGATAACCCTTATAGCTCTGACAAGGAGTAAAACCTTGGTGAGGAGTAACGACCATGTGGCATTAAAGCCTTTATGTAACTCAACTCTTTGTTTTTAATCACGTGTCTCAAATGCTTTATCTTGCGTCTATATATAGATATATCTTTAGTGCTATTAAAATAAGACTTGGTAATAATACAGAACAGAAGCAAGAACGTAAACGAAAGTTTCTAAAAGTTAAATTAATGCAAGAATGGGTTACAAAATGAACGACACATTTGGTTCCATTCTGTAAAATGTGCAGCCACTGAAAATCTTATTAGTGGCTAAACTACAGCCACAAATCTTTCCATTTTTTGTCATTATCACACATGTTGCTAGATCACTCTCAGGAACAGTGAATTGCCTTCACAAAGATATGTGTTGTCAATATATATTGATGAGTTCTTGGTAATATCATGAACTGGCATTTTCCTGATTTTAAATGGTTTTAATCACGTCAAAGCTCATTCAAATCTCATCTTACATTACAGTTGTCACCTTCTTTAATAGTATGTCAGTCACTGTTAACTCGACAGCTGTTAAACCGCTACAAATACACTTTTAACCTTACACCCTATAGAAAATTATACATTATATAACATTTATAACAAAACATAATAATACAATATTAAATAATACTTTCCTCTAGCCCTCTCTCGCCCACGTTCACACTCAAATGCCCTTCACACTACCCATGACCCATCACGAGCTCACTCACATTCAAACTGCTTTAAAGTTAGTAGTTACATTGAAATCATATCCGGTATAAATAAGTGGTAAGTCAGGTAAAGGTATGTACACATATCCATAAGGTTGCATGCAAAATAAGCAAAATACAAAATACATGACATTGTGAGAAGTCAGATCCACAGAAGAACATGCCCTTATACAAAAAGAAAACACTTTTACCATATACCGTTTTAACACCGAGTAATGTTTCATACCGAATGCGATTTCTAAACATAACGGAACATACACTCGACGCCTTGTTGAATGTTACGTCACGTTTAACTATCATTACTAAACGATAGGGTCCCGAAATGTGACGTCATAATGGCCAGGTTGTCAAGGTTGCTGGGTCCAAACAATTTAAAGCTAAACAATGGTGTGGTGATCACACCAGCCCCAAACACTGAATTTGCCCTGTTTCAGCCCGTTGCTTGAATGATTTCGCGGTTAACCTCATGCGCAGGCTCGGTTGTTTTGAACCAGTATCCTAGAAGGCAAGCGAACACGACGTTAGCACTTCAGTACTCTATGGCAAGCTGTGGTCATTAATACGGTTATGACACGGAAATAAAAATGAAATCGAAGACGGAAGTACGGTGATAAGTATAAAAACTAAAATATAAACATAAAACACGATTTGAGACGCTCAGTTAAAACAACGGAAGCAACTTGCGTGGCAACATCGTACTTTCTTATGCATAGCAATTTGTTTTTCTTCTTTCGTCTTTCTCTATCATCTGACCAGCTAAGGTGTATTAGAGTAACACTTTCTAATTATAGTTATATTAGGGCTGATGACAATTTTGTTGAAAATTTCTGTCTTTGCTGACATTTGAAACGGAATGTACAGCGGTACCTAGTTATGAGTAACACTAAACATTTTGTTGTCGTTAAAAAAAAAACGTTTAGAAGTGGTCCCTATAAAGAACACCATTTATCAGCCCAATAAATGCCTCATCATGGCTTTCGTATGAGGGTTAACTCTTCGTAATTACTAGCCTAAATGACTAATTACTTCACATAGTTTGTACATGTAAATAATGTAATGTCTATTGTTGATGTTAAGTTTCCTAATATGGAGAACGAATTACCAGATTGTTGTATACAGTAGGAGTGGTTATATATGCTTGCTACTTATGTCGGATATAGCTTATATAGTTCGTAGAAAATAGAAATAATTTTGGCCCCATGTATTTCCCGATAATGTCATGTTTGAAAGGCAAAATCAAGGAGAATATCTTTTATTGGAGAATGATAGAATAACATTTTTCAGGTTCGAAGGTTGTTTCTGGCTGATTAAACTACGATTTTCGTCCCTCACAAAAATGGCTCGAAAATAATGATATCGCCGTTTCATAAAAAATGTCGAAAATGAAACACATTAACACGATAATGTATAGGCAAACTATATAATATAGGCCTACTATGATTATATTATACTATAGGGGCATAGGCCTGGATCGTAGAATAGAATAGCTTGCTATTTCTGCTCTATTTAAAACACTTTTTACTTAAGTTGATGCATCGCGATCCCTCGGCTCGGCCCGTTCTGAAATTCGAGTGACCGAAAGTTAATAACGTATGTTTTGGTGGTTCATTTCAACAGGATACGCGCAGCACCGTAGGCGCCATGATGACACACAGCGTCACGCGCATGCGTTGAAACTCACGCAACTCAAGTGACACGCCCGAGGGTACAAACAAATGCTAATGCGTGTGTTCTTTTTAACGCGTATCGTTCGTCACTTATGCGTTCATGCGTGCAAAAGGCCTTTATTGCGAAACGGGTAATAGGATGTGCTTCTTTGCAGCTAAGCGGGAAATGTCTGCTATCAGTGGGGAGACTCTGGTTATACTCTTACGTTATACTGTCATAAAAATGTAAACGTATATTCTTAGCACCAGTCGTGATATTATTTGAAAAAAGTAGTAGGGTATATGGTAAGTATACTGGGTGTCATACATATGATTTATGTGTTACATGTATATCAATTAACTGACTTCTGCATGGTCAAAATGACGATCAGTCTAACACAGCCATTATGACAATCTTAACAGTTATTAACAATTCTCTTTGTAGTATGCTAGGAAATACCACGACTAGTTTATTAAAAGTACGTTCGGTATCATACGTATATTCTCCCTAAAATCCTAACTTCAATGTTTATATGTTTGAATATATTTGCCAAACAAAAAGAAGATGAAAAAAGTTAATAAAAGAATATGTACACCGGAAGCCGTAAAATGAAGAAACACATTTTGGTTTTATCATTAGCATTGTAAACCAAACACAAGGCACCGTTCCTGTCGTTTTATGAAAAAAATAACTTTACAAAACGATCACTTTCTAGCGGAAGAATCTCCATGTAAAAACTCCAAACATTCTGACTAATGCTATTTTCTTCACGTTTCTCACAAGTCTATAAAGACCTTTGCAAAGCTATCTATCTTCTCCCTTTTGTGATTATGTTTAGTATCCTACTTAGGAAAACGGGTCTAGTATTTTTTTTTAATTAACTGACAGAAAATTGGAAGAAAATAATTAAAGCCAGGCAAATTGAACTTTATCAAAAAACAATGTCTTTTTTTTCTAAATTTGTATTATTCTACAGATTGAAAGATCTGACGATTTCCCATTCACAAACAGCAAAGTAGAATGGCATCCGTTTGTCATTAGCGTAGTTTAGGCAATTTGCTTCATGTTCGTGTCAAAATCAATATACTCGTCTTTTATGAGTCTAACGCCTGATGCACACGAGTTGTCTCTTTGATGACGCAAGGTTGCGTCAGCGATTACCGTGGTTTTTGACGCACCGTGTGAGAGTGCTAGCTTACAGCATGTGCATAGAAAGTGAACAGCGCAAACGTTGCGTTTAGTTCCTGGTGTATGAGATAATTGCCATTGCCGGTTCGACTGACGCAAACGAAATTACGCCTGGTGTGCAATGGGTAAATGAATCAAGAATTAACCCCTTGTAATAACGTAACAAAGGGAGGGGTGACGAAGTGTGCGTTTTCACACGACGAACATGAGAAATCTGCGTTCACATCAAGACACTCTCTTGCCACTTATCTACTGGTGGAAAACGTAACTTAACTACATCATACAGCGGTGATAGAGAACTATATACGTTAAAAGTAAGAACGCATCATTTAAATATCATCAATAAACAAGTAACGCTCTCCAAGCAAACAAATCAAACATCGGGTATGTGTTTGAAAAAATGTCCAATTTGATAAAACTTTCTCTCTCTATTCAATTTCCCTTCTTTCTTGAAGTAGGCCTATTCTGCTGTTTCAGTGGGAGCGCTCTCTTCGGCGGGTTTCTCATCTGAGGCGGGTTTGTCCTCTGAGGCCGCTTCCTCCTTCTTTTCCTCGGCGTTCGTCTCTTCGGCTTTCTCCTCGGCCTTCTCCTCGGCCTTCTCCGGTTCGGCTTCGCCGTTCTCGGCAGACTTCTCCTCTTCGGCCTTGGCTTCTCCTTCCTCTTCTTTGTTCTCCTCTTCTCCTTCTGCCTTTGCTTCCTTCTTCTCCTTCTTATCCTGCCCCGTCAACTTTTTCCAGTACTGTAAGTAGAGCGTGAATTGGTGAGAATATTGAATATAAACTATTAAAGAGAAGGTCAAGTTCTGGCAAAGGTGAAAAAATAAATTTGTGATCTTTTTCATTCTTTATAATGTTAGTGTCGAGGAGTATCATACAAAAGGTGTCCATGTGACTTTTAGGAAGACTTGGCAAAGTTCTTATCATTTTGATGATTAAAAAACAGTAAAACAGTGTGGTAGTTGAGGGTTTCAGCACCCAGCAAAGTCACCAACAAAGAAGGTTATGGGTATGAGCAACAAAGAAAGAAGAGATAGGGAGATTGACAGATAGAGAGAGAGAGATGAGGGGGTAAGACATAGAGAGCTACACAGAAAGAGGGCGAACGAGAGGGGAAAAGCAGAAGACAAAAGCAACTTATGTCGTCAGATCACCATTTTTTAAATAAACTTTACCGTGTTGATGTCGTCGTAAAGCGATACTGGGTAACCGACCGTGACCTTGTTCACCATCATCTTGGGCATCCATCCTTTGAGATTGACCTGACCTACCCAAGTCACGTGGGTCGCGACGTCATCACCCTCCTTAGGTTTGATCACAATACCCATTACACCGACATCAGCCCTGGAAAGACAAATATCATGTGAGAGGCAGGCTTAGTATTCCATATTTACATGATGATATTTGTTGCTATTACAAACCTTATTATGTGTTCTTTGTTGTTCACTATTTTGTTAATGTCATGATACTGCCACACAAATGTTATATATGCAGTTAAAAACTTATCTGTCCTGTATTTTAATGGTGGTTTCCTCTGTTGATTCAGTGAAAACAGTTGTATTTACGTTGTTTCCTGATACTATCTTAAATACGTAAGGTGAAACTTTGTGTACAATTACAAATCTTATGTGTTTTGTTTTTGCTATATGCTGTTTTACGGCTATCAGAGAAGCCTTATGTTTATCATTACAAATCCTATGTATCCGATTACAAACGTATGTGTTCTTTGTTGTTGAATGATTTGTGCACGTAAATTTATAGTAGTTTTTGTACTTTAACGTTGATTGCTGATAATATATTATGTGTACAAGACATACATTATGTCTATCATTACAAATCCTATGTATCCGATTACAAACCTTATGTGTCCTTTGTTGTTGGGTGGTTTGCTCGGGTGATTGCAGCTCTTGTAGAGGATGGTATGGCGGATGGGCTCTTCATCTGATCTTACTTCGCAGCATTGGACAACATCACGATCATCGCAGGCGGTTGGCATCTTGAATACTCTGCAAGGTGATCATTTAGATGAAATACTTATGGATACATCATAAAATATCAATCAGCATCAGTGGAAGAATCATACACTTATGAGAAACACATCTACTATGGAATGCGATGTTGTCTTTGAATCTCGGAGACGGTACTTACAAAAACTACCAAGCAACAAATATTAAAAAAGTGTTTGAACAGAGGAAGCTAAACAGTAATACAATCAACTATTGCTTAGTGAAATCAACAAAAAGTCAAATCGAAAAGAAATCGAAAATTCGCAGACAAAAACTAAACATTTGGGGAAAATGAAAGTGACGGGGCGTGGGTGGGGGTTGTGGGTGAGTGCCCCCTCGGTTGCCGTAATGTAAATGGGTTAATAATGACAATGATGACAGCGTCGCCTCGTTAACACAACCTCAAATTAGAATCTGTTCAGCTTGGCCTGTGGCCAAGCATGTTGTTTTCAAACGAAAGCGGAGTTGACAGGATAGGTTCGAGTGCTATACAAATAATACACTTCAGATTCGTCACAACTAAAATGACAATCGTCCTCAGATTTTGTCCTTGAAATGGCTAAGGTTTTGACAAAAAAACACTTGAAGTAGTTGGTCAATGTTTTTTAAAATCAAGGAAGCAGTCTCTGCAGTGAGTTATAAATATCATACTATTAATGCTGAATGGGTGATTCGAATGAATCAAAGAAGAACATGCCTAAATCAATAATGTTTGCTCTGTAGGTTCTGAACGTTGATTCATTTTTATGACGTTGCGCTATAGAAAGATGAATAAATCACTGTAAATTGTGTCAATTACCGACCATAATTTTTTGACTGAAATAACCCAGAAACGGGCGTCTAATTGGGATTCAATAGTGTTGCAACCCTAATACAGGCATATCTAATACATATACAAATTTAGAAAGCAAACTAAAATAAATATTCGTTTAAAGATATTGATACAGGTGAAAGGGATGGGATTGGGTCCTGTTCCTCCAGTAGATCTAAGCTTTGGCAATCAAATATAAATGTATTTTCATCGGTAACTCGGAGAAGGGCGGAGGGGTTAGGGGGGTGACCTGCACTAGAAAACGCAATAACAACAGTCAAATGCCTCGTAGTACATGTAATAGATTGGTAATATAATCATATTTTTTCTTCTGATTTGTCAGACTGATGTTTCCTTGCTAATTATATACGTAATTAATAAAAAATTATTAGGATTTCTTTTTTCTTCTTCTTCTTAGCCCTGTCAAACATGTTTATACGCCGTATCGAGGAGTGACTATTTAGATCTTTAAGAGGCCCTTGGAACTAAATAAACATTGTGCTCTCTGGAATATGATACATCTATATAGCTATTTAAGATTGTTTTTTGTTTGCGCATGTAAATACGGAAATAGTCAAACTGTAGACACACATGTTTTGGCTCTTGAATGTATTTAAGTGTTAAATTAACACTCAGTAATATGTCATTTTCGTAATGTTATCAAATTTGATGCACAAATCTTTGTTAAGTGCCTAGTTATAATTTATTTACGAATAATTACATTGCAATATTCAGAATGCGAATTATATATATTAGGCAAGGCAAGCCATTATATTAGTCTTACCAAAGCAACCATTGATGTATGCAATACGTTTTCTGATTATTGAAATACTACTTTTCGTAAAAGTGAACTAAATAATTTGTAACGAAGCAATTTGTGCATTAAATTTGATTACCGTACGAAAATGGCCTATTAAAATATAGCAATTGCTGAGTCCGATTGATGCAATATATACGTTTAATAATTTTATGCAAACTTCTTGAAGAAATGTAGGGCAACAGAAAAGATTGCTAGAGGCTTGCCAGACATAGCAAGAGCTAGTGTATGCAAAGTGAATTCCATCTATAGAGATGCCATTTATGTATTGCAGGTACATTTCATAGTTCGTAACCAGAGGTGCTACAGAGAATCATGCATACATTGAAATACATTACTGAACCAGGGGGGTGTTTCACAAAGATCCTAAGTCTAACTTAACTCTAAATTGGACTTAAACATTATGGAGAGCCATTTGCAGCCTTCAAATGAATTATATTCAAAAGCAAAAATTCAAGTATTTTAGACTTTTCATAAATTCCACATCAAGAACATGAAATCTCCTTTATTATAGAAAATATGAATGATCTCAATCAACATGTTATGCCTTCTAGAATAACTTTTACAAAATATTTTCAAAGTTGCTAACGGCTTTCCATAATTGTTAAGTCCAACTTAAATATAAGTTCAACTTACGATCTTTGTGAAACACCCCCAGGTCTATTGTAACCTACAGATAACAGTCTGACCTATAAGACTACGCTCCAGCTGCTAAAATGACGCACAATAGAACTTCTTATCCTGTTTGTTTTCTAAACATTCACAATACAAAAGAACGGGGAAATCACATCCACAGGCCTGTATCAAATTCCATCAATATTGCCAGCCCTAACCGACTTTCGTTTCTTAAGGTATCTGCAACCGACCCCGTGGAATGTGAACCTTGAACTTAGGCTACAGTGAAAAGAAAAGAGTCTGTCCCGCCATTTTTAATATATTTTTAATGCACGTCCTGTCACATATGAACACTCAGACCAGAACGGGAGATCAAACCTCACCCCTGCATGCTTGGTGGATGGTACCAGTGGTTCGCGTGTAATGAGGGGCGGAGTACGGGTGCACTGGGTACATCTGTGAATGACCGCTAGTAGGATATTGCAGCGTTAAAGAGAAGGCTAAGTTCATAAAGTTGAAAAATTATGTGTGAGTCTTCTTATACTTGTTTGTATGCTAGAAGTGGATGATCAGCACGGAAAAATATGTCCCCTGGAAACAAAATATGACAAGAAATAGCTGTAAATTTGGCCCATAGTTTCACATGTGCGTGTGTGTGGGGGAGAGGGTGTGAGGCCTATTCCCTCAGATGCATTTCTCTCTGCAATACCTTTCACCGTGATTTTCAGCAAGACAGGGTCAATTTCAGAACATTTTTATTTTTCCAAGTCCTAAAGATAAAACTGAGTTCTGAAAGGACAAAAACAATAGGTGAGCTTTCTCATTCTTTTAATGACATTGTGGAAATATATATTACAAAGTATGAAAATCCACTTGCAAAGGTTTGCACTTTGAATGTACTGATATTCGAAATATGACCAAAAACTTGCTACCAAAGTTGAACCAAAACGCCCAATTTTTTTTTTGTGTGTGTGTAGTTCCACATACTCATTTCTGCGTGCAGTGCTTTTCAGTACATGTGATTTTCGGCAAGAAGACAATTTCTGAACAGTTCAACGATTTTAAATTCTCACAGCACTATACTCATGTAGGCTTACTACATAATCTACCTTTCTCAATAATTACGTTAAAAGGGCAATTTCTTTAACAATGAAATGGCTTGGCCAGGGCCAGGGCCCCGTCTCATAAAGAGTTGCGATTGATCAGAATCAATCGCAAGCCCTCTAATCAATCGCAAGTTTGCAGTCCCCTATCTCTTATGTACATAGTTGCGATTGATATCTATCGCAAATAAGTTGCGATTAATCGCATCTGTTTATTAGACGGGGCCCCAAAACCCAACTTTATCTTTAATACGAACATTGCGGCTGTACATCTCCTCTCACTACCTTCCTCCTCCCTTTCTCATGAAAACCGATTTATTTTCGCGGTTTAGGGCAGAACAATCGTTAAAGTAAAAAGGCCATTTTTTCTTCTTCACAAAGCCTGGCCTTTATGATATCTTGTTACGTTTCCTTCACGACTAGATGTCATGTAATCGTACGCGTGTGTGCAGTAAACTTTCAAACATGAGAGCTATGGAGCGGATCTGCGGTTATAGACCACAATAAATGTTTCTTTCTCTTTGCATTAACCCACTCAGGACAACTTTCCTTCTACTGTGGTTTAATTCAATAACTTTTGATTGAGAGCCCGATGGAATAATACCACATGCATTATCAGAACAAAAGTATTTCTGCACATGGTGTATTCAGGTTTGTGAAACAACTCAAGCAAGCGTCGGCTTCGACGTCAGACGTTCTTTGATGATTACAAAAAATTGGCAATATATTGATTCCTAATCCCTTTTCAACACCGATTCGCATTTGAATAAATGAATAAAGAAATTAAGAAATAAACTATAATAATAATAATAATGATAACAATACTGAGGAGGATGTTCATAATGATATGGATATTAATAATGATAATAATAATGATGGAATCATAATATCAAGGATTATACGAATAGCAATAATCTTTAGTAAAGATTATAAGAATAACAATATTCTTTATTAACAAACAACTGCAGCCTGTAAACACCGAAAGGAGGTTGAGACAAGGTTTGGGGACAAGAAGGGGGGGGGGGCACTTACGTGTAGATGACTTTGAAGTCTTCCTTCTCTTCCAAAACCTCGAATGTTGGTGACTTCTTGTTCCACTTCCGCCTCTGTTCGGGATCGGTGAAGAATTCAAGCACTGTAGACAAAATAGAAAATAATAATTAAAAAAAAAAACGATTATTCATAGCAACTTGACTCTTTGCAGACAAAACGGAATAACCTCTAAATAGCAGCGACTTCTGAGCATATTTTCCCTTGCATATGTTTCCCCCACGCCAATACAGAACTCCTAGATACCATAATAGCGTTTGATAGTGTGGTAAACGAAAACCGAATTGTGATAGTTATGCAAAATATATTATATGAATTTTAGCGTGATTTGCAATCCGTTATATAATTGTGCTTAACATTATGATACCAATATAATTTTTTGTCATTATTAATTATTGTAATATCATACCAAATTTCGGAAAAGAAGAAGAAGAGAAAAAAAGGAGTAGAACCTAATCACGACACTTTTGGAATATCCAGATCACGTCCCGGCGAGAGGTATATAGCAACAATATAATACCGAATACATTATTTTTTCAACACATGTTTTCACATAAATTTGATTAATTTTTAAAAAAAAACAAATCACGTACCTTTGTCCACTGGGATGCCGGTAAAGTCCATTGAGGCCTGTGGCATTGATAGATAGATAGATAGATAGATAAGTAAAGTAGAGAGATAGAGAAAGAAATATAGATATATAGATCGACGTATAGAGAGAGAGAGAGAGAGAGAGAGAGTTAAAAAAACGTTAATCAAAACATAATTTTTGAGGGATTAAACATTGATTATAAAGCAATCTAAACCGTATACCAGACGGTTATTAATAACCACTGACCCACTGAAACCTGTCACGCTTTATCATAAAATTGCTCGACTTGTTAATTAACAAAGCGAAACGGATGACAAACAACCTATGATTCATGCAATAGAGATAATTTATTTTGTGTTATTCCGGGAAAAATTGGTTATATGCTTGCATCGAGGTAGAGTGAAGAGTTATAATTAAGGATAACGTTGAGTTCTGGTCATGCGATTGCATTGTGAGAGAAACAGTCTGGAAACTATTAGAGTAGGTTGTTCATGCAGGCCATAAGTATCGGTGTGCACTGTCGGTTTTCGGAATCATCAAACTGATAAGAAATTGACCCAGTCTTGCTGAAAGTCACAAGCACTGGACACAGAAATGTGGATATGGGACTTCACAAACATGTGACATGAAACTGTGGTCAACAACCATCAGCTATTTCACGTCATTTTTTCGAATATGAGAGCATTTCAAAACCTCTCCAGTTTTCAGGAGACATTTCATCCTATGATAGCCTTCCACATGATAAGAATAAAAACTCACAAATCGTTTTCCAGGTACCTTTCTAAGCACTCAACCATCTCTTTAATTTAACGATTTGTCGCTACAAAATATTTTGCTTTAATCACTGCTTAAGCACGAGTTTATCCTTCTATTTTGTATAAGTTCACCTCAATGACTTTCGAAAAATGAACTAAAGGGCAATGTCAATACCCTATTGTAGGCCTACGTCATGTTCGGATTGCGTAATAATTCGGTTCGCACATTTCAAAAGAAGGCATACGGGAATTCAGAAAAGACCTTATAATATAGGTTGATTTTTCGAAAGGGGTTGTGGTCGTGTTTTTTTTCAATATCTAATCAATCAATCAATCAACCGCTTATTTATTTCATTTTCATAAAAATACAATCAAAGCAAATAAACATTCATGCAACAAAAAATACAACTACTATATATGATGGCTTTATGAGACAAAGTTCTCACTAAGATAATGATTGATTGTTATGGAGCATAGAGTCTAACAAATTCGACAAAAATAAGTAACTAATTGTGGAAAAGAGGGATTTGGAAGATAAAAGGTTGGGTAAATTTTTTAAAGGTATTTAGAATAAAAATACGGTTTCAGTCTTATCTTAATGTTATACTATTCGCGGATAAACGTATGACCGATGTTATAGTGTTCCAAATGTTTGGTAGAGTATTTCTAACATTTATTTAGAGAATGAGGTATTTGTACATGTATATATGTATATACACGTATAACACACATTGGTACATTTACAACGAGTGTAAAGGATGACCACGTGCTTAAAACACAAGATGTCACACACATGCTGCGCCGCACACACCCATTTTCCGCCAGCGTGAATTTAGGTAATGCGTGTATGTGTGTGTGGATAGGAAGTGTGTATGTAAATGCAATGCTCGGCATGCATAAGACACCTCCAATGCGCTTTCAATAAGATGTCTGCATCTTGCAATTATTGCTGGAATTTCTGTCATTTCTAAACCAGCGTTGCCAGATCTTGCGGCGTAATGATGACTTTCCAAGTTGCGACCGTTAGATATATTAAAGGTGCTGAGTGGGGCCAAATAAAAACAGAAGTGCTCCATACAGGTAACGCAGGGAGATGCAAGTTGGTCTATTGGTCAGTTGGCTCGGAGGGACCCCGGTTCGAAACTGAGTCACGCCTTTCGGATGGTGACGTTAAAAAACTGTACCAGACGTATACACTCATACCTGATTAATGCACTTTTGTCTGTTTGGAAAAATGGAACAATACTTACATATTAAAATACATTAGATGTTGGACAAGCTAAGAGGTTTGAGGAAAAAAGTGACATGGGTTCTAAAAATGTTGTAGACTATTCTTGACAGCCAATTATTACATGCCTTGCCCTTGAGTTCACCCAAAGCCTGTAGGCCTTCCAGTGGGTCAAAGACGCCAAAATGGTCTCCCATTAGATCACCATTCGCATTATTGGTCTGCTGGCTTTTTATTGGCGATAAAATGGAAGTTAAGTTCTTTCATTTGTAAACTTGGTAACCTGATAAAATATCCTTTCTACCGTTATCCCACTCTCTTCCCTGTTTTGCCCTCTCTCTCTCTTTCCATCCCCTCTCTTCTCGTTTTCTCATAACTCTCTTTTTCTTGTCTTTCTGTACCCTTCTACTCTGGCTCCCCTCTCTCTACCTCACTATTCTTTCCCTTTAATCAGTGTATGTGTCTTTCGCTTCATCCTCACCCCTCTCTTTCTCCCTCCCCTCATCGTCTCTCCCTTTAATTCTCCTCATATCCTACACAGCTCAGCGATTGGACTATCGTAAAACATCGGCCATGTCACATACCCTCTTGCGATTTACGAGAATACCCTACAGCATTGTCTCATTCAATATGATTTACAGGATTTATAACAGGAACTTTATTTGAGCTCCCAGGTCCGGTTGAAGCAAGGATCAATTTCGACCCTGCTTTTACTCCCTCCATTTACTCTTGGAAATTCTATTTGCTTTTATCTCTAAAATGATACGATTCCAGGGATAAGTTTTCGTGCCTCATATCCGGTTCCTTGGTAATGTATCTGTCCTGACATTAATGTTCATGTAACCAAGATCTTATTCTTTTTCACGAACACAATGTAGTTTCTCCCTGTTACAAGGCCCCTCCATACCCAACGCCCACCCACCCCTATCTCTCTCCTCCTCCTGCCAGGGTATACTTGCTCTGCCACTGATATTAATATCCGGATCTTTAGTAATGTATCTATGATGTCATTAATGTTCATGCAACCAAGATCGTATTCTTTTTCACGAAAACAATTTAGTTTCTCTTTGGTACAAGGCCCCTCCAGCCCCACCGCCCACCCACCCCTTCTTCCCCTCCTGCCAGGGTATCCTAGCTCTGCCACTGCTAATAATATCCGGCTCTTCGGGCTTCGGCAATGCACGTATCTATGCTGACTTGAATGTCAATGTGACCAAGATCGTATTCTTTTTAACGAATACAATGTAGTTTCTCTCTGTTATAAGACCCCTCCACCCCACCGCCCACCCCACCCCTATCTCCCTCCTCCCCTCCTGCCATGGTTTCCTTGCTCTGCCACTGATAATAATATCCGATTCCTCGGTAATGTATCTATGCTCTCATGAATGTCCATGTAACTAAGATCCTAATCTTTTTAACGAACATAATGTATTTTTTCCCTGTTAAAAGCCACCCCCTCCATCTCCTCCCCTCCTGCCAGAGTCTCGTCGCTTTGGCACTGACAATGATATCCGGTTCCTCAGTAATGTTACAACGTATATGTTCTGTCAATGATGTTCATGCATTTAACGCACAGTGTGTATTAACTCCTTGTCGCAACCCCCACCCTCGTCTCTACCCCCACCTCTCTCTCTCTCTCTCTCTGTATCTTTTTTCCTTGCAATCATTGACTTTTCTATGCCTCCTCTTTAATTTGTTTGTTCTGCTCTTTCTGTCACTGCACTCTTTCTTTCTTATACTTTGTATAACAATATAACAAAATAACACATTCAATTTCTCTCCTCTCCCTTCCCATCCTACCCCATGCCTCTCTTAAAGAAGAAGGAGAGGAAGAAGAAGAAGAAGAGGAGGAATAATAAGAAGAAGTTCAAGAAGAAGAACAACAACAACAATATCAACAAGAGAACGAAGAAAAAGAAAAAGAAGAAGAAGAAGAAGAAGAAGAAGAAGAAGAAGAAGAAGAAGGAGAAAGAATATCAACACATCCATAAATTCAATGTCGCGAAATCTGTAGGGATGCTGCAATTTTATTGATCAAATTTATGATATCAATATCACTCTGCAACCTAAATTACTGGAGTTAATCAACCCTGTTTGCAACTACGTCCATCGATATACCAATCGATAACTAAAGGACAAGTTACAAGATAGAGAGAGAAAAGAAGAGAGTCAAAATCCGTGCAAAATGCATTAACAAAGACGTGTAATGTCCAATTACTTATGCAACGACTATGATGGGTCGCATAAAGAAAATGCTTGATTACCGCGTAGAGATTGCAGTCGCTCTATACAGGAAATCGTTTGCATTCGGTATATAGGAATATGATCATGTCGTCTGTTAAGAGCCATTAGGGCGTTACCTCATATGGTTTTAACTCCCTTCTGGCTCTCAACAGATATGACAGATGATATATAGTCGCCTACTGAAGTGAAAGTGATACTATGTAGATATAACTGATAGCTCCTATTAAATGGGCGTACGGTAATTGACAGGTGGTTCTAATAAATGTGAGCGTACTTGATCATTTCTGCAATTATAAACTTCAAAGGCTATTTTTTTTAAAGAAATACAACGTCGAGTTGCATGGACACTATAAAATATAACATAGACCTATAAGATAACCTGTTATGTATGAAATATACATGAAGCCTCTTCTGTTGATGAATTATCTGAATGAAAGGTGGTGTTTCAGTGTGAATAGGTATGCAACGTATGAATCAGGATTACTGTTTGGAGAGTAAGCGGGTAAGCTAATGCTTCATACGCTAATCAATTGACGTATTCACTAGACCACATCAACTCATCTTTCTTACATTACACCGTGTTAGCTATGTGATCCATAGCGACTCACATATTTATAAGGTTCGAACCCCGTACCTTATGCTTCAAAGGCTAATCCGACAACGTATCCACTAGACCACGTCAACTCATCTTTCTTAGATGGTAACACACCGCCCGCGCAGTGTGTTAGCTATGTGATGCATAGTGACTCACATATTAAATAAGGGATCTGGCAGGGATTCGAACACCGTAACTTCTGCTTCATTATCCGGAAACATATCGACTATACCACGGCAACTCATCTTTCTTAGATAGTAAAACACCGCCCACGCAGTGTGTTAGCTATGTGATGCATAGTGACTCACACATCAGCTCTCGGGTCAGCTAACACCCGCCTACATTTATTCACACCGGGAAATGGTGACCAGTGTGATTGCTTCATTAACCATTAAACGATGATATTACTTCTTAGTGCTGATTTATAACGTGTTCATATAGGATGTATACAAGCGAAACTTGCTTTAGTGACCACCTGTCTATAAAAACACGTTGTTTGTTTCCTTGACGATCTTTTCTCATAGAGACCTGTATTAAAGGAACCTGTACATAAAGACCACCTGCCTATAAACTAAAGACCACTTTTCTTGTCAACCTTGAGTGGTTTTTACACACAGGTTTCACTCACTGTATAACTATATTCATGAAACAGTAACATGTATATTGTACACGTGAAAAGCGTTTTATGCGTTCTTGCATCAGAGGTATAAAATGTCGCCAATGCATGGTAATTGAGAAAATGAAAGAAAAAGAAGGGGGAAAATAGAGAAGATTGAGATACGCTCATTATACTTCCATCAGTCATCAGTTTACCAATTGACTGCTGAATTGTCAAATTCCCTATAGGTTTACTACTGGAGCCATCCGGTTCCAGTAGGCATTGGGTTAAGACTGGATATTGTTTCTCCAAAGAAAGGTTTTTAAGACGTGTGTTAAAGTTGACAACAACATCACAATTGTAGATATATTCTGGCAATTTGTTCCAAAGCTCTGCTGGTGTAACCTGAGTATTATGATTTGGAGGAAAAACTCAACATGTAATTCATCGTAGACCAATGGAATTTAACAATGAAGCATGTGTAATCAGACCATGACTCAGAAAATTTGTCACAATGAAGTTAATAACGTCTCGGAGATGTAACACAGCAAAGGGACTGGTGACCATATTTTAAAAATAAAAAGTTATCGGTGGCTAATGAAATTTCAATGCACATGTTTTACTACAGGAGTTCCATGAACATGCTACTCATGATTCGTCACCAGTCTGACTCTATACCAGTAGGCATATCATTAACATATTCGATTGTGGCTTAGGGATAAGAATGTGATTAGAGCAGTAATGGGTTTGTGTTGAGCAATAACAATTTCAGGATTCATTATTCATGTGCCACACATATAATCTTTCTGTGCCACATTGTATTTATCATGGGATAGATATACCAAAGGCTACACGATTGTTTCCCTCTTGCAAGTTTAAGCAGCAAGTATAATGTATGATATAATATCATATGTTAAAAGGGCTGCCAATGAGTTAATGAAGACCGGAAATAGGTAATGTTGCAGAGTCATTCTGTTGCACAAAGCAATATTTCCCTCACTTGTAGCCTATTGTTTTGTGCAAAATTGCGTGAGTGGCAAACAAGCGTGTAGAGAGGTGAAGAAAGCGATCTAAGTGTAATGCCTGAGTCACACCTTTGCGTATTTGGCTTGCGTATTGCTGCGTTTCTATGGCAAGCCGTTTTAACATTTATTCCTATTTCTTGATATCAAGAAATGAATTATTGATATCAAGAAATCGACTTCTTGATATGAAGAATTACCATTGCTTTACAACAGAAAATCATTTGATATCAAGAAATGAATTCTTAATGTCAAGAATTACCATTGCTTTACATCAAAAATTCATTTCTTGATATTAAGAAATAGGAATAAATCTTAAAACGGTTTGCCATAGAAACGCAGCAATACGCAAGCCAAATACGCAAAGGTGTGACTCAGGCATAAGGAAATGGTGTTTTTGTGTGAGTTGTGGGGACTGGATGGGGGAATTTGACGGGTCGCTTTTCCAATTTGTCCGAACTATAACATTCCTCCTAGCCAAGTAATATGTGAGGAGGGTCTCCTTTATTAGGGTGTTATTATCATTATTATCATTATTGCTCTTATTATCTTTATCATTATTATCATTAATATTGTTATTATAATTATCAGTATTATTGATTTAATCCTGTCCTTTTGTTCGTAACCTAGCCGATTATAATGATTTATTTTCAAAACATAAAATCCAAATTTGTATAATTACTAGTGCTCCCAATGCTGAAAATCTAAAATAGGTAAAGTTTACGTATTGCATCATTCCAATAGAGATTGCACAAGAGACCACCTGACTCATGGAGATGAGTCACATGACCTTAACACTGAAAGCATCTCTCTCTCTCTCTACCTCTCTTTTCTCTCCTCCTCCTCATCCTATTATGTCAACATGTTATATCAGCATGTTAAGAAATCAATTAGCTATGAATCATGAGCGACACAGAGTTTGAATGTTTGTGAAGAAAGACTGGTTTTGACCTTCTGTGCTCGTGTGATAGGATTTATGATAGAAGATTCAAATAGGAATGATAAGATATAGCCATGAGACAGATAGATAAAGAAAAGGGGAGAGAGAAAGAGAGGGAGAGAGCAAGAGAAAGAGAGGGAGAGAGAGAGAGAGAGAGAGAAGGAGATGTTCACAATATTTACAATATGATATGATTATTCTGGGGATTAACCCTGACAAACAACTTTGCTGTTGTTTTTCCCTTCCGCATACTGATTTATCATTTTTACTCATTATACCCCCTCTGTCAATTACTTTTCATTCAATGGATGCATTCCTTCGCATTTGCATGTTTTTTTTTTACCTGAATGTGGAAAAATAAATTTAAAAAAGGAATTGTGGGATATTTGTAATAGCCCGGAAGTACTAACGAAGGTCTTAATCTAGACACGTCTGATTTTACATGTCTACTACTACTACCATCAATACATTTAGCCTCGAATCCAACAAATTGCAGTCTTCCCTCTCCCTTTCTCCACACAAGCACCATTTTTTAGACACTTTGCAGCTTGAATTTCATGTTTCCGTGACCCAATTTTTCAATTTCTTGTTGTTCCCGTCTGTACGTTCTCGCTTCATGTTACTGAGGTGATGAAAGGATAAAGAGCCTGACTATATCATGTACATTCAGTGCCAGAGATCCGTTTTCTAAGTAAGCCGTCAAGTTCCCATACATATCACTTCTACATCTAATTCTACTCCTTGAGATTAGTTAAACAAATTATTACTAAACAGATGTATTGTGCCTGAGCCATGGCCACATCGTAATTGAAGTTATGTCTTCTTTAATTCTCTTTGAACTCCTTATATTATCTTTTTCAATTGTAGATTTTTGTTCTCATTATTATTAGTCAGTCTTATATTACCGATTGCCTTTGAAATACTTGTTGTGTTCACATGACTTATTATATTAATTCTAAATATCTTGATAGACTAGGAGACAGTACCTTGTATCCTCTGGAAAAGGCGCTATAAAATCCAATTATTGATATTATTATCGTCGTTACTATTTTTGTTGTTGTTGTTACTATTATTAATATTATTATTGTTATCATTGTTTATTATAACGAGCTGTTTCATCTTCTTCACATCTGTTGATGTACAGTGATCCCCAGTCACGAGTCTTAATGTCATATATCCCTACATCATGCTAACTCATCTTCATGCGTCTCTCCCTATGCTATAGCTAGTTGTCGATTCGACTCGCCTTCTTGCCATCCCTTGTGAGGGTGAGTTCATGAATTATGTGCGCTAACCCCCGGCTACTTATGCTGGCCCCACGCGTGCGAAGCGCGTTTATGCAGGGATCGAGCAGCGACGAGTCTTGCATAATGCACAGCCACCGTACAGGCAATCCGCACTTACCGCCGCTGCCCCCGTGCTGAAGCATACAGGCACTGATGCGTGATCTTCCACAGCGTCTTGTGCCGAGCGCCGTGTTGATGGCGTACACGGCCATCAATGACGATGCGGGGCAATTTGTAATTTGAATTTTCCACATCGAATGCTGACTGACTGAGGCGAGATTCACGCCTCGAGCTTGATAAGCTGACATGTTTAGCTGACTCTCTTGGTGGAATATTTTGATTGAGATTGGAGGACGAGATTGCCGTGTTCTCTAACAAGATCTGACATGCATGTGATTTAAGTGTGCATGAATGTAGTACGACGACATGACAGATGGGTTGGCCATACATTCTACTTGTATAATTGCATGAATTCTTAATCATTATGCAAATTATACAGGACAAAGAAGCGACGACTAGAAGATGCAGCCAAAAGAGCATATTGAGATGCAGTATTAATTTATGAGCATTTTACTCAGTAAACTAATTTGGAATTCATTCATAACATGTAATTACGTAATCCCTCCCCAACTTTTCCGTCATCCTTCACGAGCTTGCCGAAGTCATTTTTTTCTTTTCTTATCCTATTACCGAGGTGTTTTATTTCACATACTGATCATCATATTATTTACATCAATTTACATTTTAAACATAATATAAAAGACAAAAGTAATCAAATGAATGGTTATAATCTTAACATTTCTTGAATAAGTTCTTCGTGTTTCGTCAATAAAACACTTTGCTTATTTGCTATATGATATCGTAGTTTTGATTTGAAATATGTCAATATGACACTGTCAAATTTTCTGATTTTATGTTATTAGTGACATACAAATAATGTAATAATGAGTAGCTAAATGATCGCGAATTGCACACCTATTTCTTTTCAAACAACAACAACAACAAAATAAATTATTTTTTGTATCGTGATGTCGTTCGGTATGAATTTTGTATTTATTGGATAACATAATTTACTCGTTATTAGGCTAAACCGCGCTATTGCTATATTCATTAGACTGTTGCCCAGAAAGTTGGAATAATTTTTCTGACCTCTTTTCATGAAACGGTTGTGACAATATGATTTAGTCTTGATAGATAAAGTTTATACATGTACCTTCTTAGCAGAATGTTATTGATCAATAAAGATTTTATCAATAAAATGTGATCAATAAAGCTACGAGAAGATACACACTTTATCTATCGAGAACTATAATTTCGTGCAAGAGATATAAGGTAAAAATGTATTCCAACTTAATAGGCAACAGTGATAATTATGTCACTATCAAAAGCACGAAAGCTGTACAGTTATTCTGAATCATAGATGAATGTGTCTGTACCAGATTTACATTCATAAAGAGATATTAATATTTGTAATATTCATATTTGATATTACATAGAGATAGCATCCATCAAAATGTGAAATAATTTAAACAAGTAATCTACGAATGGCGACCAATCAAACTCTATTAATACTCTGTTGTTAATTGATCTCTTCAAAAGCCAAACGCAAGTGCCCTAATTCGCACTTTGACTGCAACTGATTTTCCCCTATTGACCAGTTGATAATTAGTGATATTGATTATCTAATTAGATTTGTAAGTAAAGGGTTTTTTATATTCATAACCTGACGACCTTGCTACATACAAAATGTAATTGTGATGTCCCTTTGATCATAATCTCACATGACATGTTGCACATAACAATGAACAACATTGTACAGAGATCGATGAACAGTGATGAAGACTAAGAATGAAAGCTATATGCGATAGAAATGCCAGGACCACCCTTTTATCCTGTCCTGCGCCCCATCCTCCTCTCTCGTCTCCCTCTCTCTCTATCTGTCTGTGATTCTCTGTATTCTCTTTGTATGTCTGTCTGTCTGTCAGTCTCTCTCTCTCTCTCTCTATATATATATCTCTCTTTCAGATTCCCCTCTTTCCTTCCCTTTTCTTCATGTTTTTCTTCAAATTCTCTCCTTATTTTCTTTCTCCTTATTCCCTTTTTCCTGTTCCCTTTTCTTCCCAACTCCCCCAAAATGAAAAAAATAAAAAAATAAATAGGGAAAACGGTAATAAAGCGACTTGTTAACTATTTTGTGGAGGAATGCCAACGCAGCTGTAATTGAATCATGATTTATAGCTGTAAATATTTTGTATTTTGATGTGTTCCTTCCTCATGAACCAACGAAGCAGGAAATTAATCTATCAGTTCTAGCATTGCATAATGTCATTCTTGATCAGGTTTCGAAGCATATTTTCTGTCTTATATCCTATGTATTGGTTAAAAACACGCGAAATGATCTCTCATTTAATGGCCTATTGTAGACTCAGGTCTATCCATATTTAAGAAAGAAATATTGGTCTTGTTTTGATAACACTACTATAAATTAGAATGAACCTACTGCTTTTTCTACTTCCAGACTCTAGTACATGTACTACTGCTGCTGCCGTTGCTGCTCTTGCTGTTCTGTCTACTGCAATCTGACAATTATTGACAATAACAATATTTCAATTATCATATATTTATGATAAAACTTGTTTTGACATCATTGTGTGTAGATGTCAAATGAATGGATGCTTTTATGTTAATGTGGACCTGCCACTTTTTAAGCCTAGTAACCCGAATTTTGAATGCATTAACAAAATCAAGAACTAGATTTTCACGTTTTAATGATTCGCCAGGTTGTATGCATGTAATTCCCTAACTAAAGCATAGACAGTAGTTAGATTAATCATTCCAATAATACGTAACTGAAGTCTATTGTTATAAATTTCATTTCACATTGCAAATATCCCTAAAGCTTGTATGCATTTAATTAGCCACTCCGCGCCAATCAATTCAAGTAGACAACTAAAGCATAGACAGAAGTTACATTAATGTGTCCTGAGTCTCGCATACATCAGCGCTCGCCCTGTAGAAATGTCATGGTGTTTAGCATAATGTGAGTGATGTTGTTTCCCCCATTGTCTTGTTCAACTGTCTATTACTATGTACCCCTATGGCAGGAATCGAGGTGAGCGCAAACGGAAAATGTGATACCGTAGCGGCAATACGTGACGACCCAGTCGTTATTCCATTGAGATAAACTTACATGACAAATTGGCAATCCTACCTCTCCGATAAGTTCATTTCGTCTATGAAAGCAGAAAATTACAGGAACCAAAAAGCAACAGTTTGAAATAATTCGAACCAATAATGAGAAAATTAGGAATGTTTGAAATATGAGATCACTAAATATATTAGGTATGTAGACCTACATTACTTCTGTCGCATTAATCACACGATAAAATGCACCTCTTTACGTTTTGGGATAAAAAAAAAAGCGGTTGAATTATTCATAAATGCCTCTGAAACTAGTTGACGAGACATATTATCTAGGTTATTGTTTAACGTGCAACAAGAGAGAACCATTATAGTGCTGCTGCATTTCATTATTTTTTTTCTTGTGTACCTGGGGAAAAGATGAAATATGATCGTGTAATTTCCTTCTTACCGGATGAACTATCACTGGGTGATATTTATAGAGTTATATATGTTTATGATGATATTTATAATGATAGTTAGCCTATATTTAACGATTATCCAGAACAGTGATGCATCTAGCAGAGGGCAGAGCATGTGTTCCCCTTTTATTTTGCTTTGTTCATAATCTTCATATCGCCTTGGGAATGAGGTCAGCCAGTAGCCACATATTCGTTCGCTGAGAGGCATTAGCATCGAACGAGGATTCGAACCCTCAACAGCCCGATTGAAGGTCAGTGGTGTGAACTACTATACCATTTCGCCTTTCAACAAGCTTTCCCTCGTAATCCACACGGTGGCAATCGAAGTCACAGGTATGCTTGCAAAGGAAAAATAACGACAGACGAGGATTCGAACCATCAGCCTATTGTTTAAAAGTCAATAGAGTAGGCTATACCCCTTACTAAAATATTTACTATACCTAAGCTTTTCTTTTCCTTTACGATTAACCCATTAACTACTGAGTTCTTTCATTCCTATAGGCATAATACAGGGACCACCTGACTCCAGTAGGTAATGGGTTAATATAACATACTATTTATTGCACAATATTATTGCTTTACCATTTCGCCTTCCCACAAGGTCTCCCTAGAAGTCGGCATGCTGCCAACCCAAATCGAGATATCCTCGTTGAAAGACTAAGCCTAAGCGATGTGTCTGCAAATCGACAGCGAAGTGTAATCCAAACAACCCTCTTTCACACACATCGCTTCCTCGTCTCATACCTCAACAAACCATCATCATACCAATATGGCTTTATCGCAACGCGCGTCAAGGGAAAGTCAAGGCCAAGCGCGTTCAAGTTGCAGGGGTGGACCTTGACCAATATGGGGAAGATCGGTTAGTATGTGAAAGGAGTAAGGTATGAGCTGGTGAAAAAGAGGGGAGGAGATATATAAAAATGGATGCGGATGCGATTGTAGACCAGACAGAGTTTATTTTCAACCACTGCGACTTTCGTCGCTCCATCGAAAATAAATTATGCCAAATGAATAGAAATCAAGCGAACCTTGCAGTCGTTTGCTGATACTATTACGAATAAACATATTTAAACACATGCATCAAAACAACAACAAAAGAGTTATATGATATGTACACATATGGAATTGATATTGATATTTGTTGCACTGATTTTCTCAACCTTTTTGTATCAGGAAATACAATGAGCTAGCATTGTAACAAAGAAAAGTACCAGATAGTTCTAGTAATTCAAAAAATAAAAAAAGGTTTAGAAAATCAGTGCAACAAATATCAACATCAATACCATATTTGTTCATATCATATGCCAGATGCTGGATCCTTCACTTCCTCATCCTACAAATAACTTTCCTTAATTCCGTCTCTAAATGTGCCGGTGCATAAAAAAGAAATACAAGTAAACTATTTCCTTTCAATGAGGATAATGACAAGCTTTTATTGATACATTCGCGATTTATTTCCCCTTCTTAAATTTGTTTTATCCTGCTTCCTTGTAAATGAAAGAAATCACTGAATCGTCAAACGTATTAATTCAGATGTATTCCTAGTTGTTATTTTCCCCCGACTAGTTACCTGTTCCCGCGGAAAACGGGTTCATATCTGAAGCACATCCATGAATGATGGATGCGCATTGATGGGTTCGTTAGTCTAAGTCTAGCACACATCCATGAAAGAACAATTGAATAATGTATGAATGTTATTAATGGGTTTATTAGTCAGAATAATATTGTGCTGTAAATGTGCTGCTCATTAGTAGCTTTAAACGAAATATGTATATGATGTGATATATGATAGGTAACATATCAACTGAAATGTTATTTTTTAACCGAAACCCTAATAAAGGAATCATATTCAAATATAGCTTTACATGTATACATATATTTAGTAACTTTGGAATATATATAAATATATATAAATATACATATGTGTGTGTGTGTGGGAGAGAGAGAGAGAGAGAGAGAAGGTGAGTATGATGTGTATAGCACCGTTCCATTGACCTGTGAATTGACGCGCCTTGTTTTCATTTCAGCTTAGCTGAGCTGATGAAATCCAAGCACACGATATAAATTGAATTTGAGTCGCTCCTTAGGGTCCACAGACAGACGGAGGGGAAGGGTGGAGAGAGAAGGAGAGAGAATGAGAGGAGAAGAGAGAGGAAGAGATAGAGAGAAAGGTGGTGAGACAGAGGAAAAGAAAAAGAGATGAAGAATTAAGAAGATGTGACAATGAATAAGAGAGAACAGTGAGAGTTGAGGAAAGAGAAATGGAGACAGAAATTAAAGGGGTGAAATATATACTTGAAGTAGAAAGAGAGAAAGAACAGAAAATATAGAGAAATTTTGAGTTATAATGATCATCTTTGGAATTAGGATTCAGGGAGTTTTCTTTTGTATGGGGGGTGGCTGGAGTAATAGGTGTGCCCAGGACATAACATCAAAATGAGTCTGTCTGGGTTTGATTGCATGGGAGAAGTAGATATAGGCCTAGTGCTATAAAAGTAAATGTACCTTATTCTCAAGATTGAAGGAAGTGAATGGAAGAAAAGAAGACGTTCATGTAATAAAAACTAATTAAAAAAATCCAAATATAACCAAGATCACTTATTAAATGGACAGAATACCAAGAGAATGAAAAACAAAATCCAGAAATATATTTTCCACTCGTTCTCATGCCATAAGTATCATAAAAGAACGCTGAAAATATGTTGATACCCCTATTTGTTCTCATTTGTATGTTATAAGTAGGCCCTATCATAAAACACAGCTGAAAAGTCCATATGCCCAAATTAGTAAAAACTCCAAATGCGCCTTGTCCAAACCGATCAAACAAACAAAGAAACAAGAACAACTCAGATAATTGAGAGGCAGAATAGACGGTATGGTTGGTGAAAACATGGACCCAGGTCCCATGGTGAAAATAAGGGGAAGCCATGGCACATGTATCAGCAACCACTTCGGTTTCAGACACAGCGCACGACGCCACGGTCTTCGTCGAATCAGGTACTTCCCTGGTCAAATCTTGCACGTAGACCGCATTCACGCGGTATATATATACAAGCAGCATTTCCACTCGAGCGAGAAGCTTTTTACCCCCCTGCCGTTTTTCCCTCCACCACGCAGGCCACGTCAACTTGAAGTAGCTTCTGCATGCCTCGAGGGTAATACAGTGAGGCGTATGCTCCAGCTACTTGTGCGGGGTGAAATTGCAGCTATACGCCGTGTTGGATTTAAAGATAAAGTTGAGTTCTGGGCCCCGTCTTATACAGAGTTAAATGAAATCACAACTATGTACATAAGAGATAGGAGACTGCAAACTTTCGATTGATTGAAGGACTTGCGATTGATTTGGATCAATCGCAACTCTTTATAATACGAGGCCCAGGTCATCCAACCACGATGGAAAACGCCATAAAAACCAACAACAACAACATGCCATTTCATTGTGAAAGAATTATCTGGAAGCGATTAGAACAAATTGATCATGTACACATAAGTATTGATGTATAATTTGCCTAGTCTTACTAAAAGTCACATGCACCGTTCGCAGAAATGTGTATATGGGACAACACAACCATGTGGCATGAGGTTGCGATCCACAATCTACAGCTGTCACTTGCCATATTTCGAATTAATGAGGGTATTTGAAGAGACATCCTTATCATGGGACATTTCTTTTCCACGAAACTCTTCCACGCTAACACAAACAGAATAAAACAGCTCACGAATTATTTCTACCCTTTCACAGAACTCAACTTCCCCTTTAAAGCGAATCTATTATAATTTTGACCCAAAAGGCCTTTTCATTGCGCCTATGAATGTCTGTAGAAACGAAAACAAAATCGACAATGGTTCGGAAAAGCCAGACGGTCGTATCCTCTTACTGTAGCTCACCTATAGCATTTTTCTAAGACCTGCTATAATGATATAAATCAATTTGGGAACTACCAAACTGTGAGAGCAGTCAGTATTCAGACATGACATGACACTCCTTCTCCTTCATGTATTGTAATGGGAAAAAAATTATCAAATGTAAATGTCACGTTAATGCACATAAAGATGTATGTTTGAATTTGTATGTTTGAAAAGATGATATAGAAATCAATAAATCAATTATCTATTATCAATTCGAAAATAGAATGATATGATATCCTCCTTTCAATCTACTTGCGCTATGGCATTATCAAATTCAAATACAAATTCAAGGGTTTGCATTTTAAAGTTTCAATCAATTATGATAATATGCGGCTTAATCTATGGTGAGAGAACAAGGAACATAATCGGATTGTACATATACTTGTATATATAAAAAAGGCTTTGCTTTAGGCATTGCTATATAAATAACTCCTTAATATTCAAGATTTGCATGATGATCTACAGTCATTGGGGGCTAATCTTTTGAGACGGTTGGGCAAGGCAGTTTATTTGTACATCAATAATAGACTTCAGTCGTCGATTTATTAATATTTTCTTTATATTCAAAATGTGTATTTGGAAATAAAGATCTTTCATTCATGGGTTAATTTCCGAGACAGTCGAACACAATAGATAATTTGATTCTGCTCATGAAGATCGCTTCGAGAATAGACTTCGGGTATTGCTTTATAAATATTTTCTGATGAGTTTGACATGTCTTTAAAAACAGCTGCTGAAGCCTGATGGGATAACAATATCGACGTCATCACTGTCTCATGGTTACTCTCATCAAAGAGGCTCGAAGAGCACATGTGCTATTTTATGGTCCCATTTACCATCCTTTAGCATATGTTCCGATTCTGTAACATTTCTTTACTTTTGTACAGATGTATTTTGTACACTTCTTTTTACTTGGTGAACAAGTAACAACAAGTTGGTGAACAAATGAATAAATAAATGAATAAATAAATCTCACATGTTATACTCTGTGGTAAACATTCCAGTCATCCACCGTTTTACAGACGCTCACAATCCAGGAAACTAAAATGACTTTCGCATCCTACATGGTACCAAATTAACACCTGGGTGGAGAGTGGCAAATGTGGATAAATGTCTTGCCAAATTAATGTTTTGTATTACCCTGGATAGCCAAGGTCTGGCTGATTTGGAGTTAGTATGAAGTCGGTTTGGCGGTGTGACTTTGGAATTTTGATCTTAATAGTTTTCGTATTTGAGATGTACTTTAAAAAAAAATCATTTAGTATGTCTTTGTTCTTCATATTATAAGTGGTTGAGAAGAGAGGGAAAGAAGACAGTGCAAGATTCATACTGAGAGTGGGAAAGAGGGGAGATGAAGAGCAAGGAAAATATACATGTATAATGTACATATATATGAGAAAGAGAAAGAGAGAGAGAGAACATGAGAGGAAAGGAGAGAGTGGAACATAAGAGAAAATGTGACAGGAACAGAGGGAGACAGTGAGAGCGAAAGAGAGAGAAAGAAAAAGGAAGAGAGGGAGAGAGAGAGAGAGAGAGAGGGGGGTGGGAGGGAGAAAGAAAGAGATCGATGATGCTGTGACCCGGGGCACAGAAAACACTTTAGCGAATATGAATAATAATAATGGCTACTGGCAGCCGTCTTTTCTTCGTTGCTTCTACAACGGGCTTACGATAGGCTAGTGATAGAAATGGAGAATTCAGGCATTTAAAGCCCCTCTGCACTAGTTTGGCCTGGAGAGATTATACCTCTCTGCGAGGTCACTGGCAGGTGGTTATCTCATCAAATCAGCTCTCAATTAACATAAAAAAGGGCATCATGGGGGATCAACGGGTACCGCTTAGGCATTGTTGGATGTATAAAGGGCGCAGGTAGATAGTAGTGCAGTGGGGCTTTAAGAGAAGACAGGCAGATGATCATTTCTCATTTTCAAGATCTCCGTCGAGCAGCATTAGAATAAAAAGTGATGAAACCTTTTTCAGCATTTTGCAGGTTATCACCACAATCCTCCCACATGGGCATTTCTTATGAAAGATTGTTTGTCATACTATTTTCTTTATGGTAGCTACTGTTTTCTAATTTGTTATGCCTTTGCGTCTGCGTTAAAACACCTGTGATTCCATCAATTATTCAACTGAAACAGTGAAGACAAAACTGATACAAAATACTGTATTTCAATTGATAATTCCCCTTTGCAATTGAATCAGCACAATCTTAGATATCATGTTTTGAGCTACAGCATTACTACACTACATCTATCCATATGCCTCATAAAAAAATGAATTACAAGATTAAAAAAGAAAGGTTGACCAAACATTAAAGCTGAAACTCTAATTATGTCTAAGGTATCCTCATGATACATCTCCCAGAACAGCATGTTTCCCCGTGACAAGGGGAGTTGCCGTAAGCTAAAAAGAAGAAGAAGAAAAAAAAAGCCTCTTCTTTGCGTGAAAACGACTATCCTGGATACGCCAAGGGGCGTCCCACTGTCACTGGGGTCCCTAGGAGAAATCAACCAAGTGTGTCCGGTGTACGGTCGAATCATACACCAGAAAATAGAACGTCGCGTGGGGTCAACTTAATTGAATGCAATAATCTTGTGGTATTTTATCGTTATTAATATTTAAGTGTCTCTCTTAAGTGGCTTGTGTATCGCGAACAAAAGCATAAGACTTTTTGGAGGGTGAGAAGGAGAAAGAAATAAAGAGAGAGAGAGACAGAGAGAGAGAGAGAGACAGACAGAGACATAGCCAGAGAGAGAGAGAGAGACTCACACACACACACACACATACACCCACACACGTTCAGAAAAGAGAGAGAGAGAGTGAGATAGAGACAGAGACGGAGAGACCAAAAGAGAAAATGAGTGAGAAAGAGAGAGAGTGCGCGCAAATGGGAGGGAAGGAGAAAGAAAGACAGAGAAATATATATATAAAGGGAAAGAAAAGAAAATGAGAGAAGGGCAAAGGGAGAGAGAACACATGCAGAGAAGGTGCGAGAGAAAATAGTGTGTGGGAGGGAATGAGATGGAGATATTGAGATAGTGAGAGAGAGAGAGAGAGAGAGAGATATCCTGGCAAGCGCGATCTAATGAGTGTAATATCCATTACACGTCTACGCATCATTGGGCAGCCTTTAATTACATGTCAGGGCGTAACGCATCAGACGAGGTATACGATTGGACATCTGCTCACATGAGACGGGTTTTGGCTTAAAGCACACCCGGACAAACCTTTCCATGAATATTGGTCACAATCTTCTCATTTTGATATCATTTATCATGAACATATGCCTACAACCCAAAGAGGCATTCTTGTTGAACATCTTGTCCAAAAAAGAAAAGAAAAAACAAGTACTGCAAAGCAATTTCGTAAATAGTTTCTATATAATATAGATATGTATTGGGGTATTCTTTTTAAATGCTTTTTGGTCTAAATGCTATTTACATCATTATCAACTGCCATTTTCAGAGGGAGGAGCGCTTAAGGCCTAGTTTTTATTAAAAATATGTTCGAAGTAAAGTTACCCAACCCATTGTCTTTTTCTAGTGTGATTATCCATATTTTGTTTTTACATCCTTCTCCAATGAGTATAGGGACTGGAAGAATCTCCTCTGCGGCGACGTAGATTCCGTTTCTCATATGTCCCTTACTTTGCAGTGTATGTAATAAGCTGATATAAAGTCGTGATTTTTTTTTTCGAGTCAGCGAATTCAGTTTCCTTTTGGTGTAGTTTCGTTAGACATATCGTTTTTTTGACTGAGGCATTCCCATCCCTTGAATACCTTCGCCATTCAATATTCCATAGAAATGGAGACAATGTAATAACTTGAATTTGATCGAGGGATCATTGTTGAACTCTATTCTGATCAAGCAGACTGCACACTTCATTGGCAGGGCCTACTCTGTCTCGTTACTCCATTTACAATCAGGTGACATGTCACAAGACTAGTCATATGACATTTATGAGACGTCACATGTCAAAACATAGATTAGACAGTCAATAACACCACGTGTTTAGTTTACACAGGCAGTTACAGCCCGTCTGCCGTCTGGCGGGAAAAGAGCGAGTGAGCGCGGGAGAACAAATACAATGTTTGGACTGGGGTTAACGAACTTTTAAAGGTTCCTGACAGAGTAGCAATGTATGATGGGAAGGTCGTGGGAACAGGAAGTTCACGTTGCTTATAAGAGGAAATGAAAGAGACAGAGGGGGCATAGATACCAAAGGATGCGGTGGGTGCTAAAATATTGATAGATACCACATTTAGCTAAAGTCGGTCAAACATTACGACGTACCTATATCACCAAGATAATACCTACATTTCTTTTTCATTATTATTTCTTCATTGCAATCAAAACTTGGGGTTGGATTTTAACCTGAATTTGTGTTTTTATTCTAGACCTCATACCATTAACCTTATTTTTGGAATAACTTTAAGTTGTATTACATTCATGTGGTTTTGCAATGTACAAAATGATAGCCTTTCATAACTCTTTTTAAAAACATTTCTTGTGTTCATTACTCAAAAGTGTCATAAAACCTTTGGAGGCTTCCATGGTTTATAGGCTTCCAAAGTTTCAGTTTTTATTTCATTTGAATACAATTTACCATTTCTCGTTGCACTTATTGAAGAAAGAAAGAAAGAAGCAAACATACGATTACTTCGCCTGTGTTTTAAAACCATATTTATAGTTATTTGTTTTAGTACTCAAGCGCTTTTGACGAACGTTTCTTGTATTAATTTTCTACTATATTATATAACCAGGCTGTTTTTTAAAAAATATGATATTGCTTTGAGGGACCTGACTTTTACAAGCTAAGCTTTTCTTAAGGTCTCCTGGTCTTTCTATCTCACTAAAATGCATTATATGAACTTGTTCCTTGTAACTGTTCCTTTATGTACTCTGTCACATGTTATAAATTTGTTAAATTGTATTATGTTCATGTTGGAAGAAAGACAAATAAACTAGAACTTGAACTTGAACTAAAGGTAGAATGGAACATTTGCTCTGCGTTTTGGCTAAACATCTAAAATCACTGGTTTAAACCACTAGTCTTTGCCAAAACCACGCTTCCATACGCTTCACCCTTTAAGTCTATGTGGCGCCTTTAAACAGCATACTACTTACTACGAACACATTATGCTCGCATTATACTGCTGGATGGCATTTATCAGACCGTCGACTGTGATCATCACTATTACTTACTACCTGCAGTAAGCCATTGACTACACTAAACATAGCCGCACATTATCATTAAGAAGATGTCCTCGACGAGCGCTCTATCTATCCTACGGCCGGGCGATTTATGCACACTAGTAGCCACAGGGGGATAAGGCGTGGGGGCTGGCATAGAGGTAGCTTCGCCATTCACGTTGCCAATTTGAAAGTCGATCTATTACTCATTCATGAATATATTTTATAGTATGGGTTAAGTCAGTTGATATTTTTTCTCTACCACATAAAAGAGGCAGGGTAACGTAAGAATATAGAAAACAGAAAAAAGAAGAGGTAGCATATGGTAACAATTAAGGCAATAACAATAGCACAAATAATAATGATAATGATAATAATAATAACCTCAACCAAAATGATGCCTTCATCATAATCCACATTATAATAATAATCCAGGTCTATTGTAACGACCCCGAATTTTAACTATAATCTCATGTTTATCCGGACAGATCAACGTCAGGATACAGTGTAAGCTTATCGTGGACATCAGTCGTTTAAATTAACACCAAGGTACGATGGCCGAGAAGAATGAACTATTCTAGACAACTATCAAGAGAAAAAAATCACTACCATTATTGGTGATATCAAAATGCCATTAAACGGTAGCTTTCTGCGTGATCTGTTGCTGCGTTGATAAGCTCCAGGATGGGATTTTGATAAAGTGGCCAATTAATAATAGCATTGTAGGTCAGTTCGTGGACAATTATTCCCTCTGGCCTAGCGAAATGGAACAAATTTTAGCGCTGTCAGAATTTAGCATAATCATCTGCGTCATCGGAACTAAAATAGCAATCCTTCTGATTGTAGTGTCGACAAAATGACTCAATGCACTCGGTTTATTCCCCCTCTCCCTCTCCGTTTATTCAAAGAACCACTATCTGTGCAGTAAGTCTATATATAGTTGCTGCTTAGCAGTATTTACTTTGATGTACACACGATGTGCATATCAAATGTTTAACAATATGAATAATTGTATTTCTTATTAAAAAGAGATATGTATGCATCAATGATCACCAGCCTCGTTTTCAGGGCATTACCGTCTCGGTCTCGGTCTCGACCTTCAGACTTAATGCGAAATGTATGTGATCAAAATTATTCCTCGTGATCTTGGTATCGCGACTCCATGTCTGGACTAAACAAAGGTTGAACAAATAAATGTATGGCAAGCACGATAGGGCTAGAGACATCCCTTCTGCATGAGAAGCTATCTTTGGGATCGAGAGAACGACGGTTCACCGGCCGACATACCGGTCTCGAGGATCCCTCACACACCGCACAACTGTTTTGAACTTGAACTTGACATTTCTATTTTCACTTTTAAAGGATCAAGATAACTGTTATGACTGTGGGCTCCTCACACG
This sequence comes from Mesocentrotus franciscanus, assembly GCA_037976565.1. Lineage (NCBI taxonomy): Eukaryota > Metazoa > Echinodermata > Echinoidea > Camarodonta > Strongylocentrotidae > Mesocentrotus > Mesocentrotus franciscanus. Next base: position 32,364,695 of record CP137670.1, read on the forward strand.
TTTACCATTTTGTGTTCAAGAGACCGACATTGTCAAGCTGTCGGTCTCTAGATATCTTGAATCTATCTAATCTAATCAAATCAAATCAAATCAAAAGTTATATAATGTTGTGTAATGTAATGTAATCATATGAAATGAAATAAAGTAAAATAAAATCAAGTCAAACTAAATCAAACGAGTTGAGACGTCCCATTAGACCGACAGCTCGACAATGTCGGTCTCATAAACACGCATGCAAGTCATGAAAATGCCTGCGAGACACAAATCAAATCAAATCGATTCAAATCAAACCAAATCACATCAAATCAAATCAAAGCCGAATGTGAAGGTCAAGCCATGCTACGCCATACTTCCGAGAGAAGTCACGTGGTCCATTCATACATTTTTCAGGGTGAAATGCGATGAGATGAGAATAGGGAGGAATAAAGCGTGACTCACATATGACTCATAGTGCATGACTCAATGAGACCCGTTCACATGTGTTCCAAGGCTCATCGACGTGTCCTTTTAACAACCTCACATGCACGTTTTAATCGTTCATTAAAGTTTACCAAATCGATAATCATGGCTTAAATTGACTCCAAACCGATCACACATCTACATGTACCTGTATATGAAGAGTTTAATTCCAAAAGGAGCTAAATCCACTTTGGGTATTTCCGAGTAAATCACCTTTTGTATTCTACCATTTTCCCTTTAGTAATGTATGTTCATCTTTGGATATAATGTTAGAGGTGTTACCCTTGACCAATGGTTTAAACAAAATCTAGCAAGTATGTTTTATTTTTCCTGAATTTCAAAATATTTGTTTTTCATGGATTTAGCTTCTTTTGGAATAACAAATAATTTTGTAGCTATTTTTTTAATATTTCAAGATGAAATTTCAGAATGTGATATAGTGCATATTATTCCCATGTAGGAAATATGTATTTTAAGACAAAAAAAACACTAAAGTTTGATAAAAATGGATGTAGCTCCTTATGGAATCAAGCTGTTCATATGCTTGGGTAGATCGTTGGATTTTACTGTTTGTATTGGATTTAGATGACCGAAATTCATCTCGGAGGAGGGGCGGGTCTTTAAGCAAACCGTGCAGTTCATATTAATGCCTTCAAATCAAATCGTTTCAAAACATGAAACACATTCTAGTTATGAACGTCCCATTATTCTATTGTATTATTTCCGGTGGCATTATTGAATGGCATTCATGGCATATTGAACATAAAGGAGGTCTTAGAGCTTTTGGATGACTTTATTACTTGATGATAAGCCCGTCTAATTTACGATGACGAAAGTATGAGATGACGAAAGTATGAATCAACTGTATTAATCACTTACAAGGTATAATATTAATCATATGTCTTTTATCCATTGATGTTATGACACACGTGCCGAGTCATAATTTAACCTTTCCATTGATTGGGTAGCCAAGCTACACAAATTGCCTTTCAAGTATGTTTTAATTGCTTTGATAAAATGGTCTGGAGTTATTTTCTTTATTCAACCTGTGTTTATTTCAATATCATCATTAATAATAATAGGTATAGGCCTATTAATACTACTACTACTACTACTACTACTACTACTACTACTACTACTACTACTACTAACTACTACTACTACTAATACTACTACTACTACTACTACTACTACTACTACTACTACTACTACTACTACTACTACTACTACTACTACTACTACTACTAATAATAATAATAAAACAACAACAGTAATAATACTACTAATATGATAATAATGATAACAATTCTACTACCGCCACTACTACGACTACTAATGTATTTATACAAGCATTACAAAGAATTAATCTCTCACATACTCCCTATTGCACCATTGATACAAGATTGGATGTGGGGGAGTTTTCTCTTGGGTTATTGTTGTTGTTGTAGATGATGAAAAAGGGCATGTTTTATTCAGGCAATTAATGATTGAAAGCAGCAATTTGCATCTGAAGGGAAGACCACGAAAGTGTCGCCAGGCGAAGCGCGAAATGAAGGAGAGAATTTTCATCTGCAACGAGCAGGTCGGCTGGAGAAAGCAGGCCTACGCCTTTTGCTTTAACACTTCGGGTGCTTCTGTTGACTCTCTGCACAGTTGCTCATATGACCACACGCGCAGTTTTGCACAAAACGATAAGTCACCAAGACAGAAGGTTTGCTTTGTGCAACACAATTGCTTTGGTAAATTACCCATTTCCGGTTTTGATTGAAACCACGACAACCACTGTAACCACCTGTATAATTATATTAATCTTGCACTAGAAACAATTAATAACTATTGAATCATTTTGTATAATACCCTATGATAAATGCAATGTGGCACAGGGAGATTATTTGTAAGCCATATAAAGAGTATAAGAACTCTGATACTTGTTAAATTAAACAGTTAGAGGTAAAATGTTGCAAATTGAATGTAATGTTCCTTCAATGGAATCCTCTATTATGATTATGGCTAAATGCAGTTCCACCACCTTTTCCTTGCAGAACGCTTCGCCCTTTTCTCTCTGTTCTAAATCCCCCCATTTTTTTTCTTTTTCTCTTCATGTATTTCTCTCCCTTATCGTATAACTTCATGTTATTGTGTAGAAGCACCGGCTTATAGAAATGTGTACCTTTTCTGTAATACCATGTTCTTTATGTTGTTTATGTTACTCTTACGTGATTTGTATCTCTCGCAAAATGTGAAAACGTAAAATATAAAGGTTACTTGAATTGATTTGAATTGGATTGAAATGACTTAACTTACGGACGTGGAGAATTATAATGATTAAGGTGAGTGGGAGAGAGCATGCTTTGGTGTGAAGGTGCTTGTGTGAAATGTGGGTGTGCGTTAATTATGGATGTGCGTGTGTTCGTGTGGTGTGTGTGTTGTGTGTGCATACTCGGGGAGGGTGTAATTGCAGTCAGTGACCAAGCTGGCCGCAATATTGATTCTTCACAGCCACCGTATTGCTACTCTAATGATATTTCGAGAAAAGTCGAGTGGTTGTGAGTGACCGGGAGAGTTGAATGAAACGAGTGGACCAGCAGAACTCTGGTGGATCCAGTCGGGAGGGAGAGGGGGACGGGGTGAACATGATCTGCCAAGTAAGCAAGCAAGGCAAGCAAAAAGACAATCAGAAGCAAGGGGTGGTCCTTACTGGTGTTATTGGAGTACCCTTTAATTAAGGAGAAACAAATGCCAGTGGGGAAAGGGGGAGCCCCTCATTCTGGATACGGAAATGCCTAGGCATGTGTGCATGCAGCCGACAAGATCACAGAAGTTAAACATCAGGATTATATTAAAAAGCGTTGCAAAGTTAGTAATACCCCATTCATTTATCATGTTCCTTGCGCGATCATTTGGCCCGATGATGTCATAATGAATCATATCGTGATGTTCTTCTAGTAACTTGTCTCTAGTTGTACTGGTTGTTCGCAACACAGACCTTGCTCTCCAGGTTTTAGGCACCTTGTAATATTTGGAATTATTTACTGTACTGGTCTCCATGTTTACCATATCATACCAATAATGAGATGGGAAATAAATGTTACTTTCAATTCGCTTTCACTGCCACTGGAGAGGGGGAGGCGGGGCTACACCCTTTAACTCGTATCTCCCCCGCAACGTACAATATGCCCACTGTCCTCGTGATACCTTGGTACAACATAGATTGTCTGAATTGATCACCTTACGACATTGGGTAATACGGTTATATCAAATATGTTCACACGCAACCGTTGTAGGTTTAAACTTTAAGTGAGCGATACCTCGAAGTAATAAACAACGGTCTACTAACTGGCGTATAACCTCCTATTTCGTTGTGTCGGCACAGCACATAACTCCCCCTGCCCCGCCCCGCCGCTCGTAGTTATCGTGCCGACATTTAAGATAGCCTGTGGTTTGTAAATACGAGTAAATATAAACTTCGTAACCACGAGTGCGTCCACACGGTCATAGATAACTAAGTTAACGGAGTGTCGTGTAAACATAGCTAGCCCTCCTACTACAAGTGGGTGATTTTCATTATTATTATCATGAGCCTACCCTGGTTATTGGAATCATGCCAAAGCTATTAGCACAAGGTACAAGCAATATGATATCAAGGGCTTGATGAACATGCCTTTTTTTCACAGCGTGCAATGTACCATGGATCTAAAGACTGCATAAAAGGCATTCTGGAAAATAAAATGGCGCGAGGGCAGGGACGGTTGGCGGAAGAGATCCTCCAATATGCGAACTAGTAAAGCAAAACCATGAAACCTTAAAATACACCAATCACCTACAAATAATTTGTTTACATGTAGAATGTACAAAATAAATCTTTACAAAATCACCCGGCATTCTCTTGGGATAATGGATGAGGAGTATAGAGAAAAACAAACAATAATATAAAACCGCGCGCACAGAACCCAATACTGCCTTGGGTTCCGTGCGTGCAGGCCCTATTTAATGCGATCACGTGACTTATCTACTTACACATGTTGCAAGTTACTTTCTTTTGACTCTCTCTTTTTCTCCCTCTCTCTAGTAATTAAGTATTAAACGAGACCACATTAATGGATCGTTAATCACTTTAATATGCTCGTGATAGTACTTTCAATTTCAAGTAGACATGACACTTCTTAGTTTCAACACCTCCCGATCATTAAAGCTCATTAACAGTTCTGGTAGCAAAAATTGGTTTGAAACATGTTAATTATAGTCTAATTGTGTTCTCCTCTTATCAAAGCATATGTCAACGAGATCATTTGGTATTCCATCCATATCTCGCACACAGGAAACCCGTGGTCCCAGGACATATCCCCTATAGTCTCACTCGGAGAGTCTTCGGGCATGGACCTAGTCTTCGGGTGAGGGAAATGTAAGATGATGACTTTTCCATATGGGGCGATTAGTGGAACATGCAGAGCATTGCAGACTAATCATGAAGGCTAATCCTGGTGATTGTCAACACCTGTTATTTGGTAAACACCCGAATGGTGTCAAATTCTCCATGAGAGCCCGCTACTATGCGTCTTTAATTATTAATATTATTATACTACATGTGGAAGGTCATGACTAAATCACTCTCTTGAAAGATAATTTTTTTTGGAAATTACCAAACAAAACCTTATTAGGGAGATCATGAAATTACATTCTAAAAACACAGTTGCCAATTTGTCTCTCATAGACACTGTCAGACACAGGAAACCTACAACATGATAACAAAATGTCCGTTTTCTTAATATTTTGATAACTTTACTAAATATTTTTTTCTTTGAATTCCTCTCCTTTCGATGAAATTATAATGCTGCCTAGAGCTTATTACTTACTGCAGTTTAATAAGTTGTATGTGACAAGGGCCCTCTGACATAAATAACGACAATAAATTGTATCTCCCCAGATCTATTTTGATTTGATTGATTTGACTTATTTATTTCTCTCCATGGTCTTTTCCCAACATAACGCACGAACAGTATGATTGATACATCATCAAAATACAGTACTTACATTGTAATATCATTAACATAAAATAATCATGAAGAAGGATTGCCACATAACCTAAGTTTGAACTTTGAAGTTCTAACCTGGCAATCCTGTATTAAACTTAATAATTACCTCATTTATATCGAACCTAATAACTCTCTCTTTCAATCGATCGAAATTTACTAAGTTATGATTAAATTTATGCCCGAGACATGTCAGGTAGAAACAATGCATTATAATTGACACAAAAAAATGCACCAAAAGTGGAGATGCAATAAATTTTCCGCTTGACTGTGCATGTAACTTTTTATGTAACATGGACTAGGTTACTGTAACGTTATTTGCTGGGTTTTAATCATGCACTCGATGTTAAAACATGTTGGTTTGTTTTGTCTTTATCTTTCTGAGATAACCTCTTCGCATCTTAGCCTATAACACGAGATCATGTTTAGAAAGAAGCGATACATGACCCCAAGGGATGACTTTACATCAAATAGTCATAACATTTATATAAACAAAGATTGAAGATGAGGTCTGGTCATGTGATTGCATTGTGCATGAAACAATAAACTGTGTGGATGCGAATGGTAAAAGGTTTGATCATGTGGCACATAACAACTGGTGTATACTGCCAATTCTGGAATCATCAAATTGATAAGAAATTGGCCCTGTCATGCAAAAAGTTACACGCACTCGAAGGTGAAATACAACAACAACAAAAACGACCAGAGCCTGGTGCAGTCTCAACTATACGTGACGTGTCACTATGACGTAACAATGATCACATGACTAGCTAAACTGGCTGCATTTTAAGCACGTCCAAACATGGACGTGCAGCAATGGTGTAAACGGATGTTTTTCTGCATATTCGGTTTGGTTACAGCTTTTTGGTCAGTTTGTTTGCTTGTTTCTTTGTTTTTTAAGATAAAGCTGATTTCTGGTCATGCGACTTCATTGTAAAAGAAACTAAAGTCGATCGGAAAAGGGTGATCACGTAGCACACATGAGGTTTGGAATAATCGAAATGATTAAAAAAATGTGCAAAGTCTTGCTAATAGTCACATGGGGCGAACACATAAATTGTATGGGAGTACACCAATATATGGCACGAGGTTGTTGTCCATTACCTCTAGCTGTTACTTGTCTTGTTTATGAGGGCGTTTGAAGAACCATCCTTTTCAGGTGACATTTCTTTCTATGTTATTCTTCCACACTAACATGACAATAATGAAAAGGCTCACAAACCATTTTTCACCTTTCCCAGAACTCAACCTTCTCTTTATTAAAAGGGACTTGGTATTACATTGTTCAGATGAGAGAAAATGGTGCTAAGGCCGGGTGCTAAGGTAGTGACTTCAATGCTAGATGTAAATTTAAAGATAATCTGAAAGCTTTAGTGAAAACAGACCATTATTAACGATACAAATTGGGAATAACTGATCTGATCGATTCCTGAATTCTCCCAAGTACATTATATTACATGTTACATATTACATGTATATTATTACAATTTAATTACATTTTAGGTGAATGTAAATCGTAACAAAGCTATGAATTGGCTCTATATATCATTCCAGACATTTAAGTGTTGAAAGATTTTTTAAATCCTGTCTTATGTCTTACTTTCATGGAAAAACGGTTGGGAAAATTCAAAAATGGTTGGGACAATTTACTGTTAGAAGGTGTTGACCAGTGACGCCTTCAAAGAAACCATAAATATCTTTGTGATTTGAGAATTTGTTCAGGAATTTTTGCATGCTAGAGGGTTAGTACAGTAGAAGGAATATACTACATTTCATATTAAAATTACGCATTTTTTCATCAACCTTAAACAATGTTACCGAGTCACTTTAAAGAGATATGGCCTAAATCTTCCCATGGCACGTGAAGTACTATACCATCGGCCTTGTCTATACAGTGTGTGCAAAAAATGCAGCAATTGCACAGAATGGTTGGATGTAATTTTTGATGGTTTGGGGAGAGGTGTCGGGGTTTAGTGGTTCAATTACTTGATTCTCAATCCTAGGGTTGAGGATGGCATTATAAAAACGTCCTTTGGCAATACCTTAACCTACATTTGCCACTCCCCATCCAGGTTTAAATAGGTACCTGGCAATTTCTGGGGTTATAATAATTGACGGGTCTTTAGGAAGATCAGCATTGATGCTAATGAGGCTTCCCTGGGTAAATAAAAGTATCATTATTACTGTTTCGTCATTTTCCTTACCACGTATGTTTATTCTGAAACGGTTGTGTAGGCCTATTGTTAGACGCGATGTGTGATCTTCATCCTAATACAATGGGCCAATTATTAGCTCTCTCTCTCTCTCTCTCTAGGGAACGCCTCATCATTATGTTATTCATGATTATTATCATCATAGCACAACCGCATAATAATGCTACATCAGGGTACTACGAGCGCTCGGTCCTCTTCACACACACAAACACACCCACACTCAAACACACCTACACACCCACACACCCACACTCCCTAATGCCTACACTACATAAATGCGCTCCAGCACATCACACATAAAAATTGAACATCATTTATCACTGTAGCCAATTAAATCTGTGAAATCTTTGACATCCGTATGACCCTCTAATATTAGCTGCAAGGTCATCCGAGTTCGATACTTCTCTAAATAAATATTGGAATTAATTACTGGCAGATCGATGAGTTTAATTAGAGAACGATCTCTCTACATCTATACAGGATGGTCTGTAAAAGCAGACCAGCATATATGCGATAACGCGGGGCAACCTCCGCCGGTACTAGTAGATAGTGAATCTTTTTAGAAGAAAAATGATACCAAAATGATTTGCTAAAATTGGTTGAGTATTTTATTACTTTTTTACGAATTATATTTTGTTGTAAAAGAAAGTTGAAGACATCCACTGGTATTCCTAAATGGTATTCTGCCTGAGCTTTGGGCATACTGTAATAAACGTCAGATTAAACGCGATCATATCATTCCACACACATTTCTTCTCTTTTCAAATTTTAATGACTTGTTAAACACAAAAATGAAATTATACGAATTGTTTAAAATGCAGTTTCATTGAACTGGACAAATTTGAACTTCTACTTGTATCACCATACGCTCGCTTAAACAAAACCCATTTAACCAAATCTGTGAATATAGGTATCATTTTTGTCATGTGAAGAGATTCTCCTTCCGCCTGAACCAGTTAATTCGACCCCAGCTATATAGTCTGGTTGTTTCCGGGGGGTGGGGGCACTCTGTATGAGGCGTGGGGCGTAGAAATTTAGAAGGCGCTAAATACAGCGCCTGCCATAGTCATGATACAATCCAATTGTGATGGGTACAAAATATTCTATTAAGGGGTGATGTTCTGAAACAGATGGTATATTTCATGTTAGTAATAATAATAAATGTAATAAAATTAACAATAATAACGATGATAACATAATAATGATAATAACAATAACAAATGTTATAAGGACAAGGTGTATCTTACTCAAGCATATATGTTTTCAGTACGTACGCCGTCTTCCCTGTATTAAAACTGTCGCTATGTTAAATTGCTTAGGCCATTAGGTACGTATAAATTCATAACTTTTGTTTATATAGAAAAAGTAAATGAAGAAAATAAATGCTACTTTGGATAAAATTGAAATGAATGATGATAACCATGATAGTTGTAATAACAATGATGATGACAATAATAATAATAATAATGATGGAAATAATGAAAAAATAAAAACAATAGTAATGATAATAATAATAGTTGAATTAATACAGGGCCTTAGACAAATTACTAAATGTAGAGGTGTGTTTCAGATGTTTTTCAACCAGAAGTCAAGTGAAGTATATTTCTTACAAATGCGGGGAGTTTGTTCCATAGGCGGGGGCAACGGATTGACAGGATTTGAAGCCAGTCTGTTTTGGGGGATTTGGGAATGAGAAGGGAAGGAGCTGATGTAGATTTAAGTGAATATGATGTTCTCTGTATATAATATAAATTGCCCTAACAAATCAAAACCAAGGCACCTCATTAGCTGACGTCTTGGCTGAAGCTGACTGAGTTCGCGTGAAGTATAAGAAGAGACATCTGCGCAAACATCACAGTATTAGTACAAGACATTTATTTTGTTTCCATTCGTGTAAAAGAAAGTACGTTTATCTACAAAGAAGCAGCGCATCAAAGAGGTTTGGACCATATAATGAAATTGTTTTACCCTCAGGGACTCTTTGTGTGCTCTCAAGTCTCTACGCCAGACAATACACATAAGAATAGTCAATATCTAGCTGTTACCATGGCAACTGCTAGTGTGCTCTGTCTCCCGTAAGTGGACTTAAAGAGAAGGTCGAGTTTTGATTTGTACGCGTTGTTCATTCTTCGTACATCGGTTTGAAACAATATCACATGTCCACTGCAAAAGATTGCTCTTCAATTGCCTTCATATTCAAATTAATAATAATAATTTGAATATGAAGGCAATTGAAGAAGAAGGGGAAAAGCTGAAGTGTTTATACCAAACATTCATTCATCTATGGGTGTAGTCCCATATACCAATTTCTGTGTAGGGGGGCATCTGCTTTTCAGCGGAATCGAGTCAATTTCGTTAGATTTTGACGACTCCAACAACTCACATCATGCACCAATTCTTATGTACCAAACAATCAACCTATCCCAATTGCTTCAAGACATTTTCTTTCACAATATGACAGCATGGCCAGAATCCCACTTCATCTTTATGACATCGTTTTAATGTAGCTATATCTATTACTTCAACAGTTCAAAATGACGTACAGTAGCGACGAGAAAACTTGAGTGGTTAAACAGTGTAGTTTCTATTCAAGTACCTAATTATGTTGCTGGAAAAACAAGTAGGTAGAAAATAAAGCGTTTTTATGATAAGTACTCCTTCCAAATTCAATTCAAGTCAATATTTATTTTGGCCAATACATAGCGGTTTGTCACGTGTACATGTAAATGCCCTCATTTTCGAAAAGTTTGTGGCAAGGAACAGCTAAAGGCTGGATCACACCGTCATGCCAGAGGCACATGTTTATGTAATCCCATTACACATTTTATGTGTACAGCGCATGTGAATGAGCCAATTTCTTATTAATTTGATAATTCCAAGACCTCACAGTATACACCATTAGTTAAATGCTACATGATCAACCTTTCCAATCTCTCCCACACACAGCTTATCTTACATTGCAGTTGCATGACAAGAACTCGACTTATTATCTTTAAAGACAAAGTTGAGTTCTGGTCATGCAATTGCATCGTGAAAGAAACGGTTTGGAATCGATCAGAAAAGGTTGATCATCTAGCATATAAGTATTGGTGTGTACTGCAAGGTTTCGGAATCATCAAAATGATAAGAAATTTGGCCCAGTCTTGGTAAAGTTAAGAGCACTGTTCACATAGAGATGTATATGGGACTACACGAACATGTGGCATAAAAATCCGTCCCGATTTTTATGTTGTTTCATGCCATATTTAGAATATGAAGGCATTTGAAGTGCCAAGCTTTTCAGACAACTTTTTTTATCTGATGTTCTTCCACACTTGCATGATAACAATGATAACGCTCACAAATTATTTATCACCTCTTCCCAGAACTCAACCTTCTCTTTAAGACAGGATCAGACACCATTCTAACATACATCATTGAAACGAGTTTATTTATGGATTAACGACCGTAATCGATTCTGTAATGCACTAAAAACTACAACGGCACCAATCATGATGTCAACAGTAAAGTATATAGTTAATGATATGTTTCAAGGTGTCACATTAATTTTGTATTAGAGGTATATTAATATATAGCTTCTAAATGAGCGGGTGCCATCATTTTTGTTAATTAGCCTCGCATTGGAAGTAGGCCTGTGAAAAAGTAATTACTTAAATCGTCAGCCCAGGGAGGGCATGATAGCTTTACAGGAAAAAATATGCCTTGTTATGTATCTTATCAGAACATCTCTTTTGAGTGATATTAATAGAAATAACAGATTGAAACTGCATATTTTTTTTTTTTATGTCCGATTTGTTTCTTAACCTACAGCCGCTATAAGCGATACGTGCACAATATGTTTCATATTTAATGATCTCCAGCATATTTGGTTCAATTCAGACATAGATAGGGCAAAACAAACTGATTTATTGTCTGAGATTCAACAAGTATCCTAATCAAACATGCCAGATTGAATTACATGATTATGGCTTATTTCATGCGATGTAGTTAATGATACCATGGACCTACTACGAATGGTGATACGCAGCTTCATGAAAATAGGTCTAGCGCATAAACAACACGGCACCACCCAGAACAAACAAACAACAACAACAACAGCAGCAAGAAAGAAACATGGAGTAACATGAGTGATATATTTTTGCAATGGATTTCTTAGATTGTACACTCAGAGTTAAGGATTTATATACGAATGTACAGAATAATGAAATAGATATATGATTAGTACATGCGTGGATATTTTCTTAGTTTATTCCTCAGCGATTGTAGTATGTCTCTAGTATGTGTCTATCGGGGGGGGCATAAACGCAACACCCCGTAAAATAACCTTCTGTTTCATATTTTTTCAATTCGCTTTTCGGGCAGAAGCTCAGATTTCTAAAGATGATATGCAATGAAAACTACACGTTCTTTGTCTGCCGGGGACAATAAAAGAGCGTCACGTATCCTCGTTTCCAGGTACGATTCGATTATTTATTTCTTGACTTCAACTTTTTATATTAAATCAGATATTATAATGATTATAGGGTACATGTTAAATTCTAGCTAATTCTTTAGAAATGAGGTATACTTCTTTTTCTGGCAGAGTTATGATCAATATCAGTTAGAATTCTTCGAAAAAGAAAACGAATAACCATATGAATTATTCATCGCGTCTTGAATCCAGACTAGACATGCATCAGACATGTCAAATAGACACGTGTTCAGTTTCCAGACGACTGACGGGTATTATATGTCTGATGGTAAAACAGCTTTATGAATTGTCGAGACAAAGAGATGATTTAAAGGACCATATCAAGCGGAGCTCCGGTTTGACGTTCTATTATTCCTAAATAATAAATCTGTAACATTGTGCTGAAAATATTCGCCTCGCGTGTTGGATTATAATAATTTTTACTTTGCACGCTGGACTTGTCAAGTGTGACCACCGCGAGAGACACCGTGCCACAATTTCCTCGTTTAGTTGCTGAAAAGGCTTTAGACAAGTATCGGCATAGAAGTAGAAGTAGAAGTAATAGTATATTCCACAACGAGTGCAGTATCTCCTATATGGTGTTATTTAACCCATTGCATACGGGAGCAGGATGATCCCTGTGTTAAGTCTATGGGGATCAAAGAATTTAGAAGTCAGTGGGCCTGCGGAATTCATCAGGAACCTCGTCTCGCAGTAAATAATCGCTTTCTAATTATAGAAATTCTATGACAGAACATATGCATGTATTTCACTTTCAGACACTTAAAACCTGGTTGAAAAGGAATAGATTCTATACATGAATTTAAAGCTATAAGAAGTTGGTTGGCACAATTATGGTTTTATCTTGTTACATGGCTGGTTGTGGACTCGCTCAGTTGTTTCCAAGTCATCTGAATTTCGTTTACCAATTCGAGACTGGATTTGGGAAAATTTGAGATTTATGTTAAGGGGTCAGGGTCAACTAGTTTCCCATAAACATTTGACATAAAATATAGGCCTACATGCTAAGTAAGCGATCTATAAGCCGACTTGTAGAATACTTGCGCCTCATTTGTCTTTCTCGTTATCCATATCTCCCCCCTCTTTCTCTCTCTTTCTTTGTTTCTCCATCTTTCCCTTTCTCTCGTTATTCAAGTTCATAATTTTTCTGCTGCTGCTGTACCGATTCTTCTTCTTCTTCTCCCCCTTTTCCTCTTCTACTTTCTCCTCGTTCTTCCTTTTCCCTCTCCTTGTTCTTCTTTTCGTTCTTCTTGTTGGTGTTGGTGTTTTTCTTCTTCTTATCCTCATTGTTTCGAAGTCTAACAGGGCGCCCCGCACGCTCCCGCCAGTAGCTCTGCCAGAGTCTCGTTTACATTCATATTTATATGACAACTTAATATGCGTGGATTAATGTGGTTGAAGAACACAAACATTTATACAAAGGAGTCCTATTTATCATTCTACCTTTTACAACATAAGGGGCCCATCACGGGTATGTCACCCCCTTTAAAGTGTTGACAAAGGCTCTACTGAAGTGTACCGGGCACGCGACAGTTTGACCCCGGGGCACACCAGGCACGCGACCTACCAATCATCCCGTCAAGGTGGTATCAAAGCCGCTGACACGTGCGTATTTAATAGGCTTTATTGCCAGTCGTTTTCATGGCATAATAATTATTTACTCATGGACAATGAAGTGAGAGAAGACCGCAAAGCAATGAATAATTAATGTTTTAGTACCTAGGTCATATTATTATAGAATATGCGTAATTTCCTTTCGGTTTTAGTGGTCGACATAGTATATGTTGGTTCGAATATGCACAACTAATGAATTTTACTTATTACTAGAACGCTCTGAGGCTCTTAAACCACGATATAACCTATATATAATATTAATATTAATAAGAAAAGTAATGATGATGATAATACTAATAATAAGTATAATATTAATAATAAAAGTAATGATGATAATAATGATAATAATTAGTATAATATTAATATTGATACTACTACTACTATTACTACTACTATAAATACTACTACTAATAATACTAATAGTAATAATGATAATTTGGTTTACCCTGGAAGCCTCATCAGCATCTACGCTGTTCAACCTAAGGGCCCTGCAACAAGGCTTCAAGTATTATTACCCCCCTCTCCCCATGAAAAAGTTAAGAAGGAAAACAAAAATCAAGTTTCACGGTCGTTCTGCATGATGATCAAAATTATGCAACAAAATTCGTAAGTAAACACATATATTATTTTTTTTTTGGGGGGGGGATTTATTCAATCTGGTAGACTTTTTGTATCGCCCTCTCTGCAAGAAATGAAGAGCTTTATTCAATAGGAAAAGGTTACATTTTTGTTCATCTTTTCGTTAAAAAAGGAAGAGTACAGTGAAGATTTCAATCACTGTGTGGTTACCGATCTTTATCGAAAAGAAATTGATCACAGCAAAGAGGGAAATTATGAGAGAGAGAGAGAGAGAGAGAGGAGGGGAAAAATAGAAGAAAAGAGGAGACAGAAAAGTATATATCTCATCATCTAAGAGAAACCTATCCTCTCCGTGTTTCTTTCAACTACCGGATAAGATTCCTTCATTATAATAAGGCTCCAAGCAGTGTTGGCAATGTAGTTACTTGTTTAGGAACCCCTCCCCCATCATCTTTTATTCAAACTTATCTAATGAATTATGCATGAATTGTGCGCGCGCAAACTGCATGGCTTAGCCGCCGTGCTATGTAGCCTCCTCATAGATCGCTGTGGTTTTCTGTTATTGCTTTTTCTTTCAGGCAGGCGGAAGCATCGGACGATTTCAAATGCTCTTTACAAAGTCACTTTCAGCCGACGTACATGCGTTGACCCACCTAAGTCTGGCTGGTGGAGTAAAACGCGGTAGCGGTCGGTTAACGAAACGGCTGGATGGTAACGTCTATATGGCAATCAATAGTAATCAATGCAGAGCGGGGAATGAAGTGAAGCTCTTCATACACACTTCACCAACAATGTGCTATAAATCACAGAATATACACAGTATCATCTAGTACCCAAACAGCAGCAATTCAATAGTGTATGTTTATTGAACTGATTGAATTTGTTTGTAATTTGTTTCCCGCCCATCGGCCCATGACTGTATGTACAGTATACCGGCGCAGTAATTAGCTCTATTGTCAATTTATTGTACATGTATTATTGAATTGAATTGAACTTATTTTCTTCTGCAATTAACATACAAACCAAATTAAATTTCAGCGATACAAGATGCACAATTACATCACAATTTTGTGAACGTGTAAACGACATAATGATAACAGAAATGTTGATTATGCATTTAGAATGATCCTGTCACACTTGATGCATCTTACGAAGCACGAAAGCTCTTTAAAAATGGATTTGTTATCGGTGATTTTGCTACAGGAATGTTAAAATTGTAATATTCGTACAGTATAAATAATGGTCACTTTCTATGAAACTCGTCTACTAGCAGTATGGTCCGATTGAAATGGTGACCTATAGACCAGAACTAAGCTCTACAAGATATGAAATGACCAACCATAGCCCAGCAGCAGAACAAGGCAAAGTATATCACCAGTCATCATCAAAAATATTTACCAAATTGTTAATCTACAGAGGGAAATAAATATATATTATATAGAGAGAGAGAGAGAGAGAGAGAGATAGCTAGACAAAGCATGCGAGAGGGAGAGAGGGGGAGCGAAAGTGAAATAGATAGATAAAGCATGCGAGAGAGAGAGAGAGCGAGTGAGAAATATAAATATAGAGAAATAGATAGATAGAGAGAGCGAGAGAGCTAGAGAGAGAGAGAGAGAGAGAGGGGAAAACAAAGACAGATGGAGATAGATGGATGAGTGTATGAATGATAATAACCTTGGGATGTACAATTAAAACGCGAAGGGTTTAATTCATATAATTAAGTAGCGACCCAGTCGACCTGTGCAATTAAACGACGCCTTGTCTCCCATATTGACGTATATTGATGAATCTATCATCTGTTGTTTTTAGCGCTTAGGCGGAAGCCACCGCTTACAATAAAAGTGAATTCTTTTGGTACCATAGCCCTTAGCAGTAGTATTTCCTTCTAGTGAAGCTTTGACATTATCCTTTGATCCAGAGTGCTAGGAATTACACATTATAGTCTATAGACAAGCAGAAATAGGAGAAACAAATCAACAAGAATTGTTTGTCTTTTTCCATTGAAGATAAGTTTCAATTATGTGGGAATGGCACAACGTACCGCATTGGAATCGACTTTAGAAATCTGTGATATTTGCTCTTTCTGCTCAAGTTGAATGTATAACTCCTAGCATTCTGGATCAAATGCTAATGCAAAAACATCACTTAAAGGAGACACTGTATTTACAGCTATGGGTTTACCGACAACCAGCGGGTTAACACAGCGTTAACCACCTTGACCTCCGGCGACCCGGAAGAGATGAACATTTCCCGGAAGTGAGCTCGGCTTGCCCCGGCGATCCCAAAGTTTCAAGAAAAATAATGTAAAACGGGTTTAGGTGTGCTTCCTCACAAATAATCCTATACATAACACTCAAATGATTAAGCAGATATCCTGATGAGCCCTGCCTTACGCATGAGTACTAAACAACGGCAAAAGTTCATGCCAATATGAATCGAGTCAAGTCTTAGACTGGTTTACAGTAACGTTCTTTATAACTTCAGCAATATTGGGTAACTATATGGAACCTGCACATCGGTTAAGTATAAATGTAGAGCAGTTTGATTATAAATGGATCATACAAGATGATCCATTGTCCCATAAAGTTTGTGCATGCAAGGATATTACTAGCTAGACGAACCCCTTAAAACTCCTTGGCGCATTTATTGATTGGGGTTGTTTGCATGGACGCTTAACAAATATAAAGCTGTCACTTTTGTCTTTGGATTCAATGAAAAGTATGCATCAAATGGCATTAACCGTCAGGAAATATTGTCCTTTATAATATTTTCTAACATGAATAAATAAATATTCGTGAAATATTGTGAGTAAAGTTCTTCAAATTACTGACTGAAATCAACTGTGGGTTCATGGTGACTAATCATTTTCACTATCCAATGCAAATCATGGTACATTGCCATGCAGAGTGTGTTTCAGACTTATTTTGAGACCAATTAATAATTGATATCTAATATTATTGGACTTAATTACGTTATTGTTACTTTCTACACGTAGTTTGATATCAATTTATAGACTTAAAGCCTCTCTAAAGTGTTGGGAGCCCCAACAATTTGATGGCAAAAACTTCACTTCAATCGTATAGTGAGGTGAAAGAGGATGTCATTTAACACTGACTTTTGCAAGGATTTTCATTAACAAATTGTTTGAAGACGAATATTGATGAAAGAATACAAAACTTATGGTTTCTGCGTTCAACACAAAACCCAAGTTTCGTATTCTTTCATCAATATTCGTCTTTATACACATTTGTTTTGACAATCCTTGCAGAGTTGAGTGTTAAATGACATCCTCTTTCACATCATTACACAATTTAAGTGAAATTTTGCCATCAATTTTTTTTAGCGAATTTGGGGCTCCCAACACTTTAAGAGGGGCGTTAACATTGTGGTGTAAATGAATACAACGTTTTGAACCATATGCATTCAACGTACTAGATCCAGTTCAGTATTCAATGAATTCGTTGTAATATTTTAGTTGCAAAGGGAAATCCATGTTTTATATTTAAATTTGTACTACAGTGTACATGTAACTGATCTTAATAATAATAATAATATTCCGCTTTTATATAGCGCTTAATACATCTTGTTATTCTTTTATTTTAGTTTCCCTCTTCCTTACCAGTTTCATGTTTCTTTTACATGAGATGAAATAGCTTTGTGAAGCGCATATATATAGAGACTTCCATGTATTATGCGCTATAAAAGTATTTTAATTATTATCATTATTATTACTATTATTATTATTATTATTATTATCACTTTTCTTATCATTATCATCATTATTATTATCATTATCATTTTTCTTATCATTATCATCAATATTATTATCATTATTATTATCATTATTATTATCATTATTATTATAATTATTATTATAATTAATATTATTACTTATTACTGTATCATGGTCATCCAATGTCATTTATCATCATATAACCTCAACGTTAAGGAGAATGTTGCATGAGTTCTGGGAAAATTGAAAAGTGATATGTGAGCTTCTTCATTTATTTCATGTTAGTGTGAAAGAGTATCATTTAAAAAAACGTCCTTTGAAAAGGATGGCTCTTCAAATGCCGGCATATTCGAAATACGGCAAGATGCACCCACAGGCTGTGGACCGCAACCTCATACCATAATGTTTGTGTAGTCCCATACATGCACATTTCTGTGTATGGTGCATGTGACTTTTAGTATTCTTTGTCATTTCA
Source organism: Mesocentrotus franciscanus (assembly GCA_037976565.1). Lineage (NCBI taxonomy): Eukaryota > Metazoa > Echinodermata > Echinoidea > Camarodonta > Strongylocentrotidae > Mesocentrotus > Mesocentrotus franciscanus. Next base: position 32,383,269 of record CP137670.1, read on the forward strand.
AAGATTCCAAACCTCATGGTACGCACCAATACATATGTGCTACGTGATCAATCTTTTCCAATCGCTTCAACACATTTTTTTGTGTGTGCAATGAAATCACATGACTTCAACCCAACTTTATCTTTGAGAATGCTTGTGACCTAGTCAGATGACTAGGAAGGGCTATAATCAATAACCGTGACAATGGTGGCGCTTTTATTAATTGTAAGTCACGTGGATGCAATACTACCCATTGTTAAGGGTATAACTAGTCTTTCATGTAATTATAAATGTCTGGCACGGTATAAATCATGGTGAAAATGGATGAGGGTTGGGGAGGGGTGGATCGGCCCATGACTTTCCCCTCTCTGAAGCAAGCACCAGCACCATCTTGACAACCACCACCACCAACAACAACCACTACCACTTCCACCAAAGTAACAACAGGAACCCTCACCAACACGGCAACATTACCACAACGATACAAAACAGTAAAAACAACAACAAATATAACAAGAACAATAATCGTAATAACAACTACAACAACCAAATACCCCCTCAATCAGTGTTTATTTATTTTTGTTATGGGGGTGGGGAGGATATTGTGCCCCCAACCCTTTGACTAAAGACTGGATCCGCCTCTGGCCATGAACTTCGCGTCACATACACTTAATAACTAATTGGTATTGGAAGCATTATAATATAATGGTAAAGTATCTCAGGGCATATTAATTGCTATTCATATAGAGATAGCATGAAGGGAGAATACCAGGAAGAGAATTTACAGCGCAATTCATGTTAAAACCATTAAACCAATAGATTTTTAGATTAAATCGAGTTTTCTAGATTAAGAATGGCATTAAATAATAATTGTCTAGATTATTACAGTTATTAAATGAGGAGGCGAAATATATACATGTATTCAATTTGACTGGTATGAGAAATACGACAAATTATAAGTAGGCTAATGTTTAATCTCATTAAAAAATAATAGACCCATATAATGATTTCCGGTACACTAACTTGATTGTAACAAACAAAAACAACACATTCCTAACGTTTCAAAAGTAGCCCGTAAAGTTATTTGATTAAGTTACTTAATCACATTTGAATACTTCTGTTATGAATCCCATAAAGATGATTAAAAAGAATGGCTGCTAGCTTTCTGTCATAGCCGCCGCTGCGCTAGTTTTCTCCACATGTATATTTTTTTGTACTAATCTTAATACTATCTAGTGCAATTACGATTTATTCTCAAGCATATGTCTGTGCGATAAAAAAATATCTTGTGAACAAACAAAAAACTCTTGTGAACAAAACAGCTCCTGCATAAGCCGTCATTAGCACATCTTGTGATCTTCTACATTTATGTACCCCTATTATTATATTATATTGTCTGCCTATTCTCTATTGACTCAATCTGCGTAGGATACAACTCCGCAGTTCTCCAAACCTGGGGGAAATCAGGAAGAAGAAGAAAGAAGAAGATATCTATTCCTCTTACCAAATGACGAGGGATTGTCATTTCTATCGACCCTTTTGGTGATCTAACTCAAGTAATGAATAAACAGTTTTTAAATGAGATGATTCCTGCCTTTTAACCTGTGATGGTGCCATTGTATCAAAACACCTCCTAGTATAGAAAGGTCGAAACAATATACGTAAAAGTAAAAATTAACATGCAATTGTGAGCATTCCAAAAACAAGTTACATTGTAATTTCAATTTTGCTATCAGATTTACCCTGATATCATTTGCCATATTTAATTCAAGTACTCAAGTAGGTAAATTATCAACAGGAAATACTTTATATATTATATTTTTAACTTTCTTAACATTTAATCTAGTTTGAACTAATGCATGAAGACATACTTGTTCAATTATTGTAATTGTTTCCATGTGTCTTTCAAACAATAATTATACCTATGAATTGTAAAACAAAATATTAATGTACCATGTGAATGAATTTTTCTAATAAATAAAAACAAAATACATGCAATTCAAAATGAACTTATCCTCCAATGCCTGTCTATCATCTTGGTTTTTACAGTAATTTGTTCTCATGTGTAATGGGTCTTCCAAGCACAAGCATTTGTTTTCCGGGTTTTCGCCCCTTTTTGCTTTTTTACTCCATTTTCTGTTCTGTTCCTTTGTTATACATTGTTATATATGTAATAATATATCAATGAAAATAAAATAAATGTTAATTAAAAAAAAAGAATATACAAAGGCAATTTAAAGGGAAATTATAAGCCCTTAATTCTTAATACGTCTGTTCAGCTGTTTTAGCCACACAGAATGTTTTTCATATCAAGAACCATGTCTTGATACGTATTCCATCCTCTCCAGACATTGACGTACGGGTGGGTATTATAATGTGTTTAACACACGTTTAATGCATTTAACAAGTTTAAAGGAAAATCCAACCTTAATTGACAACTATTAGAAAGTAGAAAAAAAAACCACGCAAGCAGACTGGTAAAACTTTGAATGAAATCGAAGAAGAACTAGTTATTAAATTGATAATAGTTGTAATCACTATATTACGTATGGGCACTTCAATTTGGCTGAGTGGGTAATGTCACTGCGATGTAGTGTCGAACAACGTTTCCATTTGTTACTTTCAACACCAAAATCCGACTGAAATGTATATTTTGCTTTCAGAATGAATGACCCAGGAGGGTCTCTCCTTTTTAGAGGACTTATGATGAAATTAATTAATGATATTTATGTACACGACCAACAGGGGAGTTGTCCGTGAAAACGTCATAATCCGACGATATTGCCATTTTGAGATTCGCATATAGATTTAGTGATTTCATATATTTCAAACATTCATAACTCTCTTATTATAGGTCCGATTTAATTCTAACTTTCGCCATTCTGTTTCTCTTATTTGTCTGCTTTCATACAAATGAACCTATCACAAAGGTTGGGTTCCCCTTTAAACTCTTTGGTTGGTTGGGAGGGGGTGGGGGGTATAAATCATGTAAATAGAAAAGATGCGTCTAAATACGCGTATTCTGTATATAATGCATACCACGCTGGTTATCTTGTTCTCGTTCTCTGTCCGTCTGTCTGTCTGTCTGTCTGTCTCTCTCTCTATCTGTCCCTCTCTCTGTATGACTGTCTCTCCCTCCGTAGTTATCTGTTTTTTCTCCCCGTCTCTCCAGTTCTCTGTAATTAATTTGTATTCCTCTTCTTTCTCCCCCATCTCTCCCATTATGTGCCTTTGTCTGTTTTCTTCTCTCTCCGTCTCCCGTGCCCCTTCTCCCCACTTCTCTCTCCCTCTCTCTCTCTCTCTCTCTACCTCTTATCTCTCTATCCACAATATCAACGCCCGTATTTCCTTCCTTGTTACAACGTTTCCTCTTTGTATTAATTTGTTATCCAATCTCTATTTATCACAAATCAACCTCCTCTCTCTTTAAACAGGAACATTCCTACCAGTATGAAAATATGTGTGTGTCTGTATCTCAACATTCAGCATGCGACAACGTAATGAGACACTTCCTTTCTCAAAGTCTGTGAATTAGACAACAATTGCGAAATTCGTCATGTATTATGATATCAAAAACAGAATCGTCTTAGAGGAATTAAGGACTAATCTTTTACTTCCGCAATTGCAGCTTCAAAAAATTCATTTTTCTTTTCCCATTTTGATTTTGTGCACGGGAGCGTAGGCCAGTTTACGAATATTAGTTGTTTTTTTCCCCCGCTCGAATAGAGACGAATGTTACTATTGTTTTTATGGTTATTACATTATCGTTAGCAAATTCCCAAGCACACAAAAACGCACTGACAAGAAAGTTATATATCGTATGGTATTGGAGCTGAAACAACACTAACACTGTATTCAAGTATATGAGTTACTGCCCTCCTGGCGCTAAGCAGACGACACGATCTACTATAGTATAAAAGGGTAGATAGGCATATACATATGATAAACATATGGTAAACATATGATAAAGATATGATAAACATATGATAAACATATGATAAACATATGATAAACATATAGTATAAACATGGATAATACGGATAAACATAGATATAAATATGTTTGGGGAGGGTTTAGACAATCCTGGCTAAAAGTTTCCCTGACACGGCAGTAGCGTCCTTTGGCAAGACATTAATCTACATTTGCCACTCTACACCCAGGTGTAGTAAGTGGTAGGATTCATTCCTTTCATGCAATGAGCGCAGCGAATGATTGCCAGAGGTAAAGCCGAGGTATTATATCATCCAATTATGTTATCATAACAAGTTATGCGCTATATAAGGTTGGAATATTACTTTTTTCTACTCAGTTTTTTTTCAAATTCACCCCCCCCCCCTTTCATGTCGTATCACATGCAGAATTTATTTAGCACGACATTTCAACAATGCGTTGCAGAATTAGGTAATTGAGTGGGTGATTTCGTCTACAAAAAAATATTTAGTTTCATTTCATTATTGGCAAAGTTTGGGTAACCGGGAAAGCACTTATATTTCGTCCAGCAAAAGTATCAAGGATCACAGCATCTTTTGCCGAAATTTTGGCAATGAAAATTCTATCACATGAAGTACGTGCTTAACTCTTTGACTCTTTGACTGCTTAAGAAGGCTTATGGAGCAAACTGGATTGCCATAATCAACGTTTGTCACAAGTAAAATATGAACATAACATATATATATACTGCATTACGAGGTCGCAGTCCAGGTATTAACATATGTAGGTAATAAAACACAAATATAAAAAAACATATGTAGGTAATAAAGACATAGAGTGAAGAACAGAGAGTAAGTATAATAGGCTTAATTACAATGTTGACGCAAATTTAGTCTCTAACCCTTTCTCTGTCTGTATTCCCCTATCTCTGTCTCTGTCTTTCTCTCTCTCTCTGTCTCTCCATCTCTCTCTGTCTCTCTCTCTCTCTCTCACTCCCCTCCCCATATCTGTCTATGTTTCTATCTGTGTTCATATCTTTTTCTATCTTTCTCTGTCTGTATCCCCCCTTTCTCCCTCTCTCTCTCTCCATCTCTAAAGTAAAAATCGTTACATATTTGGGCTCCGTATCCAGGTATCTTTTTCTCTCTACCCCCTCTCCCTCTCTCTCTTTCACTAGCTACCATTTCAGAAAAAAAGAAACATACCCGTGACTCGACAACCATGACAACCTTTGTGCACGATCCCCTATTGTTGTACACATGCGTGCTGTATAATGTTCCCATGTGTACAATCATACAAACACTGTTGGGAACAATTCCCCTACAAACCAGCTTGCTCTCATGATTACCCCCCAACCTCTCTATTTATTCATCATCACACGTATCGAATCTATTTGCGATGTCTCTTGATGGGATAAAAGGACAATGGGTGATTTTTAAGTCAATGAAATAATCAGCCACAATACCGAATGCCTTTTATCTCCAACGCAGTGGAGTTCTGGTCATGCTTGTTGCATTGTGAAAGCAACTGTGTAAAAGCGATTGGAAAAAGGTTAATCATATAAACGACATGAAGTTGTAGATTTCTTGTTGGCGCGGGCATCGTTGCCAGCGAGTTCCAAGATTTCGGCCGCCAGGTACTCGAGCACGGCAGCCATGTAAACAGTATTGATATCTAAAGTGAGGGTTTGGAATCATCAAAATGATAAGAAATTGGCTCAGTCTTGATTAGAGTCACATGCACTGCCCACAGAAATATGCATATGGAACTACACAACTTTTAGCTGTTGGTTGTAATAATTATTTCGAAAATGAGGGCATATGAAGAGCCATCCATTTCGGGGGATATTTTTTCGTCCATATTCTTCCACACTGCCATAAAAGGTATGCAAGAGCTTACAACAATTTGTCCACCTTTCCTAGTACTCAACCTTCTCTTTATTGAAAGGCATTCGGTTTTGAAGTCCTCATTTGAGAGAACTTAAAAACCACACACACACACACACACACACACACGCACTCGACATCATTACAACGAACAGAATTGTCGGGAAGGAATGGGTTAAGTTTTTTTGACGTCTGCAGGAAGGACCTCGCGTTTTATTCTGCAACAACAATGCCCTTTTTTATCAGATCAGACAACAACATTTTTTTTAAGTAGACATGTAGTGCGAATTTCCGGCTCCGTCCACTGTGCTTCGCTAGTACCCGTCTTAAAGAGAAGGTTGAGTTCTGAGAAAGTGCAAAGATTAACTGTAAGCTTTTGATTTATTTTATTTAAGTGTGGAAGAGTATCATAGAAAAAAATGTCCCCTGTTAAGGACGGCTCTTCAAATGCCCTAATATTCAAAATATGACAAGTAACAGCTTCTAACAACCGGGCGAGACTCAAAAATATATATGGAATTTCGCCTAAATGTCAGTAGTATCCGCCAACCTCTATTTCATATGAATAAATTATGAGAAGATTTGTCATGGAAATATCCATAAATATAATGTTGAACGCAAATTTTCTGATTATTTATTTGAATGAGGAAGATGTTCACTTTAAGTTCAGCTATTGACATTTAGCTTTCGATGATGTCAACTTCCTTGTTGTTAATGTCAGGGAAAAGTGTCATAATTATATTACATGTGGCAGAAAACTCACTCACTTACTTTGTATACATAATGTAACTTCTATTACTACTACTACTACTATTACTACTACTACTACTACTACTACTACTACTACTACTACTACTACTACTAATAATAATAATAATTAAGATTAGTATAACGAAGGGATTGCTGTGGTAACTCATTGCTACAACTGTAGTAGTTGATGTTGTTGCAGATTAAACATTCACCAGGGATACTGTCGATATAAAGGCTTTTGTTTATATGGTGCTCTGATGATTTCTCAGTCGACGATGGCTTCAGGCGTTATTTTATCAAAATTATAATGATAGGGTTTAATGTTGAGTTTTAGGTTTAGGGTTAGGGATAGGGTTAGAGTTAGATATAATGTCTGGTTAAGGGTTGCGGTAAGGAAGTCTGTTTGTGAAAGAAATTACCGCGGAGCACTTTTCACAAGAGCAAGTATCGTCCAACCGTTTGTAGACACTGTATTATGGATTCATCTTGTTCATGCAACAGGTCTTGCAATACTGGGCATTGTTTCACGAAACCGTCATAAGTACAAGTTCACCGACATCCCATAGAAACACGTGTTAAATTTAATCTAGTCTGTCGGCGATTTCGTGAAACGCTGCAAAGTTTTGTTTTTCCTGTTCACCAATATTTGTCTGATCATATTTCCACCTTTTCTTCGTTTCATGTTACCCTTTAAACACGCATCTTGGCGTGATGTCTAAATGTAAACATACCCCATCATATTCGTCTTGTTAATAATTTATAGCTTATTTCCTCCACATAGAAGAGACAATGGTAAACATTATTATGGGCAGACTCTGTACGGTAATGGAGAAGCTATTCATGTTGTGTTTAAAGCATTCAAAGATATTATTCATGTACAATATACATGCACTGATTTACTGAAAGATGTATATACCTCTTTACTCTTTATATATATATATTCCTATTTAGTTTACTCTTTCTTCCCCTCTCTTTGTCCCCCCCCTCTCTCTCTCTCTCTCCCTCTCTCTTTTCTCTCCCTCTCTATCTCTCTATCTCCCCCGCTCTCTCTCTACCTATAATTTATCTTCATAAACTCTTCCTCTATAAATGTTGTAAGCTCCATTTATTCATTATAGTATAACACTAAGAGGCGAGTCTCGGTCGTGTTATAAACATACAGTCAAACCTGTCTTAGTGGCCACTCCTCTAGAAAGGCCGCCTGTCCACAGTGGCCACTCTTTATATCTCACTCGAAAGAGAAATGTGTGTTGTAGAAACTGTCTAGAAAGGCCACCCGTGACCCGTCTACAGTGAACATTTTTTTCTGTTTCCCCTCAGCAGGTTTGACTGTATATGTATTGAACATCTTCCTTATACGTGATGTATCAGCGTCTTCCTATTGATACTATTTTACCCTTCGACTACTGAATTCTCTCAGTCTCATTGGCTTTATACAGGAGCTGACCGGTTCCCATAGGCAATGGGTTAATCTCTATCGTTGGTGTAATACGATGGACTTTTCAAGATGGCTGTTTTTCATGAAGTCGCTTAGAAATCAATGTTAACAGGATGGTGATGATATCCGCTGCAACATCTCTTCAGGACAGGAAGATAACGATATCATCCCAACCATTGGCGTAGCGTGAGCCAACCCATTGAGGGGGCGAGGCACTGGCATTATGGGGGGGGGACCAGTTTTAAATTTAATCTGAAAATGTAAAAGCTTCTGATGAGGGGTGGGGAAAGAGGGGGGGGGGGATAGCTGGGATCCTATCATAATGAAATGATAAGTGCTCTATCGAGGGGACATTGACCACATGGGGGAGAGGTACACCAGAAAATAAGTTAATTTAAAAAACCTTGTGCGCGGGGGAGTGCGGAGGAGTTCTACCTTCTCCTTTGCTCATTCTTCCCCCCAATTCACTCATTTTCTCTCTTTAACATCTCCCCTTGTTTTCCTGCCTTTCATCATCATTCGATGATTGGAGGGGGGCAAGGTGACCCCTGTGCTCCCCCCTTTAGTTACACCAATGCTCAAAACATAGGCAGTAAATCCACCATGCCTGACATTGTGAAATAAAGCAATCAGCACCCGACTTATGTTGCTACATCCGCCCTTCAAATATAGTCCCATGTTATCTCTTCGATGTATGGTTATTTCCTTTTTTTCGTTCCGACTAGGGCTTTAAGATACAAGCTAGGCTTTTTAGAGAAGAAGTCAAGTTCAATTCATGCGATTTCATTATGAGACAAACTGCCTGATAACAGTTGGAAAGGGTTGATCATGTACGTAGCACATACGAATTGTTGCGTACTGTTAGGTTTTGGAATCATCAAAATGATAAGAAATTGGCACACTCTCGCTAATAGTCGCATGCACTGTACACAGAAAATGTATGTGGGACTACACAAACATTTTGCAAGAAGGTGTGTGTGATCCACAAGCTTTAGCTGTTACTTGTCTTATTTTAAATATGAGAGGATTTGAAGAGCCATCCTTTTCAGGAGTCCCTTTTTCTGCAATACTTGCCAACATTAACATAAAAAATAATGAAAAATCTCACAATCTGAGGCAGACAACACATGGATGAATGGATGGCAACATTATTTTGTTTCAAGTTATCTAAAGCCAACAAATTATACAATTTATTTCATATTTTGAGTTTAGGCTACTAAGTAATGACCTCAAATCCGCTCATTGAACTGACTTTACCTATATGCTTGAAGGGACAAATAGTAATTCAAGATATTAATTACCATATGATAATTTATGAAGCATAATATATTTTCAAACATAGCTTGGTGATTATAATTATGCTGGTATGAATCCTTTACAAACGGTACTACCTAGACGAAGACTGATGGAATCATTACATGCTGGTCTTGTTTTACAGACTCTCTCTCTTTCTCTCCCCCTCTCTCTCTCTCTCTCTCTCTCTTTCTCTCTTATTCTTTGTCTCTCTCTCTCCCTATACCCACCTACTTTCTCTATGCCCCCCGTTTCTCCCGTACTTATTCAACCCACATGTCCTCTCTGTTTACCTCTTTCTTCATCATAATGCTCCAACGTTAACGATAAAGTTGAGTTCTGGTCATGCGATCGCGTTGTGAAAGAAACGGTGTGGAATCGATCAGAAAAAGAAAAAGTTGATCATGTAGCATATACGTATTGGTGTGTACTGCAAGGTTCTGGTATCATCAAAATGATAAGAAATTTGGCCCATTCTTGGTAAAGTAACAAGCACTGTACACAGAAAGATGTATATGGGACTAAACAAACATGTGGCATAAAAATGAGGCCCACATTTTTAAGCTGTTACATGTCATATTTACAATATGAAGGCATTTGAAGAGCCATGCTTTTCAGGGAACATTTTTTCTCTGATGTTCTTCCACAATTGCATAATAATGAAAACGCTCAAAAAGTAATGTTCACCTCTCCCTAGAACTCAACCTTCTCTTTAAGTGTGTTTTTCTTTTTCTTTTTTTAAATATCGTCTATTCTTACAAGGGCTTCCTTGCCCACAGGCCTTGTTAGGCCTTTTTTAAGGTATTCCTCGCAAACCATTTTTTTTTAAATTGCAGAACACACAATTATTTACCCCTGAATATTTCTTTGATCAATATTTCTATGTATTATTGTAATGTTTTATGTAATTTTGTTGTGTTTATACCATCATATTTATACATTTATTTTATTCATACAATTTTTTTATCACGATTTGTGAAATAAAGACGAACTGAAACTTTTATGAAAGAACTGAGTACCTCACTTGAAAGAATATTTCTGACAGAGCTGTCTCGAAACATTTGAATTGTGAAAGATTTATTTTGTAGTACGTAAGAATAGATTTGTGTTACTTATGAACTTTAAATTTATGCATGTTTCTCTTCAGAACCCCTGGTTTCTGACTATTTTGGCTCACCTCCTATACACAATGAATTTAGAACTGAATTTCATATCCTACCCATCCCCACCCTTCCCCCTGCGATATTAATGTTTCAACTCATTTATTCATATTTGGTACGGTTAATCGAGCATGTCAGCCTGCAAACGACCCGTTCCTGTTATGATATTATACGTCTGTATTGCCATTTATTAGCATTTGCGCGGGCCTTCTCGAAGCTATTCCTGAAATGACAATTATGTTTTCTGCTGACCCCCTTTTGCTGTGACCTCCAACGGGCATGTATTGGCCTATCGTCATGGATGCGTCTTTCGGTTTCTTTGTCGACTCTGTTCCGGAGAGTGCGGCACGCGCGCAAATGAAAAATAATCGGCATTATGGATGCGGAGCGCAGTTTTTCTACATCTCTTTCTTCAGGCCTTTACAAAAGATTGTATATAAATAAGAAGGCATGCCCGATACACAGACGTTGTGGTGATGGGTAAAGGAAGATTAGAGAAATAGAAAGAAAGAATGGAAGACAGATTTAAACCAAACAAATATGTGAATCTTATCACTCAGTCTTTGTCTGGGCAAGTTCTTAGAAAGGGAGAGAGAGAGAGAAAGAGAGAGAGAAAGACAGAGTGGAGAAGTGAAAGAGAGATACAGAAAGGAAATAGAGAGAGAGAGAGAGAGGTACGCAAAAGAGAGTGAGAGAGAGAGAGAGAGATGGAGAAATAGAGAGAGAGATACGCAAAAAGAGAGAGTGAGAGAGAGAGAGACATAGAGAGAGATACGCAAAAAGAGAGAGAGAGAGAGAGAGAAAGACATAGAGAGAGAGAGAGAGAGATACGCAAAAAGAGAGAGTGTGAGAGAGAGAGAGAGAGAGTGAGAGAGAGAGACAGAAATAGAGAGAGAGAGAGATACGCAAAAGAGAGAGAGAGAGTGAGAGAGAGAGAGAGAGAGAGAGAGAGAGTATACTGTGAAATATTAGAGGAAAGAAAAAACTTGAAAGAAAAAGCACGAAAGACGATTTATGTGAGTCATTTCATAGTCATTTGCTGAAATGAATTCCGAGAAATCACAACCATCAGGACACACTTATATAAGCTGCAGGAAGATGAACAAGACCTTTGAGAATATACTGAAGAATTTCAATCAATTCAAGAGAACCATTGTCATTGAACATAAAGCTGAGGGTGTGTTGCCGATAGTTGATCCGTCGAGCAATGTAATGTTTGTTCGGTCTTTTGCCGGTCTAGTTTGGGTCTCGATTGGGTCTCGTTTGGGTCTCATTTTGGGTCTTGTTTTGGGCCTAGTTTGGGTCTCGTTGGTTTGACTGAGGTATCATAAGGGCCCCGTTCCACAAAAAGCATATTATCAATAACAACTTGCTGTAAGTGTTATAAGCTACTGAAATCGTTGAATTTGATTGGCTGAAAGCAAGTTTGTTATATATATGTGGAACTTGTTATTGGTAACAAGTCTTATGAAACGGGACCCACTTTCTATTCGTTTATGGTAATGAAAGATACATTGTATGTAGAGGTGTCGTGGTAAAGTGGTCCATTCACTTTACCATCAATCGACTGATTTATGGTTCGAATCTCAGTCCGGGCCTCACGTCATTTAGCAAGACATTGATCCACATTTTCCACTCTCCACCCAGGTGCTAAATGGGTACCTGGCAGGATTTATTCCTTGAAAAGCAATGTGCGCTCATTATGGCTGCCAGAGCCATAATACAGACAGATAATAGGACCCAAAGCACATAGGGACATTATATCATGATGTGCTTTGCGCTATACAAGAACGGTTTATTATTATTATTATTATTATTATTATTATTATTATTATTATTATTATTATTATTATTATTATTATCATTACTGGTATTACTATTATTATCATTATTATTATTATCATTACTGGTATTATTATTATCATTATTGGTATTATTATTATTATTATTGCCCAAACATGGTATTTATCCGAATTCATGAAGTGTTTCTTATACTTAAGTTGCAGGTGTGTGTATGCAGACAAGTATGAATGTGTCTAATGATAAGATTATATGGAAAGCCGCCCTAGTACTCAGCCATGCGTGTCTGATAGACACGTGATGTCGGATTGACATGGGCAGACATACTGCTGTCTGCAGACATGCACAACAGACACTATGACATACATTACATTCACGATAGTTTGCCGTGTAGTTTAGACGTTCACATTAACAAAGAGACATATAATCCTGCACGACGCAAGCATAACAGATGTCGTCATTTGAAAAGGAAGCGTAGGAGCTATGAAAGCGTAACATATACGCTTAATACTCGTAGAGAACATGGTCGTTCATAAACTATGCATCACAGACATGTCTGTCTGTCGGCGTAACAGACAAGCGTAAAAGACATGGTCGCGTACCAGAGCAGTAACAAACAAAAAACATGGTCCCGCAACAGACATTCGTAACATACATAGTCGCGTGCATTCGCGTTAAAGACATGATTAATCAATTCACAGACACGCGTAACAGACACGCGTAAAAGACATGATTATTGCTAAACAAACAGACATAATATGACCTTACCTTAATGACGGGGGATCCATTCTTCTCAGCCTTCCTGTAGACGATGACATCTTTATGCTTCTTGATCCTTTCCCATCCCTCCTCACTTTCTGCAGCATCTAGCTTCAGCATATCTTGGTAATCTTCATCGGTCAGAGGATTCTCTGTAGGCGCGTCTAAGCACACTTCTACGGGAGCCTCAGCCTGCTTAGCTTCTCCATTAGCCTCCTCCTCCTTCTCTTCTCCCTTCTCCTTCTCCCCACCTTCCCCATTCCCAGTCTTTCCCTCCTCGTCCCCTCCTTCCTTCTTATCCCCTTCCTCCTCCTCCGCTTTCTTCTCCCCCTCTTCCTTCTTCTCCGCCTCTCCGTTTTCTACAGCAGCAGGAGCCGGAGCTGCCTCCTCTGTCTTCACCTCCTGCTTGGTCGGGGTCTGCTCCTCGGTTGCTGGTGTTTGCTCTGTATCAGCCATTTTAGAAATCTCACTCAAAAACTGCTTTAGAATATTCCGATATAAAATCAACAGGATTTTGCGAGTCTTTTTCGGCTTTATTTGCGTCGTATAATAATCCAATCTGTTAGGCGTCTGAATGAGTATGTTAGCACGCGTATAGCTGACAGCACCCAGTTAACGGTACAGGGCGCGGTCCAAGAGAGAGCCACAAAGCGAGAGAGAGGGTGAGAGAAAAAAACATGAGTTGTGCTGAAAACGTGCAGCGGGCCCCGTCCACGAATTTTCTAGAGCTTTCCGCTAACGCTTGTCTTCTTACCTTTTAAGGAAAATGGGAGCGGACACACCTGCTAAAACGCATGCGCAGTGTGCCTGGGAAGTAATGCCTGAAAAGGAGAATGGCTCTAACCACTGCAGAGGGGGTTGGATTGATCCAATCGATTGAAGGGGTGTTTACGACAAATTACATTTAGCATTGGCTTGGCGTGTTATTTTGTTCATTCTATTTGTAAAGCATTGTGATTAATGTACTGCTTGGTGCTACCATCATCATTTCAGTGTGCGTTTTAAAAATGTAATTCCTGGAAATAGAATCTAAGAAATAACTTTAAAAAACATCCATATAAATCGGGAATAATCTTCGACCAAAACAATGAATCACATGTGAAAAGAAGTAAAGCAACTGTGTCCCAAAGTACTGCATGTGACAGAAACCGAATACGATAGATAAATAGTAATCAACAACATGGAAAATGATAGTTATTAGTAAAGTGGGGATAGCTGTAATATAGTGAATGTCTAAAATGAATGAAAAGGGATATGGGGATTTAGGAGGCAAGAAGATAAGAGAGAGAGAGAGAGAGAGAGAGTGAGAGAGAAAGTGAGACAAAGAGAGAAATAGAGAAAAGAGAGAAAGAGATGGAGAGGGAGAGTGAGAGAGAGAGAGAGAGAGTGAGAGAGAAAGAGAGAGAGAAAAAAAAGAGAGATAGAAAGAGAAAGAGAGAGAGAGAACAAGATTGGACAGAGGTGGAGGGGAGATAGAAATAGAGAGAGAGAGAGAGAGAGAGATAAAGAGAGATACAAAGAGAGTATGGGGAGGAGGACAATGGAGGATAGAACTGGAACTTGGCAAAAACTGCTCAAGTGCAAGAGAAAATAGAAGAAAAAAATGAACCAACTCAAAACACATTCATTCAAATACGAAAAGACAAACATCAGCTCTGTTCATCACTGAAATACCATGCCTATAAATTATTGGACATGTATTGCTTTTAAAATGACCAACTGTTTAACGTGGACACGGTTGATCTCAAATGTGTTGCGTTCGGTTGCTTTCTTCACCTCTCTGCACGGTTGCTCGTTTGCCACACGTGCATTTTTTCACAAAACAACAGGCAAAACTGATGGAAAGATTGATTTGTACAACTCAATGGCTGTTCCAAATAAAAATCAATTTCCTGTCTTGATTAGCTCCATGACAACCCTCTAACATCGGTGTGGATCAATCTTGCACTTGAAACAGTTAAATAAGTGTTTGGTATATCTATCCCATAATGTCGCACAAGGAAATTATTTGTGTCGTTTATAAATGGTTAAACAACAACAACATACATATATAATACCACGTAAAATATCGATGGCGCTCATTAAACGAATTGACAAACACGATACCAACTGTTTTCGAGAAAAAAAAATCATGTCAAATCCCAATACCCTATTGTATGCCCCATAGAAATGATGTTCGGATTACGTAATACGTCATTGTCATGTTCGCCCATTTTAATAGTGGCGCACAAACCTATTAAAGTTGCCTTGATTTATGCAAATGATTTGGTATCGTGTTATCATTACGTTCAATGAGTGAATAAATTAATGAATGAATGAAAGCATGAGCGAATCAATAAATGAATGAATGAAAGAATGAGTGAATGAGTGAATGAATGAATGAATGAATGAATGAATGAGTGAATGAATGAATGAATGAAAGCATGAGCGAATCAATAAATGAATGAAAGCATGAGCGAATCAATAAATGAATGATTGAATGAAAGAATGAGTGAATAAATGAAAGAATGAGTGAATGAATGAATAAATGAATAAATGAATGAGTGAATGAATGAATGAATGAATGAATGAGTGAATGAGTGAATGAATGAATGAATGAGTGAATGAAAGAATGAGTGAATGAATGAATGAATGAGTGAATGAGTGAATGAGTGAATGAGTGAATGATTGAATGAATGAATGAATGAGTGAATGAGTGAATGAATGAATGAGTGAATGAAAGAATGAGTGAATGAATGAATGAATGAATGAGTGAATGAGTGAATGATTGAATGAATGAATGAGTGAATGAAATAATGGGTAAATGAGTCAATGATTGAATGAAAGAATGAGTGAATTAATGAATGAATGAATGAATGAGAGAATGAATGAATGAATGAATGAGTGAATGAATGAATGAGTGAATGAATGAATTAATGAATGAATGAGTGAATGAAAGAATGAGTGAATGAAAGAATGAGTGAATGAATGAATGAATGAATGAGTGAATGATTGAATGAATGAATGAGTGAATGAAAAAATGGGTGAATGAGTGAATGATTGAATGAAAGAATGAGTGAATGAATGAATGAATGAATGAATGAGTGAATGAAAGAATGAGTGAATGAATGAATGAATGAATGAGTGAATGATTGAATGAATGAATGAGTGAATGAAAGAATGGGTGAATGAGTGAATGATTGAATGAAAGAATGAGTGAATGAATGAATGAATGAATGAATGAGTGAATGAAAAAAATGAGTGAATGAATGAATGAATGAATGAGTGAATGATTGAATGAATGAATGAGTGAATGAAAGAATGGGTGAATGAGTGAATGATTGAATGAAAGAATGAGTGAATGAATTAATGAATGAATGAGTGAATGAAAGAATAAGTGAATGAAATAATGAGTGAATGAGTGAATGAATGAACTTTTGGCATGTACATATACATCAGTAGGAAAAGTGTTCACTAAAGATTAAAAAAAATATCAAAACAGAAGACAGAAGGAGACATATTGGGAAATGGAAACCAAATGACCACATTGCAGATTATATAAATTGACATCCGAACAAAATCCGAAAAACTGACTTTGTCTCCCAACCGCGTCAAATATTTACATTTTGTTTGTTTGTTTGTTTTATTGTCCGTATAAAAAAAGACAACATGCATTCAGTAAAACAATAACGAATAGAATTATGAATTACAAGATAAAATAAACGGCTAGATAGCCCATATACATGACGATCTATACATAATTTTGCAAGATTAAGTGCGCCCTCTTTGTGAAAAGTCAACTTAATATCTTAGATGCCATGAGATTTGAATGCGCTTAGTATAGGAAAAAAACGAATGAATGCTTTATGGCTCTCATGAATTTTTACTCATTCTGTCTTTTATTTTTCAATTATTACTCAATATTCTATTCACGGTCAGATATCATTTTGTTTCTTTATATTGTCGTGATGATAACGTTCTTAGAGCAAAATAAATATTTTAGCTAGTTTAAGGGTACACTACGTATTGAGGATGAATAGAAATAAGGTACAACGTATCAAAACGTCCAGATAGAGCACGAGTGGACAGAAATCAATGTACATTAATATAATGCATTTTGCAAATCTTGGATGAATTGTTTGTTTGGATATCTGTAACAAAAGGAAAACAAATTGATTTAAACTCGAACGTTATGTGTGATACTCACTACTCAGATATCACAAGAAATGATTCGATCGTCTTAAAGACCATCAACATGCACACTTATATAGTTTTCCAAATCCTTTAAAAAGTGGGTAGCGAATACTGAAATACGTCCTTTTTTTTCTTTAGTCTAATTTCGTTTTTAAAAATGTACAGGTTTGATAATCCCATACAATAAATAATTTTAAAACTCAAACAAATATTACTCGTGAAGACTTCACAAAGCATAATAATATTAATAATATTCAGTTCTTATAGAGCGCATATCACGTCCCAATGCGCTTCCAAAGAATTTTGGAATTTATTGCCCTTTCCTTAGCTCCGGCAGCCGTTATCAGCGCACAGGGAATTTCGAGGAATAATCCTACTAGGTACCCATTTACCTTACCTCACCTCACCTGGGTCGAGTGTGGCAAATGTAGATCAATGTCTTGCTAAAAGGACATTAGTGCCGCGGCGGGACTCGAACCGCGTACCTTGTGATCTACAGTCCGGTGACATATCCACTCGACCACGACACCTCTACATTATTTTAATTGGTTGGAATGATACCCAACCCCAATAACAATACAGTGATATGTAGTCACACGAAACGACTACAGAACAGCACAATGTCATCGTTTTTTTTTTTTTATCCACCGGCTGGGACTGAGTGAATGCTTTTGCTTGTTGGTCTCGATCTCTTGTTTTAAGTATCATTCTAGAAAAGGTAATGTGTTTTCTTTAACGAAATCTAGCTCTATTTATCATGTATTTTGTCATTTTTTTAAAATTGCTTTTATTTCATAGTGTCCATGGCTCTGCTCAACAATACAATATCAATTTGATAAATCATTAGATTCTGTCCATATCTCTACGCTCTCAAAACTCCGTCTTTCTTGTTCTTCCTAAGCTTAATACTAAGTGGGTGGGGGCTTAGCTCATGCAGGGTCTTCGCTGAGGAAAGCTGTCCCTCGAGAGATTCGTAATAGCACATATATGTTGATGTGTTTTAAAATAATCTTAAAATGTATTTGTTTAATTCGGCAAATAATGAACTGTTTTCTCATTTGTGTATGTTTTATCTTACTTCTGTTCATATGGTTTAAATGCAGATTATTTAATGTGATATCTTTTTATTTCTTCTTAGTTCGACTAGTGCGCCTTGAGCATTTTATTTCCAGGTGATTTGGGGCCTTACATATCTGTTATATTATGATCATCTTTATTATTATTATTTTATTATTATCATTATTATTATTATTATTATTATACACAGTACCTTTATTAAGCGCTGTTATAAACTATCTAGCAATTTGTTGGAGTATGTTTGCAACCCGTTTACTTTAAATTCACCTTTTTTTCTAAATTTTCTCTCGGGACCCGTTCTTTTATCTAAATTGTATTGTTTTATTATAAGGCGGACCCGAATAAGCCAATACTTTTAATACTATCACCCTTCTTCCGTGTTTTGAAGCAGTCGATATGCTCTTGAAAAATCTTTATCATTTTGTATATATTTATAACTTGAGTATTTTATTGATATGAAAATATGGAAGAAATTGAAAGTTACCTTGAATCGAAAAGGGGAGTTTTATTTTGCAAAACGACAAGGTTTCGAATCACGTTAATAATCAGCGCTAGATGGCGCTATTCATATTTCCGTGCATGCAGCGTTTACTGCGACAATTCAAAGGACAATCCAACCATTGTAGTAAGGTCACTTGTTTGTTTTGTTTACTTGATTTTCTTTTAGCATTTGTCAACATAATAAAAAGTAATATACAAATTAGGTATATATATATATTATCAACAAAAGGTCAAAAGAAATATATATTCATATCACAATATAAATCAAGAAAATAATTATACCTTTCAAGAAACACATAGTTGATAAATGATTTCAAAATTGAAAAATGCAGGAGACCGCCATTTTAAGCTTGAGCTTGAATGTGATGTCTCAGGAAAAGAACCTATATGGGCGAATAAACTTATAATATATGTAATCAGAAATAAAATAATTATGACAGCCACAAAGGAAATCAAGTTTTTCAAAGGCGTAAAATAAAATGCGTTAAATGTGTATATTATGTAAGTGTATGTTTTGTAAAACGCGTTATTTAAGTTCTTATTTATTGTTCTAGGACAATTACCCCCTGGACAATAACCCCCGGCCAACTCCCAGCGGGACAATTAACCCCCAGAATGTTACCCCCGAGGACAACCACCACGGCCAGGAGTTTATTATCAGGGTAGACTTTCCTTGTGGGTAGTTTTCCGGGGGGTAATTTTCCGGGATGTCCAGGGGGTAATTGTCCTGATGCGCTTATTTATGTTTGTGCAAGTGTGTGCGAGTGGATGTGTATGGAGCGCTTATTAAATTATGACTTGTATGCTGATAATCTTTTACGCTTCACGGCAGCCTTGAAAGAATAGATCGTAGTACATAATTTAACAGTTAGTGGTAGACTTTTACATAGGTCAGGGCCATGGTGTCAGAAAGATTGTATGAAAGCACAAAAAAAAAAAAAAATCAGATTTGAGAAAGCTTGAAATAAATCGGACAAGTAATAAAAGCGTTATGAATAAATATACATGAAACCACTAAATCAATGCGAATCTCAAATAGGCAATTTAATTTAATTTAAATTTAAATAATAGGGTAGTGAGCACAATTTTTTTTTTTTTGGCACCCGAATTTTTTTTTCCCTACGGGAAGGGTGATTTTTTTCCACCCCCCCTTGGGCGCCAGGGGAGGGGGCCCATCTTCTTCTTTTTTAAAAAAAAGGTGTTTTTACCTGTTTTTTTTTGCTAAGGGATCCTGGATCCGCCACTGCGTGATTATGATGTTGATAGCTCATATCATAAATTCTTAAATACATTCTTTTTGCTGTATGATAAAAATTTACCTTTGTGTAAATGTAATAGTAGAAATCGTAGAACAACCCCTCGATTGCCATGGATCACTAATTCTATGTTGAGGTCAATAAATAGGAAAATAAGTTGTACTATAAGATTAATAAATCTCAGTCTTCTCATAGGAAATATACTCTTTATCGCAATACTCTTACTTCAATCCTACGTGCTGCTAAGAAGCAGTATTACTTTGCTCAATTTCAGGCGACACATAATGATATAAAAGGGACATGGAAAGTGATTAGGAATGTTTTTAAGCCAAAGCAGAAAGCGTCTGATGTAAGTAAATTAAACATTGATGGGAATGTAGTTGATGATCCAGAAGTTATTGTAGATAAATTCAATGAATATTTTTGTAATATTGGCCAGAATTTGTTGCGTGTCATCCCAGAGTCTCAAAAAACATTTCAATCTTTTTTTAGAAAACCCTAATCATAATAGTTTATTTTTATTGCCAACGACTGTAGAAGAATTATTTGATATTGTACATTCTTTAAAGAATAAGAAAAGTCCAGGTTGTGACTTTATAACAAATGAGTTGATAAAAAAATGTAATTGTTGGTATTGTACAACCCCTCGTACATATATTTAATCTATCAATGACTACTGGTGTTGTACCCATGAAAATGAAAATTGCAAAGGTTGTGCCCATTTTTAAAAAGGGTGATGCCCTTATCTTGAATAATTATCGTCCTATTTCTTTGTTGAATTCCTTTTCTAAAATTCTTGAGAAGCTAATGTATACTCGGACGATAAAATTTATGATGAATGCTAACATTTTGTCTAATTTTCAGTTTGGTTTCCGTGAAAAACACACTACCACTCATGCTATTCTACATTTGGTGGATAAGATATCCAGTGCCTTAGATGCACGCATGCATACAGTTGGTGTCTTCTTAGACTACTCTAAAGCATTTGATACTGTAAATCATTATATTTTAATACATAAACTGTGCCATTATGGTGTAAGGGGAATAGCATTAGATTGGTTTAGAAGCTACTTAACAAATAGGAAACAGTTTGTTACTTTAAATGGAATTGATTCAGATTTGCGGGACGTCACTTGTGGGGTCCCACAGGGATCCCTTCTAGGCCCGCTTTTGTTTATTGTGTATATAAACGATTTTCAACTTTCCGCAAAAATGTTATCATTCATTTTATTTGCAGATGACTCGAGTGTATTTTCTCTCACAGAAATCCACAAACTCTTTTGCAGACTGTAAACTCTGAGTTGACTAATGTGACTTTGTGGATTCATGCATACAAGTTGTCTTTAAATCTTAAAAAAAATCTAATTATATGCTCTTTAGTAATTCCCTGCGTATATTGCATGGAAATGTAATGTTCAATGATGTTGAGATTGAAAGAGTATCTACATTTAAATTTCTTGGCTTGCATATTGATGAACATTTAAATTGGAAGTACCATATTAGTAAAGTTTGTAAATTATTGTCAAGAAATACTGGTGTAATCTATAAATTAAAATCTGTGTTCCCATTGAATATTTTACGTATGTTGTACGCAACTTTAATTTTGCCATATTTGCACTATGGTGTGCTAGCTTGGGGCAACTCGTTCAAATCTCAAATGGATAAATTACTACTGGTACAGAAAAGAGTAATACAAATTGTTTGTAATACTCACTATCTTGCGCATACAGATGTTCTTTTCTATAATAGTAGTTTTTTTAAAGTTGAAGATATTTATCATTTACAACTAGGAGCTCTAATGTATGAATTGAATGCAGGTCTACTGCCAGTAGCCTTGGCTAGAATATTTAAGAAAAATAACCAAGTTCATAGTTATTCCAAACGTCAGGCGCAAGCATATCACTTACCTCTTGTTAGAACGCAATTTGCCCTTACTACTTTGGGGTCCACTGGACCTAGGTTTTGGAATTCCTTGAACCAAGAATAGCGCAATCGGTCAGTATTTATGTATTTAAGCGCAAACTGAAGTTACTTTATTTGAGTCGATATCGTCTAGATTTATAGTTGTGATCAATATTTAAGAAAATTATTTACTATATAGGTCAGCATAATTCTACTCCCGTTTCTCACATCTATTCATCTGTCTGTCTTGTTTCGTTTTTGTCTGTGTTTCAGTCCTGTTGCTCGTAGTATTTTCCCGTTTCTCTTGTTTATAGCCATTATTTAGTACTTAGTAGATTTTGTTATACTTATTTATGTTTATATTTTCTCAGTTGTTTAGTTAGTTTAGTTTGTCAGCATTTAAATGTATGCATTATTCTTATATGACGAGTTTGTTCTCTTAGTACATACTCATAAGCTAATCATGAGGGACCTTAAATCCACAAGCCTTGCTTGCAACCAAGGTCACCTCATCTTTCTATTGTAACACCATATTCTGTTAACTTGTTATATTCATGTCATATTTGTAAAGTGTGTTATGAAAGAAAGATAAATAAAACTTGAACTTAAACTTGAACTTGAACTTGAACTATTAGGCCTATCGCTCAGGCTATATGCAATCTCTATCTCCTTCACCCTCCCAGTCCCACTCACTTATTCTATTTATCTGTGTCTTCCCGTCTTTCTCTCTCTTTCTCCTTTCTGTATATAGATTGAAATCAGATTCTTTTTCAAAACTAAAATACACCCGACATGCAGACCCCACGACCAACAATGAAACCCGTCACAAATACAAATTAATATGATAATTTATGCGATGCATTATTTCCTCCATTTTCATAACTTGATCGCGTTGTGTTATTACTTCCTCGTATAGTTATACTCTACATGGCGGCCTAGCTGTTTGGAACAGGGAGCCCCGAAATTTGAGAACTTTCTACTAGTTACCTCAACTCAAGCAAGTTTTTTATCGGATTTGGCAAATTAGGTGATTTCAATGCAATCAGAGCCGGACAATTCAGAATTTGGCTGGAATTATTATTCATAAGATTCACGTTTAAAGTCTCGCCAATTACACATATTTGAGCTGCATGCACCGCTGTACTCCAGTTCGGATGTTACCACGTCCACACGGACTGCTCGTAAGGACTTTATCGTATAGATTCTAGAGTTGTTAATCAGCAGTTTATAGTTCATTATTCCTCAATTATTCGAAATAACTCGCCGTGCACCTGAACTAAAGGCGGTGAATGACGTCATGACGTGAATAACGTAAGTATTCATATTTTGAAAAAAGTAATCCCCCGGCCCTCTCTCTCTTTCTCTCTCTTTCTCTCTCCCCCTCTCCCTCTCTCCTTTTATTTCTATGTTGGCTAGGATGTAGAACTTCATATGGATTTTACCCATACACTTAAGCGTCACCTCTTCAAACACACCGCGCACCGACGTGAAAAGCTTTAAAAATATGCCAAATTCCGGCCCTTTTCAACTACATCTTTTGATCCGATCGGCCTAGTTCACCAACGGAAAAAGCATTAGCAAATTTGACTTTCTTCTTTACGGTGATGTAAAAATCACGATATTTTGTTGTTCCATCGCACCGTCATTTTTTGATTATATTTCATCAATTTGGTCAAAATTTCTGTGGTATCCGACTTTTTGACTGAAAAATCCTGGCTATATCTGTCGGTTTCTTGCCGGGAGAGGGCTATTTTTTACCAACGGAAAAAGATTCATGTCATTCAGTTCATTCTGAACATTTTGATATATAAATGATTCTCATTGGATGAAAAAAACCCGTCAAAAGACAAAACCAATCGGTACCTCCGTCTGATTTTGGGAACTCCATTTTTCTCTATTGATTAACGTGTGTGCCTCTTGATCGCTGAAATCTGTAGGTAGCCAGCGGACCGGGTCGTACCATTCTTGCTCGGGGGAAATCAAGGGGTTTTTAACGTGGATCATATATTGCGCTTACTCTCTCATGCATTTCATACGGAAATTAATAATCGAATTGAACTGTGTGTATGTTTGTATATTGGCCATATTACTGATTCATCATCTATAAGACCTCCATTACTAAGTATTAGACTCCCTTTTTTTTATTCAATCACCCGTGCTCTAAATAGAACAGTCGCGAACCTAGAGTGATCCAATCAGAGGATTTCAGTATCTCCACCTCCAAACCTCACTTAAAGAAAGTTTGAAAGTTGAAAATTGGAAGGAAATATATTCGCATTATTTCAATAGTTCGCAACAGGTTGCAAAATAGAGATTACTAGGTCAGTAGCTCGCGATCAGCTAGAGACTAGATGCATTGCTCTTAAGTCTTAATACATTTAAAAAAATTACCTGCACAATAAATAAAAACATACAAAACCTATCATGGGCCTGCATTTAAACCATAACATTTTGTAAACCATTGTCTTAAATTAAAATGAAGATCAAGCCCTTCTATTTGCAAATTTAGTTCATTTAGTTATTGATTGTCTGACTAACAAACCTTTATCACTAAGAGCATTCTTTTTAGGACACCTTTAACATCATCAAAATTGTCCTTGGGGGGTAATTGTCCTAGGGAGGGTAATTGTCCTCGGGGGTTGGTTTTCCCCTCTGGTATTTAAATTGGCCGAGGGGTTATTGTCCAGGGAGTAAATGTCCTAGAACCCTTTTTTCTATATCTTTCTTTCGGTACTGTTTCAGTGAAACATGAAAAGTTCTTTGCATTTTTCAGATCGTTCAAAGATACCTTAGTGACCTTGACCTACTTACAGGCTAGGCGCCTATATGTAAAAAATATTTATTAATGCATAGCACATTTTCACCGATGTGAGCTGACATTTTAGTTCGTCAGACGATAATTTTGAGGCCATATAATTCCGGGTTTCCAGAGTTGTTAGCTTTATCCGCAAAAGAAGTGAGTAAACCGTAGATAAGATAATACGAAGTGTATGATGATGAATGGGAGAAAAACACGAATTTGTCATTTTGTGTAATAAGTAGGGCCTAATGTGTATGGACTATGGTAATGTGCACACAGTTACATTGAAAGTACATACATGTATGATGTACATGTACAGTATAGGCCGTACCGGTACAACCTGTGTACCGTATCATGCATATCACATATCATAGCATAGAGTCAGAGACATATTGTGATATGCGCTTTATAAGTACGGTATATTATTATCAGTTTGTATTCAATTAACACATTTCATGTACAGTATAGGCCGTACCGGTACGACCTGTGTACCGTATCATGCATATCACATATCATCATAGCATAGAGTATTAGAGTCAGAGACATATTGTGATATGCGCTTTATAAGTACGGTATATTATTATCAGTTTGTATTCAATTAACACATTTCATGTGCAGTATAGGCCGTACCGGTACGACTAACTCCGGGAAGCTCCAACACCGGCGCCGCAGGCGTCGGAGCTTCGGTAAAACTGTGGTGGGGGCTTCTAAAACAGCCGATGGGGCAATATTACTGTTAAATCTGCAATGGTAGTACTTACAATTTTTACATCATAGGGTGCACGAATCCTCAGGGCATAACAATGATCACTTGAATTCATAATTTGAAGAAATCTTCGATGGGAAAAAAAGGGTTATTCAAAGCCCTACACAACGATTCTTCCATCGCCGATTCAAAATGGCGAAGAGACAGTGCGCATGCGCCAGAGCAGAAAGTATGAATATTCATGCTATCGGCGCCGATCGCTCAAAATCGCTGAATATGCACGACTCGAACAAACAGAGCGGTGAATGTAAACCCAGGTCCTCGGCCCTTCTCAACCTCGTGCATATTCAGCGATTTCGGCGATCGGCCGATAGCATGAATATTCATACTTTCTGCGGCTCTGCCGCGCATGCGCTGTCTCTTCGCCATTTTGAATCGACGCTGCGACATGGAAGAATCGTTTGTGTAGGGCTTTGAATAACCCTTTTTTCCCATCGAAGATTTCTTCAAATTATGAATTCAAGTGATCATTGTTATGCCCTGAGGATTCGTGCACCTATGATGTAAAATTGTAAGTACTACCATTGCAGATTTAACAGTAATGTTGCCCCATCGGCTGTTTTAGAAGCCCCCACCACAGTTTTACCGAAGCTCCGACGCCTGCGGCGCCGGTGTTGGAGCTTCCCGGAGTTACGGTACGACCTGTGTACCGTATCATGCATAATTGCATATCACATATCATAGCATAGAGTCAGAGACATATTGTGATATGCGCTTTATAAGTACGGTATATTAATATCAGTTTGTATTCAATTAACACATTTTGAAGACCAAAAATGGTAATACATGTGACATGTGTAACATAACAAATTCAATATAGTCTAGACTCTAGATGTCTAATTAGTAGCACTACATTGTCTCGGTTTACAATATCTTGTAAAAAACACCTTTTCGACAGATTGCTATCAGGTACATGAATGTATAAAACAAGAGTCAAGATGAGGTAGCCATGAATGAAGTGTATGTTATATGTGTGTGTGTGTGTGTGTGTTTGTGTATGTGTTGTAATTGGGGGTGGGGGTATACTCATCTGCATAATTTGTTATGTTGTTACATTGTTACATACACATGAGTTATACTCGTTGTAAATATGTTACTCCTTGCCATTATATACCTATTGTATAGTTAACTGTGTAAAGGGGCCCCGTTCACAAGCTGTGCTTCACTGGGGTCCCAAATTAACCTATCATTCTTGTGTTCCTTGCTGTTATATCTTGTACCATTGTTTATGTTTGATTTGGTTTGAATAAACTTGAACTTGAAGGTCTAAGGCCAGTACTGATAGGCCTAAGGGATTTTATTAATTAGACCTATATTCAGTGCGTAGATATATTCTAGGATTGTTTGAGGGTGATGATATGAGAAGGGGTTTGGCATAGTGATCACGATGTAGCTAGCCTAGCTGGCCCTGGATGGTTAGGGGCTAGTGGGGGTTAAGGGAAATAAAGGAGTTTATATTACCTACTTAGTTTGAAGGGGTTTTATTATTATGAACAGTGGATATGATTGTTTTAGGGTGATGAGAAGGGGGAGGGCAAAGTCATGTACATGATTTAGCCTGGATAGTTAGGGGCTAGTGGAGGGGGTTAAGGGGAAATAAAGGAGTTTATATACCTCACTTTAGAAATCTAGTCATCTGATTGGTCGAAATTGGAGTCGTGATTTCAAGCCATGCCCCACTCACAGGGAATAGCAATAGCCCACAGGGAATAGTTAAAAGTTTGTACCCTCATCCTCATCCTCCTGCGATCCCCATTGGTTTACGTGTTAAAATTGTATTTGTGCGAGCGCGGACACCTTACATTTGTGCGATGATTTAGTCGCTAAATTTTAGGTTTTTTAATTGCACAGCACAGCGCAGACGACCGGCGATCTCGATTGTAGCTAGGCCTAGATCTACATGTAATGATGAGATGACGCTCCTTTGGAAATATAGAGATAAACCTGCTCTTTCATATGACACCTCATTTTTTGAGTATCACCTTCAGGATCACAAGCAATGAAGGTTTGAATCTCGGTTTGGAAATTATTACATTGACCAATTTGGCATGATCGCGCAATGCACGTACAGACTGCATAGGGATATGCGTGCAATCTCAATGGCCAACTAAGCTAGGCCTACCCATTGCAAGTTTATCAACATAGAACCTCGATAGCGTAAACAAACTTGATTACCATGATTAACCAGTAAGTCGCCCAAAATTGTATTCTATGACCCTGTTTTCAGTATATAAAAGTTATAATGACTGCTTTAATATTCGAGGCATAGTTGTTTTTTGGGCTCTCGGGGAGGTAACGCCTCAGGGTGATGGCACGATGTAACCTCCCCTTGAGCAATAAAAACAACTATGCCTCTCATAGCAGTCATTATTACTATAATATATTACCTGGCCTACTTGGTTTGAAGGGGTTTTATTAATTATGAACAGTGGGTAGGATTCTTTTAGGGTGACCAGAATGGGGAGGGCATAGTAATATAGCCTGGATGGTTAGGGGCTAGTGGGGGGTTAAGTGGAAATAAAGGAGTATATTACCTATAGCCTACTTGGTTTGAAGGGGTTTTATTAATTATGAACAGTGGGTAGGATTCTTTTAGGGTGACGAGAAGGGGGAGGGCATAGTCATGTAGCCTGGATGGTTGGGGCTGACGGGGGAGGAGGAGATTCGTTTGGCAGCATCAATCCAACTGCCCCCCCTACCCTGCCAAAAGAGAAGAAAGATTTGTGTTTTTTGTGGTATTTATTTACTCACTCAAATCCCCACACCCCTCCCCCTCTGCAGCATAAGTCTGTAACGGATTACGCCCAAATCGCTCTCATCTGGAAGGGTTTTTTTTTGGTAGTAGAAGTAGTAATGGATCTTCCTAGTACAGGCTATATAAGGAGAAGCAAATAGTTTTGACCTTAATCGTTTGGGATTTGAGAATGGTAGGTCAGGTGAAGAAATTTCTGCACATTTTAACGAAATCAAAGAAAGTTGATTATTTTTTCGTTAAAAAATGAAAAAACGTCAAGGGTAAACCTCTTGACGTTTTTTAGGCTTAAACGGTGACGGATTTGCTCCAATCTTGGAGGAAAGTTTGCAGTTGGTCTCTCAAACACATAACCAGAGTTATTAAGATCAAGATAATTAGGTTTGAAAGATATGAACCTTTAAAGACTTTTTTAAAAGGCAGCTACCTCCCCCCTCCCCTTTAACAGTATTGTATTTACATGCCCCTATTCCACACAAGCAAAATTATTTCTATAATTCACCTGAGATGGCCTAGAGCAGGCTAAACCCATCAAAATGCCTCATAAATTTGGAAGGGGGTGGTAGCATTCTGATTCATTTGGCATCATCCCCTGTAACCATCAATCCACCCCCTCCCCCTGCGAGAATAGAATAAAACTGTTTTCTTTTCTTATTGATTTACTCATTCAAATCCCCGCACCCCTCACCCTCGACAGCGTAAGTGTGAAACGCATCACGCCTGATTGGCTCTCATCCAGGGGCTGTTTTTGTAGTAGAATTAGTTATAATGGATCTTCGTACTACCGGTCATATCTGGAGAAACAAATAGTTTAGTATAGTAATAATGACTGCTATGAGAGACATAGTTGTTTTTATTGCTCAAGGGGAGGTTACATCGTGCCATCACCCCGAGGCGAGCCGAGGGGTGATAGCACGATGTAACCTCCCCGAGAGCCCCCCAAAAAACAACTATGGCTCGAATATTAAAGCAGTCATTATAACTTTTATATACTGAAAACAGGGTCATAGAATAATTTTTTTTGCGACTTACTGGTCAATCATGCATGGTAATCAAGTTTGTTAACGCTATCGAAGCGTGTATTGATAAACTTGCAGTCTCAGCTCCTTGCTTAGTTAAGTGGCCATTGAGATCATGCCAAATTGGTGAAAGTAATAAATTAAAAATCCAGATTCAAACCTTCATTGCTTGTGATCCTGAAGGTGATACTCAAAAAATGAGGTGTCATATGAAAGAGCAGGTTTATCTCTATATTTCCAAAGGGGCGTCATCTCGTCATTACATGTAGATCTAGGCCTAGCTAGCTACAATCGAGATCGGCGTTCGTGTGCGCTGTACTGTTAGCAACCAAATTAATCGCGGCACAAAAAATGTATGGAATGCCGCGCGCGCCCCGCACAAACTAAGTAAGCCAATGGGGATCGCAGGAGAATCAGGATGAGGGTAGAAACTTTTAACTATTCCCTGTGGGCTCTAGCTATTCCCTGTGAGTGGGTGTGAGTGGGGCATGGCTTGAAATCACGACTCCAACTTCGACCAATCAGATGGCTAGATTTCTAAAGTGAGGTATATAAAGCTTTATAATAATCGTTTGGGATGGTATGTCAGGTGAAGAAACTGTAATGTCAGTTGCCGTGGAATTGCCCTTTTATCAGTTTTATGATATAATAAACTAGCTCCAACTATGGTTTGGAGTTCAGTTTGTGCCTGCCCCCCTCCCAACCCGAGAAAAAAAAAATCCTATTCGAGATGGCGATATATTTTTAGGAAGCGACATTTTCTCAACATGATAGAGGTAAAATATGTACCGTAAATAAAATTGCAATAGTTTCAGTCAAATATACAATAGAGAGAAAGAAGGAAAAAAATGCAATCAAGATCATAAACATAAATATACGATAAACTTTAATTTTCATCAAAAGCCGTGCATATGGATCAAAGGTGATACAGTGCGTGGATCAAATAATGCGTTTTTTCAACTCCGATATTCATATATATGTACAGAGTATAACTGAATGCTGAGCCTTAATTCCAGGAATATCTTACTCACAAGTATGTATTTTAGTACTTTTAAATCGAAAAGGAGATTTACCATTTGACATTCGCAGTATAGCACCAAATGAAATGAAAGACATTCATATAATAACATCAAAAAATACGAGCAGATCAGAACAACATGACCGAATATAGCATAAATACATGTATTTAACATCTCTTAGAACACAAAATAATGTGGGTGTATAAATGTTTTTAAAAATCAAGTAACCAATTGTTACATAGATCTATATATTAATATGCAAAATCGCCGCGGGGGGTGCGTAACGGTCTGCCAATGTGAATTTCTTGACATCAAACCCGTCTTTCCTCCACCCTACCCGCCTCTGCCGTGGCGCGGGAACGGCGACACAATTCCGAGCGGATGGGATCGGGCATGTCGCGTGCCACGTCGACCCCTGGTCGCCGTCCATGTCGTTATAGAGGTGGTTTCGGGGTCCCGGGAGGACGGGCGGACGAGAGCACGGCCGGCGTCGTCCGTGCAAGGAGGTGACGAACCCGCGAGAGTGAGTCGGCGAGGCGTGCACCCGCCCTCTGCACGTCTAATCAAAGAGATCACACTATCAACAGACAGTACAGTCCTTGATGTGTTGTAGCAAATATGCACGTCGCAAAGGGTAGCTAGGGCCTATCCCGTGTTAGGCATCTTGCTATATGCAGTCTAATCAAAGAGATACTTTATCAAGAGACACTCCACTCACGTCATGTAGCGTAGCACATGCATGATGCGATGGGTTGGGCCTATCCCGTGTGAGGCATCTTGCTATATATACGCAGCAGCCAAACTGACGTCAACGTAATACGTGGTTCTACGCTCACACACACACACACAGTCGAGATAATTCGTGCGACGGTTACAATATATTGGCACAAACAGTCCGATTTTTCGCGTAAAATCTTTACTTTGAATATATTTGTACAAATTCTGTGGACCATGCCAACATAATCATAGTCCAAGCTTCTGCTTTATTGGTCTTTTCATGAAAACTACATTGAAATCACAACAATAATAACGCAAATAGATTGTAATTGTCGAGACCATATAACTGAAGAGAAGAAAAATTCAGCGAGCTTAGGTAATGCCTCCGCACGGGCAACTCCCGCGGTGTCGGGCCAGTCACGGCGCTCACACAATGCATTTTAACCTATGCGGTAACTGCAGCACTCTAGCTATACTGTAGTACCTGTATATAGCGTGTATTTAGATCATTCAATGTTTCATGTTTGAGCCGTGCAATTGTTGTTTTCTTTTATTTCTTTTTGAATGTGATGTGAATGTGAGTACGGTACGTACATGCTATTACAGAAGTGTGCAAGGAATGATAGGCCTACAGGTGGAAGCAGGCGCGGATCCAGGGGGCAGGGGCCTTGGCCCCCCTCCCAGCATAGAAAAAAAAAGAGAGAGAGAAAAGGAAAAGAAGGGAAAGAGGAGAGAAAGGGAAAGAAAGAAGAGGAAGAAAAGAAAGAGTGTAAAAAAGAAGGAGATGGGGCGCGAAAGGGCCTTGCCTCCCGGGCTGTTGCCCCCCTCATCAACAAAATAAGAGAGAAAACTTGGAAGGAAAGAGAAAGAAAAAGGAAAAGAGGAGATAAAGAGAAAGAAAAAAGAGGAAGAAAGGAAAAGAAGGGGATATCAGTTGCAATTTTCTCGCCAACAAGTTGTGAATCGAGGGCCAAAAACCTTGCCTCTCCCCCGCCCGCCAACAAAAGAGAGCTAAAATGGAACAAAAAAGAGTAAGAAGAAAAGAAAAGGGTGAAAAGAAGGGAGATCAGTTGCGATTAATCCTGCCAAAAACGTGTGAATCGGCCCTTGCCTCCTTCCCCAGCACACCTAAAAGAGAGAAAGAAGGGAAGGGAAAGAAGAAAAAAAGAGAAAGAAGAAAGGTAGGGAGATCAGTTGCGATTTTTCCCGCCAACAAGGTGTAGATCGGGGGCGCGCGTACTGACGGGGCTTGGGTGCTTGGGGGCCTGCCCCAAATAAAATTCAAACGTGGTTTATTTCTAATTCGATACCGGTGATTTACAAATGTTGCTGAAATGACATAATTTTCCGAGATTTTTAGTACATTATACTTTTGTATGCGTTTGTTGGAAAATGACAAATTCCCAAATTTACAGTCAGGCAAGAAATATACTTATTTAGAGGCCTACATGTCAGGGTCCGCGGAACGGCAGGGCTCGGGGAGCTGACCGTGGATGACCCCTGGATGCTTATCTGACGGTAATTTAATGCCTAAAACCCCTGAGCTTCTGGGGGCTCCGCCCCTTGACACCCCGAATCACTTTGAAAAAACGTTGAGCGGGGCTTGCATGTAAGAGTGGGGTGATGCGGATTTTTTGTCTGCCCCGGCCTCCCCCCCCCCAAAAAAAAACAACCTTTTTTGCTCATTACGTACCAATATTTGGCTCGCATAACTTCAAATTTGGGCCCCTAAGGAATCCTGGATCCGCGCCTGGGTGGAAGGGATATAAAACAAATATACAATGACTCATTCTCGAACAAGCTAAAACTATTCGCACTCAGGAACATCAATAGTACCCTCGGGCCGCGATGGCCCTCGGGAGAATATAATACGATTTGATGTTCCTTCGATGCGAATAGTTTTAGCTAGATCCTCGAGTGTCATTTTATATTTGTATATTTGTATATTATTTTCAGTGCATGCATGACAACAATATTCGTATAGATAACGAGAGTGAGGATCCGGAAAGGGATAGTGAAAAAGTAGGAACGAATTTAAGTGACGACAATAATCGTAATTAACGAAAGTAAAAAGAAAGTATTAGTCTAAAATATATGCATCAATTTTAATTACAACTTATTGATTTCACTGTTTTTTCCAATTTTCAAGTTTTATTACATGATACATATTTATAAAAAAAAAATTCAAAATGATACATGGGACAGCAAACAAAAGGTTGATATTCTAACGAGTACAATATTAATGAAAAGAAGAAGAAAAATTATAAAATGATAAAAAGAAATTATCTTTAAAAATATTATTAAAAAAAAAAAAATCAAAAAAAAAATATAATAATATTGATAATAATAATCGTTAGCACATATCTATTTTCAACCCCCACCCTCCCTAGAATCCCGTGGATTTTCCAC
Organism: Mesocentrotus franciscanus; assembly: GCA_037976565.1. Lineage (NCBI taxonomy): Eukaryota > Metazoa > Echinodermata > Echinoidea > Camarodonta > Strongylocentrotidae > Mesocentrotus > Mesocentrotus franciscanus. The sequence continues at coordinate 32,416,655 of CP137670.1, forward strand.
GGGTCCTGCTAGTATATATATAATACCAGTTTCTACCACAACTCTGTATCGTCCTGATAACTTACATCGATAACGAAAAAACATTCATTTAACAACATGTCAAAAAGATACGAGCACATCAGAAAAACATGAATGAAAATAGCTTAAATATAAACATATTTTAGGACACAAAATCATTTGGCTATACATGTACATGTATAAACAAAAAGCAAGGCAAGAAATGTGTGCTAATGAGTTATGTACCTCTCGACTCGGTTCATCTGTTGAAAAGTTGATGTTAAAAAACATCTACATGTACACGGGATAAAACTGCCGGAAACACCTTATCATCTCTCCAAAACACCTGAATTCATCTAAATATGAGGGGAAAAGCGCTCTTGAGGTGCCGAACTGCAGTCGTAGCTTCCTCTTTGAAGTGAACTCATGAATGATAAAGGATACAAGCTTGATTCGTTAAATTGTGTTCTCGAGACTGTATAATTCCACCAAATTGTTAGCATCTACAAGAGTCCGAGGACATACTGTCATTAGTAACAAAACTGTTTTATGGTTGAAATTTGAAATTAATTGGCAAAAACATTTCATAATTCATTATAAATGCAACGTGATATAAATTACGGTTTCTTTTTATGAAGCCTGTGCCCTTAGGCTAGTGTATATATACACTATATATATGCTAACAGTTTTATATATATGCATATATGCTAACAGTTTTGTGGGATTACATAGTGTCGAAAACATTTAGAGAAATGAAGCTCAATATCATTCATGAGTCTACTTGATTAGATCTACATAGCAAGACTGCAAGAATCATTTGTTACTGTTGACCGTTGAATAGGAAAGTGAGTACATGTAAATGCCATAAGTTAGCAAACATTGCAAACAATTGTTTACATGCATGCCCACCTTGTGAGATGCTTCTGGATGGTAAAATTAGTTTGAAGTGGTAACTCGTTCGTTTAATGATCTAGTGCCAATTTTAGGGGCCCTTAGTTTGGGGACGTCTGGCTGGCCCTAAGCAGCAGAAAATTTGTCTGTCATGCTGTTTTCTGTAGTTGCCCGTGCATTTCCAGCAGCTGTTAACCTTTAGAAAGTTGATGACCAAAGAGTAGCTAATCTGTCTGACATGTCATCATAGTGCATGAATTTCAATTTCAGATTCTTTAGAATTTGGCATTCATGGATGACCAGTCGGGAACAATAGTCCCATTGTCATTTACAAACAATCATACTCTCTTATGTCAAAGAAAGAAAAGTGCTTTGCCTAATAAAAGCAGTGCTTAACTGTTAATTTGGCAATTTTCACCCTCTTCCCTGCATCCTAATCTGATTTACTGCCCGCACCAGGCGCAGATCCAGGATTTCTTAGGGGAGGCCCACATTTGAAATTTTGCGAGCCAAATATTGGTGCGTAATGGTGAACAGCAGTGGCATAATGAGCAAAACGTTTTTGGGGGCAGACAAAAAAAATCCGCATCTCCCTACTCTTACCTCGCTCAGGCCTAGCTGAACGTTTTTCAAAGTGGGTGGGGGAGGCTAAAGTGAACAGCAGTGGCGTAATGAGCAAAAACGTTTTTTTTGGGGCTGACAAAAACCTGCATCTCCCCACTCTTACTGTACCTCGCTCAGGCCTCCCTGAACGTTTTTCAAAGTGGGTGGGGGAGGCTAAAGTATTTGTGATCAGGTAGAGCGTAGCGCAAATTGGCGTGGGGTCTAGGGGCAAAGCGCCGGCGGGGATCAAGGGGTATGGGCGTTTGATTACGGTCAGATGAGCATATTTTGATACCTTATTCATGACACTGGCAGGTCAATCATTGGCGGGGGGTCCAGGGAACTGAGCCCCCTGAAACTCAGGGATTTGAGGCATTTTATAACGGTCAGATAAGCATTCAGGGGCCTGCCTTAGACACCCTGGTGGGGTCGAGGGGGTGGAGACCCGGAAGCTTCGGGGTTTTAGACATTTAATTACGGTCAGATGAGCATATTATGTGACACTCTCAGGTCACTAATTGGCGTGGGGTCCAGGGGCGGAGCCCCGGAAGCTCAGGGGTTTTAGGCATTTAATTACGGTCAGATGAACATATTTTGATACCTTATTTGTGACACTCGCAGGTCACTAATTTAAGAGGGGTCCAGGGGGCGAAGCCCCCGGAAGCTGAAGTGTTTTAGGCATTAAATTATGATCAGGTGAGCATCCAGGGGCCCGCCTTAGGGCCCTAGGTGGAATCAAGGGGCAGAGTCCCCGGAAGCTTAGGGGTTTTAGGCATTTAATCACGATCAGATGAGCATATTTGTGACACTGGCAGGACAATAATTGGTGTGGGGTCCAGTTGAAAAAGTTGTTGGCTCGAGGCCCCGAGCCCCGCAGTTCCACGGGCCCTAACTTGAAGGCCTCTAAATAAGCATATTTGTTGCCTGACTGTAAATTTAGGAATTTCCCTTTCCCTTCTCTCGATCTCTTTGCTGGGGCACGGGCCTTCGCCCCGATCCACACGTTGTTGGCGGAATTAATCGAAACTGATCTTCCCTTCTTTTCACCCTTTTCTTTTCTGCTTCGCAGGGGCCTCCTCCCCGATCCACGACTTGTTGGCCGGAAAATTGCAACTGATATCCCCCTTCTTTTCTTTTCTTCTTCCTCCTTTTTTCCTTCCCTTTATCTCATCTTTTCCTTTTTCTTTCCCTTTCCTTCCTTCTCTCTTATTTTTTTGGGGGAGGCAACAGCCTGGGAGGCAAGGCCCTTCGGCCCCTCCCGATCTCCTTCTTTTCCCCGTTTCTTTACTTCTTCCGTCTTTCCCTTCTTTTCCTTCTCTCTCTTTTCTCTCTGGGGGGCAAGGCCCGCTCGGCCTCCCCCCTGGATCGGCGCCTGGCCCGCACCATGGCAGCAACACCATGTATCATTTTTAAGAAGAATCAAAGATAATCAAAGCGATGATTATGCCATGATAAGAGAGCTATGATTGTTCCAACTTGAGTTTGCGAACTTTATGTAGGGGTACATACATGTATATATATATATATATAGAGAGAGAGAGAGAGAGAGAATTCAACCTTTATCATAATTATGATTGATAGAGCTTGATCCCAGTTTACAAACTAGGTAGGAGTAGGCCTAATAACAAATTTAATGTATAAGTTTTAACCACAACAACAGTTTTTCCTTCATTTTACAATAAATTGATACACAGTAGGCTTCGGTTGCACCATTTGAGAGGGGAAGATTAGGGAGTCCTGAACCAACAGTCCTTTTCAGGACTCCCCAATCCTCCTCTTTCACATGGTGCAACCACAAGCCTACTGTGTATCTACATCACCATGGAAGCCGATACTTATATGCAGCATATAAATCAATACGTTTAACATGTACATTTTTTTTCTTTTCTTGTCATTAGGTTACGAACACCAGTTAATCAGAAGCTTGATTCCTAGACGAATCCAACATGCCTGTTTCACTTGGTGAATGGCGGGTGCGGATAGGAAGATTCATAAATTTGGTCGGGGAATACGACATAAGAGAGCGAAAAGAAAAGTTATTGAAGGAGAGAATCCGGCGACTCAAGTTATTGGAAAAGAGGCTCCTTGAAAAGAAGAAAAAATCAGAAGATGAATGCGAGTCCAAGCCAAATGACTTCAGTGTTAAAGTGGAAGCCCCAAATGAATTTAATATCATTAATAACAACACCACGAATGATTCTCACAAAGAGGACAGCAGTAGAAATGAATCTACAATTAAAGAGAACACCACTCAAACGGAATCTACCATCAATGACGACAATGCTTTAACTAAATCTACCATCAAGGGCAGAAACACTCCAACTGAATCTAAAACCAAATACAACAACACTCAGACCGAATCTGCCATTGGAAAGAACAACACTTTAAGTGCTTCCAGCATCAAAGAGAAGAATACTACAACTGAATCTACCAAAGAATGCAACAACACTGCAACGAATGCTACCATCAAAGAGAGCAACACGCCCGCCACCATAAGAGATGGATCATCAATGAGTAAACAATCAAAGACAAAAACATCAGAGAGAAAAACCATCAAAGAGAAAAATAATACAACTGCATTTACCATCAGAGAGAACAGCACGCTATCTGAATCTACAATCAATGTCAGAGTTGCTCCAAAAGAATGTCATATCGACACTCTCTCTACCATGACAGACAAACCATCAAAGAGAAAAACATTAACATCAAAGAGAAAAACGTCTAAGAAAAAAACCGCCAAAGAGAAAAAGAGAGCAAATAAAACTACCATCAAAGCAAACAACGCTCCACCTAAATCTACCATAAAAAAGGATAACACTAGACTAACTGAATCTCCAATCAAAGAAAACAATTCTCCAAACGAATCTAAAATGAAGGAGAACACCACTACAACTGGATCTGCCATCAACGAAAAAACTGCTTCGACTGAATCTATCATCAAAGAGAACAACACTCCAACTGAATCTACCATAAATAAGAACAACACTCGAACTGAATCTACCATCAAAGCGAACAACACTCCAACTGAATCTACCTTCAAAGAGAACAACACTCCAACTGAATCTATCAATAAAGAGAACAACACTCCAACTAAATCTACCATCAAAGCGAAAAACACTCCAACTGAATCTACCTTCAAAGAGAACAACACTCCAACTGAATCTATCAATAAAGAGAACAACACTCCAACTGAATCTACCATCAAAAAGAACAACACTCCAACTGAATTTACCATCAAAGAGAAGAACATTCCAACTGAATCTACCATCAAAGAGAACAACACTCCAACTGAATCTATCAATAAAGAGAACAACACCCCAACTGAATCTACCATCAAAAAGAACAACACTCCAACTGAATTTACCATCAAAGAGAAGAACATTCCAACTGAATCTACCATCAAAAAGGACAACACTCCAACTGAATTTACATGTACCATCAAAGAGAAGAACACTCCTACTGAATCTACCATCAAAGAGAACAACACTCCAACTGAATCTATCAATAAAGAGAAGAACACTCTGTCTGAATCTGCCATCAAAGAGAAGAACACTCCAACTGAATCTACCATCAAAGAGAACAACACTTCAACTGAATCTACCATAAAAAAGGATAACACTAGACTAACTGAATCTCCAATCAAAGAAAACAATTCTCCAAACGAATCTAAAATGAAGGAGAACACCACTACAACTGGATCTGCCATCAAAGAAAAAACTGCTTCGACTGAATCTATCATCAAAGAGAACAACACTCCAACTGAATCTACCATAAAAAAGAACAACACTCGAACTGAATCTACCATCAAAGCGAACAACACTCCAACTGAATCTACCTTCAAAGAGAACAACACTCCAACTGAATCTATCAATAAAGAGAACAACACTCCAACTAAATCTACCATCAAAGCGAAAAACACTCCAACTGAATCTACCTTCAAAGAGAACAACACTCCAACTGAATCTATCAATAAAGAGAACAACACTCCAACTGAATCTACCATCAAAAAGAACAACACTCCAACTGAATTTACCATCAAAGAGAAGAACATTCCAACTGAATCTACCATCAAAGAGAACAACACTCCAACTGAATCTATCAATAAAGAGAACAACACCCCAACTGAATCTACCATCAAAAAGAACAACACTCCAACTGAATTTACCATCAAAGAGAAGAACATTCCAACTGAATCTACCATCAAAAAGGACAACACTCCAACTGAATTTACATGTACCATCAAAGAGAAGAACACTCCAACTGAATCTACCATCAAAGAGAACAACACTCCAACTGAATCTATCAATAAAGAGAAGAACACTCTGTCTGAATCTGCCATCAAAGAGAAGAACACTCCAACTGAATCTACCAATAAAGAGAACAACACTTCAACTGAATCTGCCATCAAAGAGAACAACACTCCAACTGAATTTACCATCAAAGAGAACAACACTCCAACTGAATCTATCAATAAAGAGAACAACACTCTGTCTGAATCTACCATCAAAGAGAAGAACACTCCAACTGAATCTACCATCAAAGAGAAGAACACTCCAACTGAATCTACCATCAAAGAAAACAACACTCCAACTGAATCTACCATCAAAGAGAAAACCACTCCAACTGAATCTAACATCAAAGAGAAAACCACTCCAACTGAATCTTACATCAAAGAGAACAACACTCCAACTGAATTTACCACCAAAGAGAAGTCTCCGACTGAATCTACCATCAAAGGCAAAAGCATTTCAACAGTATCTACAATCAAAGACAACAACACTGTAACTGAAACTACCATCAATAATACCCTAACTAAAGCTACCATCAAATACAACAAAACCCAACCTTCCACCATTACAGAAAATAAGGCTCCGGTCGAATGCACCATGAGAAACAGCAAGAGTTCTCCTAAACTTACAAACAAAAAGGACAGCTTTTTAAATGAACCTGTTGTAAAGGAAATGATCCACACTTACTGCTTCCATACATGTGGGGGTGACATCAAGAAGACGGCTACGATCCCTTCTGAGCTACTTTTAATACAGGCGGGGGATGTAGAGATGAACCCTGGGCCCCAGGATAGGTAGGCTATTCTCTTAGTTAGTCTCCTAATCATGGCAATTCTCCAATAGTAGGGCTACTGGGTATCAAAGTGGATTAATTGGTTCCTAACCAGATGGGGGCCTGATGGGTGTTAGTCTTAAAGGTAATGCAAAGTTTGGGGAAATTTTGAAATTAGATGGATAGTAATTCTTTAAATTTTTGATATATTTGGATGCCCCTGTGGATGTATTATAAGCACTAAAAAAATTAGCCCCTAAAACACTTCTGCTTTCGAGCAAATTGAATAATCAAAATTTACCGGTGCTCCCGGTAAATTTCAAATATTTCAAATAGCGCAAAAGGCCATTCCATGCTAGCTGCGACCATGAAAATATCAGAATATGCAGTTCCGATATATAATTTCCAAATGGGAATAGCAAATCAGTCGATTGTAGTCAAGAAACATTGTTTTAAAGCTAAAGTAATATTAGTCTTGAGAGGGCGCTATACAACATAAAGAGTTTATTATTTACAATTTCATCACTTTAGACTCGATTTCAACCGCGACAACGATCATTGAATATTGTAAAAACACATGCTTCCATTATGTTCATGTGAACCAAATTCATGACCCCATACCAAAACTTTGTAATACCTTTAATAAGTTAATAATGGAATGAGATGGAGTAGAACGACTGGTTATTTTGTCAGAGACACGTGTACCCCAAGCTATCCACTCTCATTGCTTTCTACTAATTTGATCTTATAGATTTGTTGATAACTACTTAACTAGGTCATTCTTGATGTGTTTACCTTAAATAATATACATGCACATTGCATTGCAATTCTGATGATTTGAGATGAGAAGTCTTGAACAGATTACTTTTTGAACCAAACTTTGTATTGCTTTATCAGATTAAATAAGACTCATTAAAACATAAATGGAAGAGAAGATTTGAAGACGAAAAAGCAATATATTTGATACACGATTATGATCCTCATAATTTCACTGTTGTCCACATTTTGTCTCCTTTAGATCCATTGGTCCTTTACAAGAAAGAGAGCTGTTGTCATTGGCACATGACGTATCTCCCCAATATTACGACACTTTGTGCATTGCTTTAGGGTTCAAACAAGCACAAAGTAAAACCATTCTGACAAAGAATCTCCTAGACGTTTGTGCATCTGTCTTCGAAATCTTATGCATGTGGAAAATAAAACAAACGGATGGTTCTGATTGCCGTCGTGCCCTCGTGGAAATACTACGAGGGGAAGACCTTAATTTGTTTGCAGACAAAATATCAGAAGGTAAAGGGTTTACTTCATAATACAACTATTAAAACATATGGTCACTCAACCTAATACGGGACCCCGTAAATAGCCGTATTTCGTCGTAATTAAAATGATATGCATCAAAAGGTCAATGAATTTTGACGAGTGGACCTGCATGCGCTTGTTACCCAGCTGTATGTAACGTTATTTCTACTTACTGATCAACGAATCAGAGATATATTGGTGTATTTCATATTTTGTATTATTGTACAATTAGTCTGGGAAAGGAATTAATTCTGAACCAGACAAATCGTGTTGTTTCTAATAGTGCTCCACCCCCTCAGATAAAGAACAAGAAAATCTTTAAGCCCACCAATCTATTATTATGAATTGATTTAAACGAGGCTCATGTATAACAGGACCCCAACTCGCCACGCCCATTTTTTTTTCTTTTAGAAGCGAGCCTGCATTAGCCCGACTAATATATTTTTGTTCCTTACCATGCCCAATTGTCCAAGTTCCCATTTATTCTTTAATACAGGTACCAGCTATCGTCAAGAAACATCGCTAGAAGGTGAGTAGGAATTACTTTAGGTACATATTTAACTTATTGAAACAATCAAGAGATAGCTTCTTATAGATATAAAGTGTCTAAATTCATGAAAAGAAAACAATGATTGTGATACTAAAATATAATTGTATCGTATGTAGTCAGTAAGCTGATAGGTAGCTCAATTGTTAGTTCTTTTAAGAATACGATATTTTGTGCAGGTAAACAAATGAAGTGATAATAAAATGTTTTAAAGATAAAAAGTTTGCTATTTCTAGTAAACTTTTAATAAATATTTTGTTTATATCTATGTAAATCATTTACACAGAATCAGCAGTAGGAGACCAAACACAACCACTTACAAAAGAGCAGGTAGATCAATGTGCTCTGGACTTCAAAACTTTCTACCTAACACGGTTATGCAAGGTCAAGACGGACCCACTTGACTTCAGCCTAGTTTTAGAATTCGAAAAGATTTACACTGATCTAGTTCTCCTCAGAAACGAACAGGGAAAGACAAAGAAGATACCCTTAGACTACAAGGAACTTCTCAAAACAAAGGTAAACGGGGCATTACCAAAACGTCTCATGGTTGAAGGCGAAGGAGGAGCAGGTAAAACTACATTTTGTTCCAAGATGGCATGGGACTGGACGAATGGAGCTGATGAATTTGGAGAGTTTGACTGGTTTCTTGTTATCCCTCTGCGTGACGTCGAAAGAAATCAAACAGTAGGGGATATCGCAAGAACATATCTTTCAGATAGTAACTCGGTACACCCACACCAGATCGACAAATACATATTGGCTAATCCCTCGAAGGTATTCATTATATTTGATGGGCTGGATGAGTACGTCGATGATGTCAAACAAGAGAACGACATTGCTAGGATAATCAGGTCGGAAAAGTTCAAGGAATGCAGGGTCCTCATTACAACACGGCCTTGGAAAGCAGACCAAATCAAATCAAACACAAATTTGAGTAGAACATATGCTTTTATTGCGGTGGTCGGATTTGATAAAAGAAATATTTCAATTTACATCAACAAATATTTTTCGGATGACTCTCAGGCAAGTCGAGATTTGATCAAATTCATGGAAGACAATGACGTAATTCAAGAAAATATGGCACCCTTTCCAATTTACATTGCAATGCTTTGTACTTTATGGAGGGATTCTGATAGCAAGAAACGGGAATTAATTCGAAGACTGAAGACATTTTCTCAGTTGTTCCACGAAATCATTACAATGCTTAAAGAGCACTATGTGTCCAAGCAGTTCAAGGATCTCGATACGGAATTTGTAACCCAATTATATGAACAGCTCACCTTCTCTTTCACAGAAATTGGGAAAATTGCATTATCTGGAGTCTTGGACAATAAATTGGTATATTCCGAAAGTGATTTCAGCTCATGTAAAGAAGCAATGGAGATATGTTGTAGAGTTGGAGTACTGAGTAAAGAAAAACGATTAGTTCCTAAACATGATAGACATAAAAACATGACACTTCCTGTGACAGTAAATGTCTTATTCCCTCACAACTTATTCCAGGAATACCTCGCCGGTATGTATCTTGCCTCTCTTTTTGAGTCTGATCATGAGCAGTATGAAAAGGCGATGACTAATGTGGTTCAGGGGGCACACGGGTTCCGCAACCTTCTATACTTTACTGCATCTCAAACGAAAAACGTCGCTATTAATGTCACTAACAGGCTAATTAACATGTACAAAGGTTCACCTACAGGTTACATTATAAGGGACAAATGTGTACCTGACAGGTTTATCAATGACCATTTCACGACTGATCACATTCTAGTGGATATCGCCTTCGAAGCATATGATGGAGACTCAGCAAAATTGGTCAGACAGTACCTCTTTGCAGAACAAAAGTCACTACATGTAGAAATCAACGAAAAGATGTCAACGCATACTGTGTCTGGATATCTTTTCTTGATGGAAAAGATGACAATGGTGAGAATAGTTTAATAGTTGCTAAAAAAATGCCAGAACTTTAAAAAAAGTAATGTAACATGAATTGATAAAACAACACATTTTTATATAAATGAATAATTTTCCAGGATTGAGTTCTTTGTGAAATAATGTTGTCATAAACAACTTATTTTGGTTGTATATACATGTATAATGTTTTTGAAATATTGATCGGGAACTATGAAAGAAATGCAACAGACCCCTTTTAATTTTTAAGTCTGAAATTATTTCTCTTTCATGGAAGAAATGAATTTATGAGAATAAAGATGGATATGATTTTTTTAGTCTTTAATTTAATGAAACTCTAATTCTTATATATTTTGAAATTATTTTTTTCCAGCAAACTATTGCAAATCAATTAGTTGCACACAAGTTATACTAGCACATTTTGTTTTATTCATAGGAAACTCTGATATTGAGTAGAAGATCATGTGGTCCGACAGTTTCCCGTGACCTAGCAGGCATCATCTGCTCATCTACAGCATTAACAAAATTGGAGCTCAGTGGCACGGCGCTCCATGACGACTTCTATGGCATCCTGGAGAGTAAAGCCAAGACATCAAAGGTAATGGGGAATCCTCACAGGGAGTATGAAATGAGGCAAAGTGGGGTGGACTGATGATTATCTGAAGGGGGGGGGGCGGACATTCTTACAATGAATGTCTTAGATGGTCAAAGCTTTTCAATATCTTTCTCTTTTGTTATCCGCATTTGACAGATAAGGTGAATCTGAAATAGTGCAGTGACTTCAGTTATTGATGTTCGACTTGCTATGAACCTTTCTGGAAGATTTAATTTTTCTTCACAAAAGGGAATAGTAAGCATAATGTATTAATTCTCTAGTCATGATGATATCCATTTTCAACATTATTCGTTATTGTTAATGCTAATTAGTTTTGCATTTCAATTGGAATTTCTATACAGATTTCTATTTTTATGCCTCCGCTACAAAGTAGCCGGAGGCATTATGTTTTCGGGTTGTCCGTCCGTCCGTACGTCCCGTTCTCGTGATCGCGTTATCTCAAGAACCGATTGATGGATTACCATCAAATTCAGGACATGTATGTATCTTGCAGAGCCAATGAACTGAATAGATTTTCGGGTCAAAGATCAAAGGGTCATACATGTATATGAAAAATAGCTTGTAATCACGATATTCTGAGAACCTGTTAATGGATTACAATCAAACTTGAATTTTAAAAATTGATTCTCATTTGGTTTGTAAAATGGCTCTATGGCGGAGGCATCATTTTCGACTGCGCGCAGTGGAAGTTCCATTTAGTATATGTGTGGTTTAGTATGAGAGTTATTGAAATATGTTTGGGGAGAGGGGGATGGGTGTTGTCTGCCATGTGCTCACGCGGAATTTTGCAGAAAAAAGGGAACAAATAGTAGAGAATGAGTTATGACTACAGCGCACTATAGGTTCTGAAGTGATTAATAATGCAAAGCTTCACTACTTTATAGAGACTCACAATTTATAAATCTTAGTTAATGTACATCAGGGGTCATTGAAAATAAATATATAGCTTGGAAAATGATTTTGGTATTTCTACTGCTGTATTTTGAAAACTATAAAGGCATAAATACCATGGCTGTACTTTGTAGGACAAAACTGTTCAAATTAGCGTGCCGTAGCGTAAATGTACTTCAAGGGATGATTGCGCTAAAACATACAGCCTCATTCTTTCTAGTGACTCTTGCAACAATTATTATTCCGTCTACAAAGAAAAAATACTTGAGAACAATAATCAGTTCGTATAATGAAGATTACAGCAAGGATTTATACAAATTTGCTTAAGCATAAACATGTATGAAAATGATTATAAGAATTTAGATTTAATTGTTATTAATTATCTAGTCATGATGATATCCATTTTAAACATTATTTGTTAATGTTAATGCTAATTTGTTTTGGATTTCACTTGGAATTCCTATACAGATTTATACTTTTTATGTGTGTGTAATTATGAAAGTTATAAAAAAAAAAATTGTTTGACATATGTTCATTACCATTATAGGTTGAACGACTATCACTTCAATCCATGAAAATATCCGATGAGCATGCATCACGTAATCTTGCTAGATTCTTGAATAACCTTACTAGACTGAAGGATCTGACGCTAAAAAACAATCGCTTTGATGGACAATTCTACACAGAGCTAGCCTCTGGAGCCTGCTTAGTTGAGGTGAGCAATTTTATTCAAACAAGAACTCTCAGAATACGGTCGATATTATGTAGAGAAAGATTGTCAAATGTCACAAATGAAAGGATACACTAGTTCTTTACGGCCACTGGCATAATAATGGAGAGGGGGGGTGGGGGGGGAGGGACATACAAAATTCCACAACGAAAAATAACAGGTTGAAATATCTTAGTTATCTTAGGTTGAGTTTTTGAATTTGTAATATAATTTTGAAAGTATAAGTTTTTATTCAATGAAACTTGATCTAAAGGGTTATCAAGTATCCCCAATTATGTGAGTAGAATTTCAGGTCACAAAGTCAAGGTCAAAGGTCATTTCAGGTCAACAAATTTAAACTATGTTGTGGCATCAACATCAATATTTTGACATTTTAACATAATTTTGAAAGTATACATTCCTATTCCATGAAACTTGAACATAAGGGTTATCAAGTATCACCAATCATGTTATTAGTCTTTTAGGTGACAAAGTAAAGGTCAAATATCATTTCAGGTCTGCAAACTGAGACTTTGTTGTGGCATCAACATCAAGATTTTGAAATTTTAGCATAATTTCAAAAGCGTTTGTTCAAATTTCATGAAAATTGTACCCAAGGGTTATTAAGTATCACAAATCATATGACACAAATTCCGGGTCACAAAGTCAAGGTCAAAGGTCATTTTTCGGTCAGTAGACTTGGATAATTTGTTCACAACTTAATATGAGAATTAATCAATCAATTTTTGTTATTTGTTCATATTTCATGAAAGTTATCAATCTTGGTACAAATAATAGTAAATAACTCTTCTGATGATTCTTAGTCAATATTCACTTCAAAATACTGATTATATTAAGAGGATTTCATTTGTGAGGGTCTGCTAATGGGCCACCCTGCCTATAAATAATGTCCCAACCTCAATTTTTCATTGTATCGAATTGCGTAAGGTGGGCGAGACCGCCAAGAGCATTTCCCTTGTTTAAAATTTTTATTTATGTTATTACATGTATATATATATTTTTTTGGGGGAGCAGGATGGGGGGTTAGTCTGCCATTCTCTCACCCCAGAATTTCCAGAAAAAGGGAACAAATAGTAGAGAATGAGTTCAGACTACAGCGCACTATTGGCTCTGAAGTGATTAATAATGCAATTTTCACTACTTAGAGACTCACAATTTATAAATCATAGTTACGATACATCAGGGGTCATCGAAAATAATTATATACATGTAGCTTGGAAAATAATTTTGGTATTTCTTTTGCTTTATTTTGAAAAATATAAAGGCATGAATATTATGGCTGTACTTTGTAAGTAGGACAAAACTATTTAAATAAGCGTGCCATAGTCAGCATAAATGTACTTCAAGGGATGATTGCGCTAAAACAAAGAGCCTCATTCTTTCTAGTGACTCTTGCAACAATTATTATGCCGTCTACAGAGAACAAATACTTGAGAACAATAATCAGTTTGTATAATGAAGATTACAGCAAGGATTTATACAAATTTGCTTAAGCATTAAACTTGTATGAAAATAATTTATAAGAATTTAGATTTAGTTCTTATTAATCCTCTAGTCATGGTGATATCCACTTTAAATATTATTTGTTAATGTTAATGCTAATTTGTTTTGGATTTCACTTGGAATTCCTATACAGATTTATATTTGTTATGTGTGTGTAATTATGAGAGTTATTTAAAAAAAAATTGTTTGACATATGTTCATCTCCATTATAGGTTGAACGACTATCACTTCAATCCATGAAAATATCTGATGAGCATGCATCACGTAATCTGGCTAGATTCTTGAATAACCTCTCTAGACTGAAGGATTTGACTTTACAAGGAAATCACTTTGATGGAAGATTTTACACAGAGCTAGCCTCTGGAGACTGCTTAGTGGAGGTGAGCAATTTTATTTAAACGAGAACTCACAGAATACGGTCGATATTATGTAGAGAAAGATTGTCAAATGTCACAAATGAAAGGATACACTAGTTCTTTACGGCCACTGGCATAGTAATGGAGGGGGAACAAAATTCCACGACGAAAAATACCAGGTTGAAATGTCTTAGTTTTCTAAGAAAAACTCCAATGCTATAGACACCATTTTTTATAAAGGCTCATACAAAGACATTTATTTTAAAACTGAGATCAGTCATGTGAATTAATGCAAGCAGGGGAGTCTCTTTCGGGGCACTGGGACACACTTTACCAGTGCGCCAGTTTTTGTCTTGACTGCGTAGCAAAAAGCAAGACATAGGCGCCGCTTTTCCGGTGGCGGCGGCGTCAACGTAAAAAACTTGACCTAAGGTTAAGTTTTTGAATTGTTAATATAATTTTGAAAGTATGAGGTCCTATTCAATGAAACTTGGACTAAAGGGTTATCAAGTATTCCCAATCATGTGAAAGGAATTTCAGGTCACAAAGTCAAGGTCAAAGGTCATTTAAGGTCAACAAACTTAGACTATGTTGTGGCATCAACATCAAAAACTTAACCTAAGGTTAAGTTTTTGAATTTTTAATATAATTTTGAAAGTATAGGTTCGTATTCAATGAAACTTGAACTAAAGGGTTATCACGTATCTCCCATCATGTAAGTAGAATTTCAGCCCACTAGGTCAAGGTCATTTCAGGTCAACAAACTTGGACTATGTTGTGGCATCAGGCTAAGATTTTGAATTATCATAATTTTGAAAGTATACTTTCCTATTCCATGAAATTTGTACCCAAGGGTCATCAAGTATCACAAATCATTAACACAAATTCCAGGTCACAAAGTCAAGGTCAAAGGTCATTTATGTCAGTAGACTTGGATTATGTTTTCACAACTAAATATGAGAATTAATAAATCAATTTTTGTTATTTGTTCATATTTCATGAAAATTATCAATCTTGGTACAAATAATAGTAAATAATTATTCTGATGATTCTTTGTCAATATTCACTTAAAAATGATGATTATATTCAAAGAATTTCATTATGGGGCCTGCTAATGGGCCACCCTGCCTATAAATAATGTCCCAACCTCAGTTTTTCATCATAACGAATTGCCTAATGCTGGTGAGACCGCCGAGAGCGTTTCCCTTGTTTTAGAATATTTATTTATGTTATTATATATATATATTTTTTTTGTGGGGGGGGGGGAGCAGGATAGGGGGTTGTCTGCCATCCTCTCACCCGAAATTTCCAGCAAAAAGGGAACAAATAATTGAGAGTGAGTTCAGACTACTGCAGCACACTATTGGTTTTGAAGTGATTCATAATGCAAGTTTCACTACTTAGAGACTCACAATTTATAAATCATAATTAAGATACATCAGGGGTCATTGAAAATAAATATATAGTTTGGAAAATAATTTTGGTATTTCTTTGGCTATATTTTGAAAACTATATGAATATCGTGGCTGTACTTCGGAGGACAAAACTGTTCAAATAAGCGTGCCATAATCAGCATAAATGTACTTCAAGGGATGATTGCACTAAAACATACAGCCTCATTCTTTCTAGTGACTCTTGCAACAATTATTATGCCGTCTACAAAGAACAGATAGTTGAGAACAATATTCTGTTCATATAATGAAGATTACAGCAAAGATTTATACAAATGTGCTTAAGCATTAAAGGAAGATGGAAAAGGTTGGAAATGTTGTCAGATTTGGATAAATTTTGCATGCATATAAAGAAGAGAGACTTATAAATGAAATAAAGTTATGAAAGCCAATCATTATCATCCAGCCAAAAATCTTTGTTTGAAGTGACCAATTTGCAACTCTAAATTTTGTCCGCTGTGCAACTATGTTTTTACATCTGGGACTTGTGTGATGTAAGAGGGAAGGCCCGCCGCTAATTATAGTGCATGTACTATGTCTATGTACGTACGTTTTGCCTTTTAAATTTGTCGTCCTTATTACAGCAATTCTATTCTCAAGCCTAGAAAAGTTGTATTACATGTCTAAAATCCCGAACTGCGTGTAAAATGAATGAGTGCGTAGAATTTGGCACTTTTGTTTTTGCAGTGTCAAAATGACATGGCTGTCTTTTCTTCTGAAAATGACGTTCTTTTTCGATTTAAAAAAAAAATCTTTAAAGACTTACTCTGTAGAATGTCAGGAATAATATAAGATTAATAGTCAGGTGGCTTAGTGAAATTATCGTTACTTGCCGGATAAAAGCACCATTTTTGGTACAGGGCTCCCTTAGGACCTACTTATCGATATTAGGCTAGGAGCCCTCGGAAAAAAATTCAATATAAGGTTGTGGGGCGGGGCGTCTTTTGGAGCCCCCAAATAATTTTATAACATTGATTTGTCGTTGTACAAATGCCATTTTTGGTACAGGGCTTCCTTAGGACCTACTGAACGATATTAGGGTAGGAGCCCCCGACAAAAATATCATATAAGGGCGTGGGGGCGTGGCCTCGTAGCCCCCAAATAATTTAGAAGGTAATATAACATGTATTTGTTGTTGTACAAATGCCATTTTTGGTACAGGGCTTCCTTAGGACCTACTGAACGATATTAGGCAAGGAGCCCCCGGCAAGAATATCATCTAAGAGTGTGGGGCGGGTCGTCGCTTCATAGCCCCCAAATAATTTAGAAGGTAATATAACATTTATTTGTTGTTGTACAAGTGCCATTTTTGGTACAGGGCTTCCTTAGGACCTACTGAAAGATATGAGGGTAGGAGCCCCCGGCAAGAATATCATATAAGGGTGTGGGACAGGGGCGTCGCCTCGTAGTCCAAAAATAATTTGTAAGGTAATAAAACATTGATTTGTTGTTGTACAAACGCCATTTTGGTACAGGGCTTCATTAGGACCTGCTGAATGATGGTCGGGTAGGAGCCCCCGGCATACATATTCATAAATGTGTCATTGGGGGCCCATGGCGTTTGTACAACAACAAATCAATGTTATATTACCTTACAAAATATTTGTGGACTACGAGGCGACGCCCCTGTCCCACACCCTTATATGATATTCTTGCCGGGGCTCCTACCCTAATATCGTTCAGTAGGTCCTAAGGAAGCCCTGTACCAAAATGGCATTTGTACAACAACAAATAAATGTTATATTACCTTCTAAATTATTTGGGGCTACGACGCCACGCCCCGCCCCACACCCTTATATGATATTTTTGCCGGGGGCTCCCACCCTAATATCGTTCAGTAGGTCCTAAGGAAGCCCTGTACCAAAATGGCATTTGTACAACAACAAATCAATGTTATAAAATTATTTGGGGCTCCAAAAACGCCCCGCCCCACACCCTTAAATTGAATTTTTTGCCGGGGGCTCCTAGCCTAATATCGTTAAGTAAGTCCTAAGGAAGCCCTGTACCAAAAATAGTGCTTTTATCCGGCAAGTAACGATAATCGATAAATTTGACGCTAAGCCACCTGACTATAAGCATTACAGGAATTGAAGAGAATTTCTTGTTCAATTCCAAGTCAAATTTTAGGTGCGCAGACATACAACACATGTAGGGCTCCCCATCATACCCCAGTCCCAGCAAAGGCAATCCGATGACATGTCGGCGACATAGTGACGTTCCAAATTTTTGGGTTTTTGCATGGCGAACACCCGAAAATTGTGTAAAAAGGGCCTATATTTCAAGAAAAATCTGCCAAAATGACCCTTAAAAAAATGGGTAGGGGTTTCGAGGCTTGAGCGGCACACCCCCGTCCATACCAAATCTGAGACCGAAAACGATAGCCTTCCCATTCTCGCTTCGAGTCGCTCGTGGAGGCTTGTTTAAATGATTGTTTTTGTCTCGCCTGCGTAGCCGAGTAGCAAAAAGCGAGACATAGGCGCCGCTTTTCCGGTGGCGGCGGCGGCGGCATCAACATCAAAAACTTAACCTAAGGTTAAGTTTTTGAATTTTTAATATAATTTTGAAAGTAAGTTTTTATTGAATGAAGCTTAGACTAAAGGGTTATCAAGTATCCCCAATCATGTGACGAGAATTTCAGGTCACAAAGTCAAGGTCAAAGGTCATTTCAGGAAAAAAAAAGAAAAAAAAGGGGGGATGCCAACAGAGACGAGAACGGGACAAGACAGTACTTTACATGACAAAGATAGGAGAACACGGTCACAAAATAAAGAGTAGACAATGCCAAAAAAAGAGGTGAGAGATCGGGGGTACAGAAAATAATACAACATGATGGGCTGCAGGTGGGGTTGACAAGAAGATGAGGAAAGAGAAATGCACATTAGATAGGAGATAAGTATGAGAAGGCACAATATAATATATCATATTACATTTTGAGTGCGAGTAGAGAATTATCTAGTATTCAACAAAAACAACAACAACAGCATATAAATTCAATGAGGTTTATATGATTGTAATAAAAACTTTGGACCTTCATATATAAATTGAATTTTGTTTATGAAGTATTAAACTGGCATAACATTCTAAATTTGTTAACTGTCATTGATTGTAATGTTTTTCTTCTTAAACATGTATAAAAATGACTATAGGAATTTAGATTTAATTGTTATTAATTCTCTAGACATGATGATATCCATTTTAAACATTACCGGTATTCGTTATTGCTAATTAATGCTAATTAGTTTTACCTTTCATTTGGAATTCCTTTACAGATTTATATTTTTCATGTGTGTGTAATTATGATAGTTATTTCAACAACAACAAAAAAAATCGTTTGACATATGTTCATCACCATAATAGGTTGAACGACTATCACTTCAATCCATGGAAATATCCGATGAGCATGCATCACGTAATCTGGCTAGATTCTTGAATAACCTCCATAGACTGGAGGATTTGATGCTAAAAAACAATCGCTTTGATGGACAGTTCTACACAGAGCTTTACTCAGTTGAGGTGAGCAATTTTATTTAAACGAGAACTCACAGAATACCGTCAATATTATGTAGAGAAAGATTGTCAAATGTCACAAATGAAAGGATACACTAGTTCTTTACGGCCACTGGCATAGTAATGGAGGGGGGGGGGGGCAAACAAAATTCCACGACAAAAATAACAGGTTGAAATGTCTTGGTTTTCTAAGAAAATCTCCAAGGCTATAGACACCAGGTACAAGAATTTCTAATGAGAGGGTGTGAACTCCTTTCATACCCCTGCCAGGCCCTTTAGTAAGGCTCATACAATGACATTTTTTTCAAAAACTGAGATGCAATCATATGAATTAATGCAAGCAGGGGAGTCTCTTTCGGGCACTGGGAGACACATTTCTAGTGCCCGAGATTTTTAATTTTTTTGTATTTATATATTTTTATATTTGGGGGCCGGGGGTTGTCTGCCATCCTCTCACCCGGAATTTCCAGAAAAAAGGGAACAAATGGTAGAGAATGAGTTAAGACTACAGCGCACTATTGGTTCTGAAGTGATTCATAATGCAAAGTTTCACTACTTACAGACACACAAGTTATAAATCATAGGTAAGGTACATTAGGGGTCATTGAGATTAATACATAGCTTGGAAAATAATTTTGGTATTTCTTTTGCTATACATTTGTATTTTGAGAACTATAAAGGCATGAATATCATGGCTGTAAAAAGTATCGCACTAAAAAAAAACAGCCTCATTTTTTCTAGTGACTCCTGCAACAATTATCATGCCGTCTACAAAGAACTAATATTTGAGAACAATAATCTCTTCATATAAAGACATTTTTCTATTACACCTTCAAAGGTTATTGCATGAGTGACATGAAAATAATTGTGCAAAATTTCTTAAATTTTGAAAGGAAACATTGCTTATAACTTTGTGTCGTCCATCGATTAAGAAGGACACATTGCCTACCCTTTCCTAAATATTCCACCCCCTCCCCCAACAAAACTGTTTTGTTAAATCCCCTTGCCGACGAAGTCGGAGGGGATATAGAAACGCTGCTGTCTGTCCTTCCGTGCTTCCGTGCTTCCGTTCTTCCTTCCGTTCGTAACAAATTTGGTTTCCGATCGATAACTTTAGTAATATGTTTGACAGATTTTCATGAAATTTGATATGAAGGTACATGGTATCAAAATACAGTCTAAGTTTGATTTCGGAGTATGTAGGTCAAAGGTCAAAGGTCATAGCTCATTAAATATGCGAATCTGGTTTCCGTTCGATAACTTAATTTAATAATGTTTGACGGATTTTAATCAAATTTGATATGAAGGTACATGGTATCAAAACACAGCCTAAGTTCAATTTCCGATTATGTAGGTCTAAGGTCATAGCTCATTAAATATGCGAATCTGGTTTCCGATCGATAAATTTAGTAATGTTTGACGGATTTTATTGACATTTTATATGAAGGTACATGGTATCAAAACACAGCCTAAGTTTGATTTCGAAGTATGTAGGTCAAAGGTCATAGCTCATTAAATATGCGAATCTGGTTTCAGTTCGATAACTTTAGTAATGTTTGACGGATTTTAATCAAATTTTATATGAAGGTACATGGAATCAAAACACAGCCTAAGTTTGATATCGGAGTATGTAGGTCAAAGGTCATAGCTCATTAAATATGCGAATCTGGTTTCCGTTCGATAACTTTAATGTTTGACGGATTTTAATCAAATTTGATATGAAGGTACATGGTATCAAAACACAGCCTAACTTCAATTTCTGATTATGTAGGTCAAAGGTCATAGCTCATTAAATATGCGAATCTGGTTTCCGATCGATAAATTTAGTAATGTTTGACGGATTTTATTGACATTTTATATGAAGGTACATGGTATCAAAACACAGCCTAAGTTTGATTTCGGAGTATGTAGGTCAAAGGTCATAGCTCATTAAATATGCGAATCTGGTTTCAGTTCGATAACTTTAATAATGTTTGACGGATTTTAATCAAATTTGATATAAAGGTACATGGTATCAAAACACAGCCTATAAGTTTGATTTTGGAGTATGTAGGTCAAAGGTGAAAGGTCATAGCTCATTAAATATGCAAGAACACCTAATTATATACATGTATGTGAAAATGTGGTTAACTTCCTTGCGTAGTAATATCATAGTATAGTCTAATGGAGGTAAGTTGTTCTGACGTATATAGGCCATTTGTACCCTGCGAGGGGATGCTACGCTTTGCGTTGACTTTTCTAGTTTGTTTTGCATTTTCTTGCATTTTTTGAGGCATCCGCATTAGGTATAATAGATCAAAACACAACAATTGAACTATAATACAAATATTTATAAGGTCTTAAAGTAGCATACTAGGTTAAAAGCGAATCCTATGGGCAATGAAATCGAATAAATTGAAATCATTACATTGGTAAG
Organism: Mesocentrotus franciscanus; assembly: GCA_037976565.1. Taxonomy (NCBI): domain Eukaryota; kingdom Metazoa; phylum Echinodermata; class Echinoidea; order Camarodonta; family Strongylocentrotidae; genus Mesocentrotus; species Mesocentrotus franciscanus. The sequence continues at coordinate 32,438,434 of CP137670.1, forward strand.
GAATTTCAAAGAAAAAAGCTCATAATCAACCAGCATGTTAATTTGAATGAACTCGAACTCGACTGCCCATTTACGGACTTGAATGCCCGGGATAATCTTTCCGCAAGTGCCGCTGAATTGGAATGAATCTTGGTACTTGAGAATAAATTGTTATTTCCGATACACTAAATTGAATGACCAAAGTACAATTTTTTATGACAGGCTTCGCCGAAAATGGTGTTTGCACTACTAAATTGAGTGAACGTTTTTTTCTAAAATGACTGAAGAAACTGCGAAAGTGGCCGGGAAAACCTATAATTTATTGTATTACAATACACTGTATAATATTATATTATTGTGAGCTCTAGGTACTGTAGTTTACCTGTCTGTCAATGGATTTGATTCTGATGTATATGTACATGTATGCAAACAAGAAACAAGGCAACTTCACACTAGAATATACATTTGGATAAGCTTTTAATTAGAGCTCCCAGCTCCCTAAATAATCTCAAATCAAATCAAAATCAGTACAGGAATAACATTTTGTTATTGAATGAAATTAAATAAGCATGTAATCACTATGAGCAAATGATCAAATGATGAATTATGGGTTACTTTGCAAATTTAAATATCTGTCAAAATTCTAACAAGCTTGTAATATCACTGTGGTATATACATGTGGTATAGATATATTGACTGCTATGAGAGGCATAGCTGTTTCTATAGGCTCAAGGGGTCATAGCAGGATGTAACGTCACCGAGAGCCAGTATTAAAACAGCTATGCCTCGAATACTAAAGCAGTCCATATATCTTTTATATACCGAATTCACAAAAAATCTACAAAGAATTCTTGCCTTATCCTTTTCTTGAGTAAAGATTGGTTAAAACATCACAGAAAATCTGAGACACTGTCTGTTAATCTTCGCTGGAAAGTTGCCTGAATGTTATGATCATTCGGGAATCGCACACACACTGTATGGTATCCGCGCTCGCACAAAGAAACTTTTTACACGTAAACCAATGGGGATCTCAGCAAAATTTAACTATGTGGCCCGTTACCCGGGCAACAGGCATCTTTCTCATTAATTATTGACCGTTACCCGGGCAACGGGCTATTTCTCGTTTCTTTACGAGCATGGCTAAAATCACGACTCCAATTTTGACCAATCAGATGGCTAGATTTATTCAACATACTAAAGAGAGGTATATAATATATACTACTGTAAGTTAAGCTCAAATGTAAAGTGTGGAAGAAAATGGCCAGAAATAATATACAACATGATTGAATAGCACTTGATTAAGATGGGGGGTGATGAAGAACGCTTGATCTGAGAGTGTCTGCCAACTAGCTGAGCCATTCAGCGGAGTACAAAGTACCAATGAGACGTACACAAAGTACCGATGGGGGACATACAAGAAGTACCGAGGAGATGTCGAAGAAGAATTGTCGGGGAATCGCCGAAGTGTAAACGAGCCCAGCTCTTTCCTAGCAAAGAAGGTTAAATCAACATTTCTAAAGACATACCCTCCATATCAGGTTAACTGTCCCTGGAATTAGAAACCTTCCAAATACACCGACCTTATTAGGTTAAACCTGAGCTACACATGAAATGGTGGGGGAGGGGGGAGAAAGTAGTTGCATTGTGACAATCATATTATAGTTTATATTACATTATATCATACTGCATCATAGGGCGATTCTGTGTCAGAACTTGAAAGTTGGTAAAAATTCAAATTTGATGTTTGTTTGCAACCATTGTAATTACATTTCAGTTTTATTACCTAAACCGGTGTGTTTTCATACTACGGTGACTCAGAATAATCTTGTAAAGGAGGAAATAGCGGACATTTGATATATTTTTCACCTTTTCCCCCCATTTTCACAAAATATATGTTGTTGCACATAACATTACTATTCAAATTTGTAAATACTAATGAATTAATAATCTGGGCCATCATCTAGAGTACCAACTATTTTGAAGTAAAAAAATCTCATTCGTATGCGGACTTCAGGGCCGATATTAATCCAGAATCTGGCCGATCTACATGTAACTTGTAATAATCTCCACCACCGTTATATCCCCCCTACTTCCTGCAAGCCAGAGATGACTTGATCCCCAAATTTCTGCGCCCGGCGAAAAAAATGTTAGGCTGGGCATACAAGTTCGTTAATAATGCCATCTTCGGCGCATTGCAGCAAGTGCAGGGAATATGAATGATCCAAAAATTTAAGAACCTGTCAGATTCTGGACTAGGCCTATATTGGCCAAGCCATTATAGCCATATTGTCCCTTATGACATATAGTTAAGTGGAAAATTTTTCACCTGGGGCTAGTTTCTCGAAACCAACGACAAGACAGTCATAACTTTATTTGCCAACTACAGAGATGTCTCTGATCTTTCGAAACCGTTTAACGAAGAGCTTACTAGCTAGACATCTCGTAAAATCAATACTATCGCCGAGCAGAGGAGCCAAGATATAGCCTTAGTCGCAATTTTACCGGAATAAATCTTTTTTTGGGGAAAACTGCAATTATTTAAATAAATTGGGAATAAAAAAAGATTGAAAATACTACCAGGGAATAAGAGATGCAATATACTTCAAAATTGGTGTAGATTATACCACAGAAGTAAAATATAATTGTGAGTATTTCATTTCATGACTGGTGAATCAGTTTTGTTTTTTAAATGGGTACCCCGGATATTCTCATTTGATAGTTTATAAAAATGCACAATATGTTACTCTTAGTAAAAAGTAAAATGGTATAAAGTTTTGTCCAATGTTTTAGGCTTCAGTACAATATTAAAATGTCGAAACTTCAACATTCTAAACGTTAAAACACATGTTTTAAACTATTCAGTTTACACATTCGAAGATAGAATTTATCTCGAAATTAATATGGGTCTGAAAACTAGAGAATACATTTCTAACTATGGCTTGCCTGCTGTAGCAGATTACCCATCTCTTCGAGGATTATACAATGTGAAAATAAATGCTTATAATCAGTTCAGTTAAGTGGAAAAAGCCTTAGATATAAACATGGCATATTTTCATAAAATTTTCAAATATAAAAAACGATAACTCCCTGTTCAAGTGAATGATAATAATAATAATAATACTAGAAATTTAATTCGTCATGAGGACGAATTAGGTGGTCTGTCTTTAATTATTATGATCATGCTCATATTCAATTCAATGATCCAATATAATGATGTTAATGTAAAATGATGTATTAAGATATGAATTGATGAATGAAGTACTGATGAACTGATGAACTGATGAACTGATAGATTGAACTGATGTGAAATGAAATGAATTGATGAGCTAAACTGATGAACTGATGAATGAGCTGATGAACTGGTAGATTGGACTGTGACCTGAACTGAAGTGATACCTTAACTGATGAACAAAATATTGAGAAATGATTATGATCAAAATCATGATCATAATGAAATTTAATGAAAATATAGATATAGAGAAGGAGAGAGGGAGACAGGTTATAGTCATGTAAAAATACATGAGCTGGACCGAGGGATGAAAGATGAATCAGAATGCATGCACTTGGAAGGAGAGAGGATAGTATAGTATACCAGAGGCGGGAAAGGGAGAGGGTGAGAGAGTATACAATGAGAGGCAGAGACAGAGGGAGGCAGAGCAAGAGAGGGAGACAGAGATAGGGAGAGAGAGAAAGAGTAGAGAGAGAGATGCAAAGACAGAGCAAGAGAAGGATAGGGGGCAGAACAAGAGAGGGGAAGGAAACAGAGCAAGAGAGAGGAGAGAGAGCAAGAGAAAGAGATGCAATGGAGAACGATGCATTTAATATTTCCAGCATAAATAGAATTGAATATTTACTATATTATAGAGAAAGAGAGAAGTTATAGACACGTAAACAATTCTATGTCCGTACGTGGGAGAGACGTAAACATTGCATATACCTGGGCTGAATGACTGGAAAATATAAACGTCTGGGAAGGAGACTAACAGAAATGGGACGATTTTATATTGTTTTAGACTTGGGAGATTAACCCTATAGGTTTAATCAACGACAAGGAATCCGATTTCCTTTAGGGTTGTACGCAAACGATTGACATTCTTCTCCCATAGATATAACACGCAAAATTAGGCATTTTATTACATTGTTTGTGATTGTATATGATAATATGTTATAATAGTCGAAGAAGATCATAAAATCAAATTTAAAACGACGGCCAAAAAAAAAAAAAATGACCCACCAGGAATCGAACGTGGGTCGCCGGAATGGGAGGCAAGTGCTATGACCACTAGGGTATACAAAATAATCCACATAGACATTACACGTAAACGGAAAATGGGATTCTCAAATCACACTTTGTAGTTAAAATATCACCAGGATCTCAACTTCTGATTAAAAAATAAATGTGACTTTTCGTGTAGAGAATTTTCTCATGTACAATATATCCGAATCTGGAAAAAAATCATATGGAAATAATTGAGATATTGCTCGAACAAGACTGGAATGTAAAATCAAGATTTCAGAAAAAGTCATGTCCCATAGGAATACACGCAAATTAAGAAAATTCCGACACGTCACCTTAAATGGCAATTTTCACTATGATGACGTCATCAAAACGAAAAATGATGGTATTTGATCTTGTAGAGAATTGTCTTAGCTACAACATATCAAAATTTGGAAGAAAATTGATCAATATGTACAGAGATACAATCAATTTTCCATAAATTTGCTGACGTCATAATATGCAAATTCGTATTTTGAGTTCCAAGGCCATTATGATGATGGCATGATATACTTAAAGGCCAAATGAGACATGAAATCATATATTTTGGACTCATACTCTATCCAAATATTCAAAAAAAAATGGGGGTCCCTGTGCATCCCAAAGAGCTATAATGGATTTTGTATAGACATGTTTTTGCCCATATATGCTATGTATTACAAAAGCTTGCACGCACGGACATTTATCTTGAACGGACGCTCATTCCGTTATTAATGGTCATAAAAAGATAAACATGGTATCAAATTGTTCGGGGGAAAATGAGGAATATCATGCTAAAAAAGAGAGGAGGATTGATGTTGCGTTCGGCCATGACGAACGAAAACGCGCCCGCATTCGCGTGTGCGCGTTTTTTTTTGCGAAATGCTTAAAATGGCCTGAAACGTATGCAAAATGAATTTAAGACGATTTTGAGTATTTTGAAATTTTGCGCGCGGACGTACGCGTACGTGCGTGTTTATTGACCTTGATCTTGCTAAATATGAATGAGAAGTGACTTTCCGTTATGAAGATATGACGATAACTTGAAGGTACAAAAAAAACACACAAAATGGCGCCTGGATGACGTCATGAAGACCTGATGACCTTGAAAATGTTGCTGTCATGTCTTATGACAATGACCTATGACTGTGCTAAAATTGAAAGAAATTGACCTTACCGATCTTGAGTTATCCTGTACACAGAAAAGTGCGGAGAATAAATAAAAAAGATAAGAATTCGTCACTGAGACGATTGAGGTGGTCTGGACGATTTTTTTTTAAGGATCTGATATGGAGAGATGAAGAGAGAGTGATGCATGGCAGTAAATAGTTATTAAGGAGAGAGGGAGACGGGGTATAGTCATGTAAAAAAATACATGAGCTGGACAGAGGGATAAAAGATGAATCAGAATGTATGCACTTGGAAGGAGAGAGGATAGAATAAGGAAACATGGTAGGGATGAACTAAGAATACAAATTAAGGGCAAAGGAAAGAACTAGAGAAAATTAAGGAACGCACTAAGACAAAAAAAGAAAGAGGGAGAACAGGAGCCAGAGGCGAGAAAGCGAGAGGGTGAGAGGGGTGAGAGAGTAGAGAAAAAGCTACAGAGGCAGAGACAGCGCTCGAGAGACAGAGCAATTAAATATAAGAAGAGGGAGGCAATAGAGCAAGAGAGTGAGAGGGAGACATATCGAGAGAAGGAGAGGGTGAAAGAGTAGAGAGAGAAAGAGATGTACTAAAATAAAAATAGAGGGACATAGCAACTGTCCCCTCTTCTAGAGGGGGCAGAACAAGAGAGGGGAAGAGAACAGAGCAAGAGAGAGAAGAGAAGAGAGAAAGATATGCAATGGAGAACGATGCATTCAATATTTCCAGCATAAATAGAATTGAATATTTACTCTATAGAGAAAGAGAGAAGTTATAGTCATGTAAACAATTAAATGTCCGTGAGAGAGACGTAAACATTGCATATACCTGGGCTGAATAGCTGGACAAAGTATAAACATCTGGAAAAAAGACTAGCATCAGAGAAATGGGACGATGTGATATTTTTTAGACTTTGGAAATTAACCCTGTAGGTTTAATTAATGACAAGGAAACAGATTTCCCATAGGGTTATACACAAACTATTGACATTCCTCTCCCATAGCTATAACACGCAAAATTAGGGATTTTATACATTGTTTGTGATTGTATGAATGTTATGATAGTCGAAGAAGGTGATCAAAATCAAATGTAAAACGGAACCCCAAAAAAAAAAAAAAAAAAATCGGGAATGGAACCTTCGAACCTGGGACGATTGAATGGGAGGCAAATGCTTTAACCAATGGACCAAAATATTTCCTATAGACTTTACATGCAAAGCTGACAAACAGCCATGGCATAGTCGCAATTTCAACTTTCAATTGCAAGTTTCGACATGATCCCAACATCAGATCAAAAGGCACGTCTTCTATAGCCCAAAGTCTCAGCTATATTGTATCAAAATTCGGGAGAAAATGGAGCAAAAACAAGCGAGATATATACTGTTCAAAGAACAATGTCATGTAGATTCATGATGTGAACGAAATTCACCTTCATTAGGAATAACACGTAAATTAAGAAAATTCTGACATGTCGCCTTTAATTCAAGTTTTCACTATGATGACGTCATCAAAATGAAAAATGATGGTGACTGATCTTGTAGAGAATTGTCTCAGCTATAACATATCAAAATTTGGAAGAAAATCGATCAATATTTACAGAGATACAATCAATTTTCCATAAATATGCTGACGTCATAATATGCAAATTCATATTTTGAGTTCCAAGGCCATTATGATAATGTCACAATATACTTAAAGGCCAAATGAGACATGAAATCATATTTCCGACTTATACTCTATCCAAACATGAAAAAAAAATTGGGGGTCCCCGTGCATCCCAAAGAGCTATAAAGGATTTTGTATAGGCATGTTTTTGCCCATATATGCTATGTATTACAAGAACTCCGCACGGGCATGTATCTTGAACGGACGCTCATTCTGTTATTAAGGGTCATAAAGAGATAAACATGGTATCAAATTGTTCGGAAAAAAATTTGGAATATCGTGAAAGTAAAAAGAATGGCGATTCTATGTTGCGTACGGCCATGACGAACGAAAACGCGCGCGAGCGCAAAATTGCGAAATGCTTAAAGATAAAGGCCAGTTCTGGTCATGCGATTGCAATGTGAAAGAAACGTTGTGGAATCGATCAGAAAAGGTTGATCATCTAGCATATAAGTATTGGTGTGTACTGCAAGGTTCTGGAATCATCAAAATGATAAGAAATTTGGCCCAGTCTTGGTAAAGTTACAAGCACTGTACACAGAAAGATGTATATGGGACTACGCGACCACGTACGCGGTATCTATTTGGTCCCAATAGATATAATAATTTACCAAATATATCAATTAGTAGGCAGTTTGAACGGTTTCCGGGCAAAATTTGTATCATCACGTATTAGTCAAAATATATTCTTTCACATGATTGGTAATGAGAGCTTCCATTTCATTTTTTTGAGAGAGGGGCGTTTCCAAAACTGGTCTTTACCTTTAAAATGGGCTGAAACGTACTCTAATTTGATTAAAAAATGATTTTAAGCATTTTTAATTTTTGCGCGCGTACTGACGCGCGGACGTATGCGTACGCGCGTTTTTTTTTACCTGAACTTGAACGGACGGATATTGACCTTGATCATGATTAATATGAACTAGCAGGACCCGTGGAAAATCCACGGGATTCTAGGGAGGGTGGGGGGTTGAAAATAGATATGTGCAAACGATTATTATTATCAATATTATTATTTTTTTTTGATTTTTTTTTTTTTAAATAATATTTTTTAAAGATAATTTATTTTTATCATTTTATAATTTTTCTTCTTCTTTTCATTAATATTGTACTCGTTAGAATATCAACCTTTTGTTTGCTGTCCCATGTATCATTTTGAATTTTTTTATAAATATGTATCATGTAATAAAACTTGAAAATTGGAAGAAAACAGTGAAATCAATAAGTTGTAATTAAAATTGATGCATATATTTTAGACTAATACTTTTTTTACTTTCGTTAATTACGATTATTGTCGTCACTTAAATTCGTTCCTACTTTTTCACTATCCCTTTCCGGATCCTCACTCTCGTTATCTATACGAATATTGTTGTCATGCATGCACTGAAAATAATATACAAATATACAAATATAAAATGACACTCGAGGATCTAGCTAAAACTATTCGCATCGAAGGAACATCAAATCGTATTATATTCTCCCGAGGGCCATCGCGGCCCGAGGGAGAACAGTACTATTGATGTTCCTGAGTGCGAATAGTTTAGCTTGTTCCTAGAATGAGTCATTGTATATTTGTTTTATATCCCTTCCACCCAGGCGCGGATCCAGGATTCCTTAGGGGCCCAAATTTGAAGTTATGCGAGCCAAATATTGGTACGTAATGAGCAAAACGGTTTTTTTTGGGAGCCGGGGCAGACAAAACATCCGCATCACCCCACTCTTACATGCAAGCCCCGCTCAACGTTTTTCATAGTGATTCGGGGGGTCAAGGGGCGGAGCCCCCAGAAGCTCAGGGGTTTTAGGCATTAAATTACGGTCAGATAAGCATCCAGGGGTCCGCCTTAGGGCCATTGAGTGGGTCCAGGGGGCAGAGCCACCGGAAGTTCAGGGTTTTTAGGCATTTAATTACGGTCAGATGAGTATAATTTGATACCTTATTTGTGGCACTGGCAGGTCACTCATTGGCGTGGGGTCCAGGGGCGGAGCCCCAGAAGCTCAGGGTTTTAGGCATTTAATCACGGTCAGATGAGCATATTTTGATACCTCATTATTTTGTGACACTGGCAGGTCACTATTTTTCTTTCTCTCTCTTTCTTTCTATTTCTCTTTAATATACTTTTTCCACAAAAAGTGGGGAGGGGTGGTGCTCGAGCCCTCGAGCCCTGCCATTCCGCGGACTCTGACATGTAGGCCTCTAAATAAGTATATTTTTGCCCGACTGTAAATTTGGGAATTTGTCATTTTCCAACAAACGCAATCAAAAGTATAATGTACTAAAAATCTCGGAAAATTATGTCATTTCAGCAACATTTGTAAATCACCGGTATCGAATTAGAAATAAACCACGTTTAAATTTCATTTGGGGCAGGCCCCAAGCACCCAAGCCCCGTCAGTATGCAAGCGCCGATCGATCTACACCTTGTTGGCGGGAAAAATCGCAACTGATCTCCCTACCTTCTTCTTTTCTTCTTTCCCTTCCCTTCTTTTCTCTCTTTAGGAGTGCTGGGGAAGGGACGCAAGGGCCGATTCACACGTTTTTGGCGGGATTAATCGCAACTGATCTCCCTTCTTTTCACCCTTTTCTTTTCTTCTTACTCTTTTTTGTTCCATTTTAGCTCTCTTTTGTTGGCGGGCGGGGGGGAGGGAGCAAGGTTTTGGCCCTCGATTCACAACTTGTTGGCGAAAATTTTTTTTCTCTTTATCTCCTCTTTTCCTCCTTTTTCTTTCCCTTTCCTTCCTTCTCTCTTATTTTGTTGATGAGGGGGGGGAGGCAACAGCCCGGGAGGCAAGGCCCTTTCGCGCCCATCTCCTTCTTATTTACACCTTTTCTTTTCTTCTTCCTCTTCTTTCTTTCCCTTTCTCTCCCTTTTCCCTTCTTTTCTCTCTCTCTCTCTTTTTTTTCTTTGCTGGGAGGGGGACCGGCCCCTGCCCCTGGATCCGCGCCTCCTTCCACCTGTAGGCCTATCATTCCTTGCACACTTCTGTAATAGCATGTACGTACCGTACTCACATTCACATCACATTCAAAAAAGAAATAAAAGAAAACAACAATTGCACGGCTCAAACATGAAACATTGAATGATCTAAATACACGCTATATACAGGTACTACAGTAAAGCTAGAGTGCTGCAGTTACCGCATAGGTTAAATTTCATTGTGTGAGCGCCGTGACTGGCCTGACACCGCGGGAGTTGCCCGTGCGGAGACTTTGACGTTTCATTAAATTATTTAAAAAAGAAGACGATTCGTTGTACCGTTTTTTACTCTTCTTTGTTTGATTCAGTTTCCCCCTCCCGCGCGAAGCGCGGAAGCTTTGGCGTTTCATTAAATTATTACAGAAAGAAGACGATTTCATTGTACCGTTCTCGACTCTTAATCCTTGTTTGAATTCAGTCCCCTCCCCCTTTCCACACGGCGCGGAACCTTGACGTTTCATTCAATTATTTGAAAAAAGAAGCGATTTGTTGTACCGTTTTGACTCTCTCTTAATCCTTGATTGAATTCAGTTTCCGCCCTCGCTTGAAGCTGTGACGTTTCATTAAATTATTAGAGAACGAAGCCGATTCGTTGTACCGTTCTCGACTCTTAATCCCTGTTTCATGAAATTTTAGAGAAAGATCGTTTCGTAGTACCGTTCTGGACTATTAATCCTTGTTTGAATAAAGTTCCCCCTCCTCCGCGATGTCAACACAGAGAGAAAGAGAAAGAGAATTAGAAAGAAAAAAAGAAAGATTTTAACCCCAAATCGTGGACGTCCCCGTCCCCATCCCCCCAGGATAATGGATTGGTCGCGCCCTGATAGGCCTACGTATATTGTTCTCATGCACTTCCCATTATCATTTTGGTCATTTTCACACATTGCTAAGTTAATTTAGTCCTACATGAAAATAATATACAAATTTACAAATATACAACGACACTCGGTGACTCGAGATCTAGCTAAAACTATTCGCATCGAAGGAACATCAAATCGTATTATTATCCCGAGGGCCATCGCGGCCCGATAGAGAACAGTTCCATTGATGTTCGCGAGTGCGAATAGTTTTAGCTTGTTCCGAGAATGAGTCATTGTATATTTGTTTTATATCCCTCTCACCTGTAGGCCTATCATTCCTTGGACACTTCTGTAATAGCATGTACTGTACTCACATTCACATCACATTCAAAAAAGAAATAAAAGAAAACAACAATTGCACGGCTCAAACATGAAACATTGAATGATCTAAATACACGCTATATACAGGTACTACATGCAGTATAGCTAGAGTGCTGCAGTTACTGCATAGGTTAAATTGCATTGTGTGAGCGCCGTGACTGGCCTGACACCGCGGGAGTTGCCCGCGAGGCATGTGATATTACTAAGCTCGCTGAATTTTTCTCTCTTCAGTTATATGGTCTCGACATTTACAATCTATTTGCGTTATTATTGTTGTGATTTCAATGTAGTTTTCATAAAAAGACCAATAAAGCAGAAGCTTGGACTATGATTACGTTGGCATGGTTCACAGAATTTGTACAAATATATTCAAAGTAAAGATTTTACGCGAAAAATCGGACTGTTTGTGCCAATATATTGTAACCGTCGCACGAATTATCTCGACTGTGTGAGTACGTGTGTGAGCGTAGAACCACGTATTACGTTGACGTCAGTTTGGCTGATGCGTATATATAGCAAGATGCCTCACACGGGATAGGCCCAACCCATCGCATTATGCATGTGCTACGCTACATGACGTGAGTGGAGTGTCTCTTGATAAAGTATCTCTTTGATTAGACTGCATATAGCAAGATGCCTAACACGGATAGGCCCTACCCTTTGCGACGTGCATATTTGCTACAACACATCATGGACTGGACTGTCCTTGATAGTGTGATCTCTTTGATTAGACGTGCAGAGGGCGGGTGCACGCCTCGCCGATCACTCGCGGGTTCGTCGCTTCCTTGCACGGACGACGCCGCCGTGCTCGGCCCGCCCGTCCCCGACCCGAAACCACCTTTAACGACATGGACGGCGACCACGGGTCGACGTGGCACGCGACATGCCCGATCCCATCCATTTGAATTGTGTCACCGCTCGCCACGGCAGAGGCGGGCAGGGTCGAGGAAAGACGGGTTTGCTGTCAAGAAATTCACATTGGCAGACCGTTACGCACCCCCCGCGGCGATTTTGCGTATTAATATATAGATGAGAAGTGACTTTCCGTTATGAAGATATGACAATAACTTGAAGGTACCAACAAAAACACAAAATGGCGCCTGGATGACGTCATGAAGACCTGATGACCTTGAAAATGTTCCTGTCACGTCTCATGACAATGACCTATGACTGTGCCAAAATTGAACGAAATTGAGTTATCCTGCACACAAAAAAGTGCGGAGAAGAAATAACTAGAAATTAATTCGTCATTGAGGACGAATTAGGTGGTCTGTTATGTAATCTGAATAACTGATCTTGTGGAAAATTGTCTTAGCTACAACATATCAAAATTTGGAAGAAAATCGATCCATATTTACAGAGATACAATCAATTTTCCATAAATATGGTGACGTCATAATATGCAAATTCGTATTTTGAGTTCCAAGGCCAAGGGCAAAGGGCAGAGCTATAGAAAATTAAGGAACATTACAAGACATAATAGAAGGAGAACGAGAACCAGAGGCGGAGAGGTAGAGGGTGAGAGAGAAGAAAAGAGAAGGGCAGAGGCAGAGGGAGACAGAGCAAGAGAATAAGAGGGAGGCAAGGCAAGAGGTCGAGGTAGAGGGAGGCAGAGAGAGAGGGAGAGGGTAAAAGAGTAGAGAGATATATATATATGCAGAGAGAGAGAGGGAGAGGGTAAAAGAGTAGAGAGATATATATATGCAGAGACAGAGCAAGAGAAGGAGAGGGGCAAAATAAGAGAGGAGAAGGGAAACATGCAGAGCAAGAGAGAGGAAAGAGAGAGATACAATGGAGAACGATGCATTCAATATATCCAGCATAAATAGAATTTATATAGAGAAAGAGAGAAGCATAGACAAGTAAACATTTCTATGTCCACGGAGTGACGTAAACATGCATATACCTGGGCTGAATAACTGGAAAGTAAAACGTCTGGGAAGGAGACTAGAGGTGATATGATATTGTATAGAGTTGGAAATAAACCCTATATTATGTTTAATACACGACAAGGAATCAGATTCCCATAGGGTTGTACTCAAACGATATATATTCTTCTCCCTAGATATAACACTAAAATTGGGCATTTTATTACATTGTTTGTGATTGTATATGATAATATGTTATAATAGTCGAAGAAGATCATAAAATCAAATTTAAAACGACGGCAAAAAAAAAAAAAAAAAATCACCTGACCAGAGCTGTGGGTCGCTGGAATGGGAGGCAAGTGCTATGACCACTATACCACCAAATATTCCACATAGACATTACAACGTGAATGGAAAATGGAATTCTCAAATCCCACTTTGCAAGTGAAATATGAGCATGATCCCGCATCTGATCGAAAAATAAAGGGCACATTTGTGATAGCTTATTGTCTCAGCTACAACATACTCGAAGCTCAGCGAAAACGAAACTTAAACGACAGAGATATTGCTTGCGAAAGACGGTAATGTAGAATCCAGTTTTGAGAAAAAGTCATGTCCCATAGAGAATACACGCAAATGTGAAAATTGGATATGCCTTCCTTTAATCGCAAAAATACGCCATGATGCCTTTGTCAAAATGAAAATCATGGTGACTGCATTTGTAGAAAAATTGTCTCAGCTAGAACATATCAAAAATTAGGAAGAAAATCGATCAATATTTACAGAGATACAATCAATTTTCCAAAAATATGCTGACGTCATAATATGCAAATTGAAATTTTTGAGT
>CP137670.1:32452848-32483840 GCA_037976565.1 Mesocentrotus franciscanus
TACACACAGCCGGTTTACTATTCACGTATAGTCTTATAATCATTTCGTCTACTTATCATTTGGTCTAATACCTATTTTGTCTACTATCCATATGGTCTTATAATCATTTATTCATAAATAATGATAATCATTATATGATTATTAGACCTCACGGGATAGTAGACATAATGGGCATTAGACAAAATGGATTAGACTAACTGGTTATTAGGCTTAATGAACAATAGACCAATGGGTAGTAGACTTAGGCCTATTGGAAATTAGACCTAATGCCTATTACCCTAAATGGCCATTAGACCAAATGATAAGTACAAGAAATGGTTATTAGACCATGTGGATAGTTGATGGACTGGGTGGAGACCAATGTGGAATACAGGGGCGGATCCAGCCGGCGGCAAGGGAGGGGGCCTAAAAAGGGGCCCACTTCGTGCGAAAATTTGAAAATCGTGCCGGCCGATTTTTCGCTCAGTGGAGGGAGAGGGGGCGGGGGTAGTGAGCACAATTTTTTTTGGCATCCGAAAATTTTTTCCCCTACGGGAGGGTTATTTTCCACCACCACCCCTTGGGCTCCAGGAGGGGCCCATCTTCTATTTTTTCAAAAAGGGTGTTTTTACCCGTTTTTTTTGCTAGGAGGGCCCGGGCCCCCTCCCTGGATCCGCCACTGGTGGAATAGACCAATTGAGTAGTAGACGAACTGGTTGCAGACCAAGCTGCAATTCATCGTGCCGAGTACCGGTCATAATGATTTCAATCCTGGGTGGAAGCGGTTTCTCGCCATAATTATTTCGAATATTAGGGTATTCCGTGAGCAATCCTTTTGATCAGGGTTGTTTCTATCATGATATAATAATTAGTGCTGTGATCAAACGTTTAACCGTCCGGTATCCGACCGTCCATGGCACTATCCGTTTTGAATGTGACGGTTTCGTTTACCCGATTTTTTTTTTTTTTTTTTTTTAGTGTAAAAATTTCGGACAAATTTTACAATATAAATAATATAATAAATATATCTTACAGTATTTTAATTTATTTATTCCGGAAAATTACGAGAAAAAAATTTAACTTATTGAAAATAAACATTTATAAGAACAATAATGGAACGAGCCTGAGCTGCTATCTCTGTGTATTATAACATGTACATCGGTACATTCAATATGGCAGCCTTCAGGAATCGCAACTTTAGACAACAACACTCGGCAAATCTTTAAAAATAATCAGTTTATGTCAAATTGAAATCATGATTCTTGTACAATTGCAAATAAAACACAAGTAAAGACGGAAATATGAATGTAAGTAATATTTTTCTTGACGAATAGTTACGTTTTTATGTGAAATTAGTGCCGGTCGAAAGCAGTGTTTTTCATCAGAAGTGGTGGGAGAAAATCCCCCGCGCTGGTCGGGCCCGCGCCCGCCCAGTGCCGACCACTATTCTTACAATCAGCGGCGACCTTGGCAAAAGTGAGTAATTTTCGTTTAACCGAAAACCGTCCGGTTTTGACTAGCGGTTAAACGGAATTGGAAATATCCGTGATGTTACAACACTAATAATAATTATAAAAAAACAGCGATAGTTGATCCGTCGAGCAATGTAATGTTTGTTCGGTCTTTTGCCGGTCTAGTTTGGGTCTCGATTGGGTCTCGTTTGGGTCTCGTTTTGGGTCTTGCTTGGGCCTAGTTTGGGTCTCGTTGGTTTGACTGAGGTATCATAAGGGCCCCGTTCCACAAAAAGCATATTATCAATAACAACTTGCTGTAACTGTTATAAGCTACTGAAATCGTTGAATTTGATTGGCTGAAAGCAAGTTTGTTATATATATGTGGAACTTGTTATTGGTAACAAGTCTTATGAAACGGGACCCACTTTCTATTCGTTTATGGTAATGATAGATACATTGTATGTAGAGGAGTCGTGGTAAAGTGGTCCATTCACTTTACCATCAATCGACTGATTTATGATTCGAATCTCAGTCCGGGCCTCACGTCATTTAGCAAGACATTGATCCACATTTTCCACTCTCCACCCAGGTGCTAAATGGGTACCTGGCAGGATTTATTCCTTGAAAAGCAATGTGCGCTCATTATGGCTGCCAGAGCCATAATACAGACAGATAATAGGACCCAAAGCACATAGGGACATTATATCATGATGTGCTTTGCGCTATACAAGAACGGTTTATTATTATTATTATTATTATTATTATTATTATTATTATCATTACTGGTATTACTATTATTATCATTATTATTATTATCATTACTGGTATTATTATTATCATTATTGGTATTATTATTATTATTATTGCCCAAACATGGTATTTATCCGAATTCATGAAGTGTTTCTTATACTTAAGTTGCAGGTGTGTGTATGCAGACAAGTATGAATGTGTCTAATGATAAGATTATATGGAAAGCCGCCCTAGTACTCAGCCATGCGTGTCTGATAGACACGTGATGTCGGATTGACATGGGCAGACATACTGCTGTCTGCAGACATGCACAACAGACACTATGACATACATTACATTCACGATAGTTTGCCGTGTAGTTTAGACGTTCACATTAACAAAGAGACATATAATCCTGCACGACGCAAGCATAAAAGATGTCGTCACTTGAAAAGGAAGCGTAGGATCCGTGAAAGCGTAACAAATACGCTTAATACTCGTAGAGAACATGGTCGTTCATAAACTATGCATCACAGACATGTCTGTCTGTCTGTCGGCGTAACAGACAAGCGTAAAAGACATGGTCGCGTACCAGAGCAGTAACAAAAAAACATGGTCCCGCAACAGACATTCGTAACATACATAGTCGCGTGCATTCGCGTTAAAGACATGATTAATCAATTCACAGACACGCGTAACAGACACGCGTAAAAGACATGATTATTGCTAAACAAACAGACATAACAGACATAATATGACCTTACCTTAATGACGGGTGATCCATTCTTCTCAGCCTTCCTGTAGACGATGACATCTTTATGCTTCTTGATCCTTTCCCATCCCTCCTCACTCTCTGCAGCATCTAGCTTCAGCATATCTTGGTAATCTTCATCGGTCAGAGGATTCTCTGTAGGCGCGTCTAAGCACACTTCTACTGGAGCCTCAGCCTGCTTAGCTTCTCCATTAGCCTCCTCCTCCTTCTCTTCTCCCTTCTCCTTCTCCCCACCTTCCCCATTCCCAGTCTTTCCCTCCTCGTCCCCTCCTTCCTTCTTATCCCCTTCCTCCTCCTCCGCTTTCTTCTCCCCCTCTTCCTTCTTCTCCGCCTCTCCGTTTTCTACAGCAGCAGGAGCCGGAGCTGCCTCCTCTGTCTTCACCTCCTGCTTGGTCGGGGTCTGCTCCTCGGTTGCTGGTGTTTGCTCTGTATCAGCCATTTTAGAAATCTCACTCAAAAACTGCTTTAGAATATTCCGATATAAAATCAACAGGATTTTGCGAGTCTTTTTCGGCTTTATTTGCGTCGTATAATAATCCAATCTGTTAGGCGTCTGAATGAGTATGTTAGCACGCGTATAGCTGACAGCACCCAGTTAACGGTACAGGGCGCGGTCCAAGAGAGAGCCACAAAGCGAGAGAGAGGGTGAGAGAAAAAAAACATGAGTTGTGCTGAAAACGTGCAGCGGGCACCGTCCACGAATTTTCTAGAGCTTTCCGCTAACGCTTGTCTTCTTACCTTTTAAGGAAAATGGGAGCGGACACACCTGCTAAAACGCATGCGCAGTGTGCCTGGGAAGTAATGCCTGAAAAGGAGAATGGCTCTAACCACTGCATAGGGGGTTGGATTGATCCAATCGATTGAAGGGGTGTTTACGACAAATTACATTTAGCATTGGCTTGGCGTGTTATTTTGTTCATTCTATTTGTAAAGCATTGTGATTAATGTACTGCTTGGTGCTACCATCATCATTTCAGTGTGCGTTTTAAAAATGTAATTCCTGGAAATAGAATCTAAGAAATAACTTTAAAAATCATCCATATAAATCGGGAATAATCTTCGACCAAAACAATGAATCACATGTGAAAAGAAATAAAGCAACTGTGTCCCAAAGTACTGCATGTGACAGAAACCGAATACGATAGATAAATAGTAATCAACAACATGGGAAATGATAGTTATTAGTAAAGTGGGGATAGCTGTATATATAGTGAATGTCTAAAATGAATGAAAAAGGATATGGGGATTTGGGAGGCAAGAATATAAGAGAGAGAGAGAGAGAGAGAGAAAGTGAGACAAAGAGAGAAATAGAGAAAAGAGAGAAAGAGATGGAGAGGGAGAGTGAGAGAGAGAGTGAGAGAGAAAGAGAGAGAAAAAAAAGAGAGAGATAGAAAGAGAAAGAGAGAGAGAGAGAACAAGATTGGACAGAGGTGGAGGGGAGATAGAAATAGAGAGAGAGAGAGAGAGAGAGATAAAGAGAGATACAAAGAGAGGATGGGAGGAGGACAATGGAAGATAGAACTGGAACTTGGCTAAAACTGCTCAAGTGCAAGAGAAAATGGAAGAAAAAAATGAAACAACTGAAAACACATTCATTCAAATACGAAAAGACAAACATCAGCTCTGTTCATCACTGAAATACCATGCCTATAAATTATTGGACATGTATTGCTTTTAAAATGACCAACTGTTTAACGTGGACACGGTTGATCTCAAATGTGTTGCTTTCGGTTGCTTTCTTCACCTCTCTGCACGGTTGCTCGTTTGCCACACGTGCATTTTTTCACAAAACAACAGGCACCAACTGATGGAAGGATTGCTTTGTACAACACAATGGCTGTTCCAAATAAAAATCAATTTCCTGTCTTGATTAGCTCCATGACAACCTTCTAACACCGGTGTAGATCAATCTTGCACTTGAAACAGTTAAATAAGTGTTTGGTATATCTATAATGTCGCACAGGGAAATTATTTGTGGCGTTTATAAAGGGTGAAACAACAACAACAGAAAGGGAAAAAACAACATCTTCTGGTCTTTGGAATGTTCATATATAATACCACGTAAATTATCGATGGCGCTCATTAAACGAATTGACAAACACGATAGCAACTATTTTCGAGAAAAATCAATGTCAAGGTCAATACCAAATACCCTATTGTATTCCCCGTAGAAATGATGTTCGGATTACGTAATACGTCATTGTCACGTTCGCCCATTTTAATAGGTGGCGCACCAATTAAAATTGCCTTGATTTATGCAAATGATTTGGTATCGTGTTATCATTACGTTCAATGAGTGAATAAATGAATGAATGAATGAAAGCATGAGCGAATCAATAAATGAATGAAAGCATGAGCGAATCAATAAATGAATGATTGAATGAAAGAATGAGTGAATGAATGAATGAGTGAATGAAAGAATGAGTGAATGAATGAATGAATGAATGAGTGAATGAAAGAATTAGTGAATGAAAGAATGAGTGAATGAATGGATGAATGAATGAGTGAATGAAAGAATGAGTGAATGAATGAATGAATGAGTGAATGAATGAATAAGTGAATGAAAGAATGAGTGAATGAATGAATGAATGAATGAGTGAATGAAAGAATGAGTGAATGAGTGAATGAAAGAATGAGTGAACGAAATAATATGTGAATGAAATAATGAGTGAATGAGTGAATGAATGAACGTTTGGCATGTACATATACATCAGTAGGAATAGTGTTCACTAAAGATAAAAAATATCAAAACAGCAGACAGAAGGAGACATATTGGGAAATAGAAACCAAATGACCACATTGCAGATTATATAAATTGACATCCGAACAAAATCCGACTTCCGAAAAAACTTACTTTGTGTCCCAACCGCGTCAAATCTTTACATTTTATTTGTTTGTTTGTTTTATTTTCCGTATAAAAAAGACAACATGCATTCAGTAAAACAATAACGAATAGAATTATGAATTACAAGATAAAATGAACGGCTGGATAGCCCATATACATGACGCTCTATACAGAATTTTGCAAGATTTAGTGCGCCCTCTTTGTGAAAAGGCAAGTTAATATTTTAGATGGCATGAGATTTGAATGCGCTTAGTATAGGAAAAAATGAATTTTCACTCATTCTGTCTTTTATTTTTCAATTATTAGTCAATATTCTATTTACGGTCAGATATCATTTTGTTTCTTTATATTGTCGTGATGATAACGTTCTTAGAGCAAAACAAATATTTTAGCTAGTTTAAGGGTACACTACGTATTCGGGATGAATAGAAGACGATAGATTCAACCTATCGAAACGTCAAGATAGAACATGAGTGGGCAATTTTAGAGCCGACTAACCATGTCGAAAGAATACGTGGTATAATCACATACCTCGCTCAAATCTATCTTCACCATGGAATCCTTCAAAGTTTACCAAACAAATATTACAATGTAGTTTTAGTTTCAGTTTTATTTTTATTTCCAAGAGAACAATCAATATAAACATTCATGGCAATAAATCAATCACAGAAATGAATGTACGTTAATATAATGCATTTTTCAAATCTTGTTTGCATTGTTTGTTTGGATATCTGTAACAAAAGGAAACTAAATCAATTTAAACTCGAACGTTATGTGTCGTACTCACTACTCAGATAGCAGGGGAAATGATTCGAACGAGTAAGACCAACAACATGCACACTCATATTTTTTTCCTCAAATTCTTAAAAGGGGAGCTGGAAAAGAATACTGAAAAACGTCTATTTCTAAATTTGTAGTCCTTAAAAATGGACATCCTTGATAATCCCAGACAATAAGTAATTTAAAAACTTAGAAAAATATTACTCGTGAAGAATTCACAAAGCATTTCTTTTGATTGGTTGGAATGATACCCCCACCCCAATTTAAAACACAAGTTATATATGTACTCATACGAAACGAATCAACGACCCCAAAACAGCACAATATAGTTAATGGCTGGGACTGAGCCAATGATTTTGATTGATCTTGTTTTCAGTATCATTCTAGAAAAAATAGCTTGTTTTCTTTACTGTTATCTTTTATATATTCATATATACAGTACCTTCATACATAATTGTTTTATACCATCTTGTAATTTGTTGGAGTATTTTCTCTCCCGTTCTTTTTCTTCATCTTTAATTCTCTTTCGTTATTGTTTAATATAAAGGCAGACCCGAATAACCCAATACTTTTAATACTTTAATACTTACGCCTGCTTTCGAGTTTGAACGCAGTCGATGTGCCCTTGAAAGACCTTCGTAATTTTGTATTTATTTATAACTTGAGTATTTTGTTGATATGAAAATATGGAAGAAAATGAAAGTTACCTTGAATCGAAAAAGGGAGTTTTATTTTCATTGGAAAACGACAAGGCTTCGAATCACGTTAATGATCAGCGCTAGATGGCGCTGTTCATATTTCCGCTCATGCAGTGTTACTGCGACAATTCAAAGGGCAGTCCAACCATTGTAAATAAGTTCACTTGTATGAAAACAGAAAAGGAGAATCAGAGTGGAGGAAGTTTGAAATAAATCGGACAAGTAATAAAAGAGTTGTGAATGAATAGACGTGAAACCACTAAATCAATGCAAACCTCAAATTGGCAATTTATGTAATGGGTCATGATGGCGTCACGTACAACTCCCATCTGTCGTATACAAAAATATCCTTAATTCTGTTTTTCTTCTAAGTACCTTCTCGCCTTTTCACGACCAATTGCTAAGCTTTGAGTTACGCGGCCTAGGAAGTTGTCACGAGTATGTAGAAATGATTAGGCACAATTGATCGGACTGTATAATTAGATACCGCTAATACTAGACTGAACAGAATCACCACCTCATTAAACTTGCATCACCAAAATACATGGAAATGGTATCTGGAAGGAACAAAAACTACTTTTTCATCTACTTGCGCCGAAGCTGCTACGTTGGGATATTTAGAATTCAATCAGAGATAGCAAACAAATATCAAATCATAATGAATTCATTTTGCACTTTCACATATACAATTATACATGTACACATTAATGCTGAAAGACTTGTTTATTGGACTATATCTTGTATGGATATTTCACACAACACAAATATTTCATTTCATTCTCTTTCTATAATATAATTATATGTGTCAACCTACAACAATCGCCTATGTAGGTGATTAAAAGAAATACAAAAGGACACAAATGGCACTCGCATACAAACCAAGCAATTCGATTTGCCATTTTGAAGGCTACTTCAACCATCAAATCAAAATGATTGTTAAAGGCGAAAGTGTGGGGTATGGTTGTGAGTTTAGCCTTTATGTATTCTATGTAAGTATAAAGAGAAGTAATTAGAATGCATGGTACAAAATTAAACCATAAATATATCAAAAATGTAAAATTATTTTTTTCTAATTTCCTGGTTCACACTAACTTGCCATATCGTCGGTCAGGAGGTCGTCTGCCAGACGATGGTGATTAATTGAGATCAGGGCTTTTTTCAATTGTTCACGTTCTTCAGACCTATTAGTCCTTTTCATCCAATCCCGAAGCATATCAAGTGTTCCCATGTACGTGTGGTCTTGTTTGTTCATTTGTATGTAACGTTTTATATCCGGAGGTTCAAAACCCAATTTTACGCCTAGATTGTCGATGTCAATATCCTTATCAATCTGCTTAGCTACTCTCTTGAGGAGGCCGTCAAAATCTTGGTCCCTGGATTTCTCGGTAGGTCTATATTTGTATGGAAAACATATTAAATGTTACTTTTTATATACTAATCTCACTTGACCGATATTACAATGTACAGCACATCAAATATCTGGGATTAAAAGTAGATACATAAACCATATTTTCTTCTTGATTGTTTTGTTTTATTTATGTCTTCAAATACTTTGTTCTATGTAACGTGCTGTATGTATACCCACTCTGATAAGATTTTCCAGATATTTCCGAAGCATTAGCATGGATTCTAATTCTTTTCATCTCTTTTTTCTCTCCGGGGAGAGGGTCTAGGGGCTTTTAGCTTTTTCTGAATTGGAGCGACCTGGCAGTTGTGTGGAAGAAGCGTAATGATATACTCGTGTGAATGTCGCTTCATTTAAAAAGAAAGTCAGCGACGCGTGGGTTCCCCGGTAGAATGATATTCCGCTCCATAATTTTGGTTTATCACATGTTCCAAAATCCATGTGGAAATCCCTTGTATTATTGAATGATATCATTATTTTCTTTCCATAATAATATATATTGAGTAAGTCCACTCATTGTGGTGTCAAATGGACATTTAAAAAGGATGATTGCAAAATCAGCTTGAGCGATTAAAGCGCAGTATTTACTGATCACGCTTCTGCCTCTCTTTCGCACTACCCAAGGTCATGCCGTGCACTCACATTGTTTGTTTGTCCCCTCTTGTTCTTCCATCTTCATCGCTAGAGTCGGTCAGTCGGTCTCTCCTCTTCCTTGGACGTCCATCTAGACTGTCATCCTCGGAACCATCGCTCATTGTTCGTTTGTCACGTCTTGTTCTTTTATCTTCGTCGGTAGTAGAGTCAGTTTTTTGGTTGATCTTCTTGTCTCTCTTTGTTGAGGGTTCACCCAGACTGTCATCCTCGGAACTATGGCTATATCTACGTATGGAAAAAAAATATTCAATTGATACAACGTTAGTAGACTAACCGAAAGTAAGGGGTAAGAATAAAATTAGGCAAGGTTGGTTAGGCATTAAGTAAACGTTTAATCCTCAGACTTGCATTAATATCATGATAATGTAATGATTTTCTGAACTCAGAAGTTGCTCTTTCCTGTATAAGTTGGTCATTCAAAATGTTTATAAATCCGATCAAACAATTTTTCTCTTCCATGGGATCTACTATTCCGGGAATGATTTTTCCCCCGAACATTGGATTATTTTAAAAGCGCGAAGTCCATAGAATTTTATAATTTAAGTTTTATGAAATTTAAAATTCCGATTATAAAGAAAGGTTCCGAATTGATTATGTGTATCTTGTGAGATATACATGCATATATAGATACATCAAAAAAATGTTGAGCGAAATAGAGTTCCCACGAGATGCATTGTTACAAAATGTAGTAAAGACAATATAGATTTCACAACATATATAAAACACATATCTGACGACAGTGGCGGATCCAGGGGGGGCAGGGGGCGTGTAAAAACACGTTAATTTTACCTTTTTTTTTTAGATGGGCCCCCTCCCCTGGCGCTCAAGCGGGGGTGCGATTTTTCAAATTTTCGAGGGCCAAAAAAAAAATAGTGCTCACTACCCCCACTGAGCGAATTACCAGCCGGCTGTTTCAACGCTAAATATTTTCTCACGAATTGGGCCCCCTCCCCTGCCGCGGGCTGGATCCGCCCCTGTCTGACGATGTGAAATAGTATTAAATATTTCCTGCGTTCCTCGGAATGTTAAACAAGTTCGTGTACATTTGTAACATTCCCACATACGCAAGAATCATTTTATACTATTTTACTTCGTCACAAATCTTTGCGTATCCACCATTACATTGTGTGTTGTATAACTATGAAAATATGTTTGTTGTTATCTGTCAAGTCAAAATCATTTTACTGAATTTGAATGCATATGTCTATTTGTGTACCCAGCAACCATATGAAGACCACAAATTTATCTTGTTAAATGGACAATAAAAATGAAAATTATAACCCATGTGATATGTAAAGTATAATATAAACCTGATTAATTATGATGTTCATAACACAACAAATGATTTTTGGACACTATGTTTTCATATAATATGTATCCGTTAATTACTAAACCCACAAGGGTCACTCATAGCTCAGTTTCTTTGATAGATAACATCTTTACTAATACAGTGCATGGTGATAGAAATGTTGGTATTTTATATAGTGACTTCTCTGATCATTTTCCCATTTTTTGCATCTCTTCCCTTCAATCTTCTTGTAATCGTCATGCTGTTAATAACCGTAAAAAGAGTCGGTTGATAAACGATTCACATATGAATATGTTCAAAGAAAACTTGGTATCTGTCAATTGGTCAGATGGAATCAAATGTGACAATGTTAATGACAGTTATAATATATTTTTTGAAAAATTTTACAAAGTTTATGATAATTGTTTTCCTTTGCAATTGAACTGCGTAAGTAATCAACATAATTCTAAAAAGCCTTGGATTACAAAGGAAATCTTGAAATCAGTCAAACGAAAACATTATTATGAAACATTTTTTAAAAAACCAAGTGATCAGCATAAGAGGAAATATTTATTGTATAAAAATAAATTAACTAACATTAGTAGATCTTCCAAAAGAAACTACACTGTCGCTCATATAGTTGGAATATTTTTTTTTACCCCAATTTATGGAATTATTTTGACAATGATTTATTCCTAATAGATCTAGATAATAGTATACATTCTCAGATTTTATTGAATAATAATTTGCCAGTATTTGTTTTGCGTGGCTGCTAAAGCATGTGTAAGCTACTATGCTTATCAACTAGGGGACCTACGCCCTTAAGTCATAAATGACAGTAATGAGGATTTTAAAAAATCCTCTGTACGACCATGCATTATGGCTCAAGGGATGGGCACACAGAATTTGTTTTTTTCTGTTGGGGACCGGGGGGAAATTCAATGAATTATTGAAAATTTATTGCATTTTCTTAGTTTTTTTTATTTGTGGGAACTGCCCCCTACCCTAGCCCCCGCTGCGTACAGTCATGGTTCAGTGGCCAAGTAATGGCCTCGTAACTGTTAGGCCCCAGGATCAAAACCTGGTCGATGTGCTATATTAGTGCCCTTTTGTGGGGCATTAATCCTCATTACTGTCATTTGTGACTTAAGGACGTAGGTCCCCTAGTTGATAAGCATAGTAGCATACACATGCTTTAGCAGTCACGCAAAACAAACACTGGAAAATTATTATTCAATAAAATCTGAGAATGTATAATATTATCTAGATCTATTAGGAATAAATCGTTGTCAAAATAATTCCATAAATTGGGGTAAAAAACTATATGAGCGACAGTGTATTACAAGAATTTATTTGATAATGTCAAAGGGGATCTGAAAAAAACTTGGAGACAAATAAATTTGATTTTGGGCAACAAAAAAGAAAATACATTTCCCAAAACAATGTATCATGAAAATATAAAAATAAATTCAAGGATAGATGTTGCTCAATATTTTAATTCATTTTTTGTCAATATAGGTAAAAAACTGTGGAGTTCAATTTCTTCATCCCACTCATTTCAGGAATTTTTACCAGAAAAATCGTTCAACTCATTCTATATCAAACCAACTTCTGTCAATGAAATCATAGAAATAGCATCAACTTTAAAAAGTAATAAAGCCTGTGGACCAGATGGTATTTCACCAAAAGTTGTTAAACAATGTATCCATTATTTTGTACATCCATTGTGCGATGTATTTAACAAATCTTTTATGAGTGGTATTGTACCAGATAGTTTAAAAATTGCAAAGATTATACCAATATATAAAAAGAATGACATAAATAACATTGAAAATTATAGACCAGTGGCCTTGTTATCCATATTTTATAAAATTCTAGAAAAAATAATGCACAGAAGACTGTATGATTTTAAATGCAAAATCCTTATTAATGACCAATTTGGTTTTCGTAAAGATCTCAGTACTTCACTTAGTATACTGAATCTTACTGATTACATTATACAAGAATTAAACAGTGGTAATTTTTGGTGTGGGGTATTTATGGATTTATCCAAGGCTTTTGACACCATCGATCACCACATTCTCTTGAAAAAATTAAATTACTATGGTATTCGTGGTACACCGCTTCAATGGTTTCAAAGTTATTTATTAAGTCGTAAACAGTATGTGGTGGTCGATGGTGTCGAATCCAATCACATGAATATTGATATCGGTATCCCTCAGGGTTCAGTTTTGGGGCCACTTTTGTTTATTTTATATGTAAATGATATTAATTCATCAAAATTATTGAAGTTTTCTCTCTTTGCGGATGACACTGCTGTTTTGTTCCCCCATGCTAATATATATCTCAATTGATTTTCAATGTAAATTCAGAATTATGTATTTTAAATGATTGGTTCAAATGTAATAAATTGCAACTTCATTTTGAAAAAAACAAAATAAGTAATTTTCCATCCTAGGAAGAGAAAGGTATAGTTAAGTGACACTGAAGTTGTAAAAATTGATGATATTGCTATTGAAAGAAAAGATTGCATTGACTTTTTAGGAGTAACCATCCAAGAAAATTTAGATTGGAAAAAACATATTGATCATGTCCGTAATAAATTGCTCGAATGTATTGGTGTATTGTATAGACTTCGTCTGTTGACTAACTCTCATTATATGACTCCAAGCGCGCCACTGTATGTTAAATATAAAATTATGCGAACTGATAAGATTGAATACCTGGATTTTTATGTATAAATATAATAAAGGCGCCCTTCCAGAATTTTTTTCTAACATGTTTCAAACAAACTCAAAAATCCACACTCATTTAACTAGACAACACCAAGATTTACATAAACCCTTCTCTAGATTTAATTATGTTCGCAATTCAATTAGATTCACAGGGGTGCAAGAATGGAATTTGTTAAGTAGTGACATTACAAATAGCACAACACTGTCCAGATTTAAAGCATTGTGCAAGTTACATTTATTCAGTTCTTTAAATAATCTCGATCTCACTTCGTAGTTCTTTATCTTGTATTTTCCCCCTCTTATATCTTTGCTCCTTTCTGTCGTGTGTGTGTGTGTGTGTGTGTGTGTGCGTTTGCTTGTATGCGTGCGTGTGCATTTAAATTTATATTTATATTATAATGTACTTGTATATATGGTTCCGATTACAAGCAGTCTTGCTTCTCAGGGACCCTGGCCGTTATTGGTTTTGTATGTTGTTGAATGTTATTTGATATCATTCTTCTATTGTATTGATGTTTTGTATATTTTGTTGTTCTTAAAGGCATCGTTTAACATTGTTAAATCTATAAGATGCACGGTTCTATCACGTATTATCAGTGTCTGTGATATTGTCTATATATTAATACGCAAAATCGTCGCGGGGGTAAAAACGGTTTATGAAAAACGTCTTTCCTCGACCGCGCCCCCCTTCGCCGTGGCGCGGGAACGGCGACACAATTCCACGAGGCATGTCTCCCGTATCCCGCGTGCCACGTCGACCCCGCGGTCGCCGTCCATGTCGTTAAAGGTGGTTTCGGGGTCCCGGGGAGGACGAGCGGACGAGAGCACGGCCGGCGTTGTCCGTGCAAGGAGGCGACGAACCCGCGAGAGTGAGGCAGCGAGGCGTGCACCCGCCCTCTGTCTAATCAAAGAGATTACATGGCAGACGACGATCGAGCCATAAATGTGGCGTAGAAAATACACGCTGCAACAGGTTGGCCTAATTCCCCGTGTTAGGCATCTTGCTATACGATATGCTTTGTAGGAAAAGCACGGGCATGCCAGAGAAATACACAGCATATGACAATCCACTCAAGTAACGTGGCGTAGCAAGTACAAGGTGCAACGGGTTGGGCCTATCCCGTGTTAGGCATCTTGCTATATATATACAGCAGCCAAACTGACGAGAACGTAATATGTTGGTTCTACGCTCACACACGTACACACACAGTCGAGTTAATTTGTGCGACTGCTATTCTATATATTAATACGCAAAATCGCCGCGGGGGGTACGTAACGGTCTGCCAATGTGAATTTTTTGACATCAAACCCGTCTTTCCTCGACCCTACCCGCCTCGGCCGTCGCGCGGGAACGGCGACACAATTCCGAGCGGACCCGCTCGCGCATGCCGCGTGCCACGTCGACCCCGTGGTCGCCGTCCATGTCGTTAAAGGTGGTTTCGGGGTCCCGGGAGGACGGGCGGACGAGAGCACGGCCGGCGTCGTCCGTGCAAGGAGGCGACGAACCCGCGAGAGTGAGTCGGCGAGGCGTGCACCCGCCCTCTGCACGTCTAATCAAAGAGATCACACTATCAAGAGACGGTCCAGTCCATGATGTGTTGTAGCAAATATGCACGTCGCAAAGGGTCGGGCCTATCCCGTGTTAGGCATCTTGCTATGTGCAGTCTAATCAAAGAGATACTTTATTAAGAGACACTCCACTCACGTCATGTAGCGTAGCACATGCATGATGCGATGGGTTGGGCCTATCCCGTGTGAGGCATCTTGCTATATGGCCAGCAGCCAAACTGACGAGATCGAGAACGTATGTACTGTTGGTTCTAAGCTCACACACACACACACACAGTCGAGTTAATTCGTGCGACTCCCACAATATATTGGCACAAACCGTCCGATTTTTCGCGTAAAATCTTTACTTTGAAAATATTTATACAAATTCTGTGAACCATGCCAACATAATCATAGTCCAAGCTTCTGCTTTATTGGTCTTTTCATGAAAACTACATTAAAATCACAACAATAATAACGCAAATAGATTGTAATTATCGAGACCATATAACTGACGAGAAGGTAAATTCAGCGAGCTCACGTAATATCAAATGCCTCCGCACGGGCAACTCCGGCGGTCTCGGGCCAGTCACGGGGCTGACGCCATGCAATTACCCTGTGATGAGGTAAGTGCACCACTCTACTGCTGTACCTGTAATACTGGCTGTATAGCGTGTCTTTGAGCCGTGCAATAAATTGTTGTTTTCTTTTATTTCTTTATTGAATGTGATGTGAATGTGAGTACGGTACATGCTATTACAGAAGTGTCCAAGGAATGATAGGCCTACAGGTGGAAGGGATATAAAACAAATATACAATGACTCATTCTCGGAACAAGCTAAAACTATTCGCACTCGGGAACATCAATGGAACTGTTCTCTCTCGGGCCGCGATGGCCCTCGGGATAATATAATACGATTTGATGTTCCTTCGATGCGAATAGTTTTAGCTAGATCCTCGAGTCACTTCGAGTGTCATTGTATATTTGTATATTATTTCATTGTAGGACTAAATTAACTTAGCAATGTGTGAAAATAGCCAAAATGATAATGGGAGTGAAGTGCATGAAAACAATATACGTATCTGTATGGGCGTCAATCCATTATCCTGGGGGACGGGGACACGTCCCCCCACGAATTTTCAGGTGGTGAAATGTCCCCCACGATTTGGGGTTAAAATCTTTCCTTTTTTTCTTTCTTTCTCTCTTTCTCTCTGTGTTGACTTCGCGCGGGAGGGGGGGGGGAACTTAATTTATTCAAATAAGGATTAATAGTCGAGAACGGTACTACGAAACGTCTTCTTTCTCTAAAAATTTCATGAAACAGGGATTAAGAGTCGAGAACGGTACAACGAATCGTCTTCGTCTTCGTTCTCTAATAATTTAATGAAACGTCAAAGCTTCCGCGCTACGCGCGAGGGTGCATGGAAACTGAATTCAGGCAAGGATTAAGAGTCGATCGAGAACGGTAGAACGAATCATCTTCTTTCTCTTAAGTCTTATAATTTAATGAAACTTCACAGCTTCCGCGCTTTGCGCGGGAGGGGGAAACTGGATTCAAACAAAGATTAAGAGTCAATTTAAGAACGGTACAACGAATCGTCTTCTTTTTTAAATAATTTAATGAAACGTCAAAGCTTCCGCGCTACGCGCGAGAGGGTGAAAACTGAATTCAGACAAGGATTAAGAGTCCAGAACGGTAGAACGAATCGTCTTCTTTCTCTAAAAATGTAATGAAACGTCAAAGATTAAAAAAAGACAATAAATGAACCGTTCACCAATGAAAGTACATGCCGTGAAACAGAATAACTAGAGAGAGTGACATGTAATTGTGTCCCCCCATGCTCAAACTCGGATTGACGCCCTTGATTCGTATAGATAACGAGAGTGAGGATCCGGGAAAGGGATAGTGAGAATAATAGGAACGAAGTGACGACAATAATCGTAAATAACGAAAGTGAAAACGAAAGTAAAGTCTAAAATATCTGCATCAATTTTGATTACAAATTATTGATTTCACTGTTTTCTTCCAGTTTTCAAGTTTTATTACATAATTCAGATAAAAAAAAAAATTCAAAACGATACATGATGGGACAGCAAACAAAAGGTTGGTATTCTAACGAGTAAAATATTAATGAAAAGAAGAAGAAAAATTATAAAATGATAAAAAGTAGGCCTATACAATAAAGAGAAATAATATCATCTAGCACAGAAATATCTTTTTAAAAAATATAATAATAATTATAATTGAAAAATTATTATAAAAAAAAAAAAAATCGATAGCACATATCTATTTAAAAGTATTTACAACCCCCTCCGACCCTCCCTAGAATCCCGTGGATTTTCCACGGGCCCTGCTAGTATACAATATATTGGCACAAACCGTCCGATTTTTCGCGTAAAATCAGTGTACTCTGAAAATATTTATACAAATTCTGTGAACCATGCCAACATAATCATAGTCCAAGCTTCTGCTTTATTGGTCTTTTCATGAAAACTACATTAAAATCACAAGAATAATAACGCAAATAGATTGTAATTATCGAGACCATAATATAACTGACGAGAAGGTAAATTCAGCGAGCTTACGTAATTTCAAATGCCTCCGCACGGGCAACTCCAGCAGGGCAGGCCAGTCACGGCGCTCACGCCATGAAATTTACCCTGTGCGGTAACCGCACCACTCTACTGCTGTACCTGTTAGGCGTGTATTTAGTTCCTTAAAATAATGTTTCGTGTTTGAGCCGTGCAATTGTTTTTTTCTTTTATTTCTTTAATGAATGTGATGTGAATGTGAGTACGGTACATGATATTACAGAAGTGTCCAAGTAATGATAGGCCTACAGGTGGAAGGAATATAAAACAAATATACAATGACTCATATTCTCGGAACAAGCTAAAACTATTCGCACTCAGGAACATCAATGGTACTGTACGTTCTCTCTCGGGCCGCGATGGCCCTCAGGAGAATATAGTACGATTTGATGTTCCTTCGATGCGAATAGTTTTGGCTAGATCCTCGAGTCACTTCGAGTGTCATTGTATATTTGTATATTTGTATATTATTTCATTGTAGGACTAAATTAACTCAGCAATGTGTGAAAATAACCAAAATGATTAATGGGAGTGAAGTGCATGAGAACAATATTCGTATAGATAACGAGAGTGAGGATCCGGGAAAGGGATAGTGAGAATAATGGGAACGAAGTGACGACAATAATCGTAAATAACGAAAGTGAAAACGAAAGTAAAGTCTAAAATATCTGCATCAATTTTAATTACAAATTATTGATTTCATGGTTTTCTTCCAATTTTCAAGTTTTATTACTTGATACAGTTAAAAAATTAAAAAAATAAAAACGATACATGAGACAGCAAACAAAAGGTTGATATTCTATCGAGTAAAATATTAATGAGAAAGAAGAAAATACCTATACAATAAAGAGAAATAATATCTGGCACAGAAATTATCTTTAAAAAAGAAATTATTATTATTATTTTAAAAAAATATATAAAAACAAAATCGATAGCACATATCTATTTACGAACCCCCACCCTCCCTAGAGTCCCGTGGATTTTCCACGGGTCCTGCTAGTGTAATATTGAAGCCCTAAAAAAATCGCGCTTCAAAATGATCAAGAAGTGCCTCAAAAAAGTAAAAATCTTTGAGTGACCGGTTTTACCATACTCGTTTTCCCCAATAGACTGTAGTGTTATGAAAACCGTTTGGCAAACGTTTTTCATGATATGTGCTGATCGAATCAAGACAGCAAAAACGTACCCTTCCTCCTCCTCCGCTTTCTTCTCCCCCTCTTCCTTCTTCTCCGCCTCTCCGTTTTCCACAGGAGCAGGAGCTGGGGCTGCCTCCTCTGTCTTCACCTCTTGCTTGGTCGGGGTCTGCTCCTCGGTTGCTGGTGCTTGCTCTGTATCAGCCATTTTAGAAATCTCACTCGAAAACTGCTTAAGAATAATTCCGATATAAAACCAACAGGAATTTGCGAGTCTTTTTCGGTTTTATTTGCGTCGTATAATAATCTAATCTGTTAGGCGTCTGAATGAGTATGTTAGCACGCGTATAGCTGACAGCACCCAGTTAACGGTACAGGGCGCGGTCCAAGAGAGAGCCACAAAGCGAGAGAGAGTGAGAGAAAAACATGAGTTGTGCTGAAAACGTGCAGCGGGCCCCGTCCACGAATTTTCTAGAGCTTTCCGCTAACGCTTGTCTTCTTACCTTTTAAGGAAAATGGGAGCGGACACACCTGCTAAAACGCATGCGCAGTGTGCCTGGGAAGTAATGCCTGAAAAGGAGAATGGCTCTAACCACTGCATAGGGGGTTGGATTGATCCAATCGATTGAAGGGGTGTTTACGACAAATTACATTTAGCATTGGCTTGGCGTGTTATTTTGTTCATTCTATTTGTAAAGCATTGTGATTAATGTACTGCTTGGTGCTACTATCATCATTTCAGTGTGCGTTTTAAAAATGTATTTCCTGGAAATAGAATCTAAGAGATAACTTTTAAAAACATCCATATAAATCGGGAATAATCTTCGACCAAAACAATGAACTACATGTGAAAAGAAGTAAAGCAATTGTGTCCCAAAGTTCTGCATGTGACAGAAACCGAATACGATAGAGATAGATAAATAGTAATCAACAACATGGGAAATGATAGCTATTAGTAAAGTGGGGATAGCTGTAATATAGTGAATGTCTAAAATTAATGAAAAGGGATTTGGGGATTTGGGAGGCAAGAAGATAAGAGAGAGAGAGAGAGAGAGTGAGAGAGAGTGAGAGAAAGTGAGACAAAGAGAGAAATAGAGAAAAGAGAGAAAGAGATAGAGAGAGAGAGCGAGAGAGAGAGAAATAGCGAGAGAGAGAGAGAGAGTGAGTGAGTGAGATTGAGGGAGCGAGTGAGCAATGGCGTAGCGTGAGCTGAAGTCATGGTGGGGTGTCGCGACCTCGGTGTTCAACCTCTTTTTTTTTTTATTAAGGGCACCATTTAAGAAATAAAAAAGCTTCGCGTCACCCCAATCACAAATTCATCACAGTAGATTCACGTTGTTTCACTCTGTCACTCATAACTTGCCATTTACACACGTATGGACATATTTTATTCTAAATTATTTTAGCGAGAGACCGGATCGCCGAACCCCCAAAGATATCTTGTCGCACCCCGCTTATAAAAAACACTGTACGTACTTAATGTTCACGGTTTGAAGGGGCAGATTGACAAGGTCGCTGGGGGGATATATACTCCTTGATCAGCGTGGGGAAAAAAAATGTTGCATATTAAAGTGAAACGGCCACCACAAAAATATCACTCTCTCTCTCTCTCTTTCATGTATCCTCCCTCTGATTACCCCAATGCATTATTCGATAATTTAACCTCAAAAATAGGTATTACCAAGGAGATGTAAGTTTTTTACAGCAAACATCGACCTGTTTTACTCTAAAGATGAATACCTTGTCCACAGTTTCATTCTTATAGTAGCGATCGGGTAGGCCCTACTGTGCCTTGACTAAACTTGACCAACTACATGTATTACATAAAATGAACTATACTTACGGTATGTGAATGATCAAGCAGTAGGCCTTTCAGTGCAGACCAATGACGTCATTCACCGCCTTTAGTTCAGCTGGTGAGGAATAATGAACTATAAACTGCTGATTTACAAGTCTAACGGTATAGTCCTCACGAGCAGTCCGTGTGCAAACAATCCGAACAAAGTACAGCGG
This sequence comes from Mesocentrotus franciscanus, assembly GCA_037976565.1. Taxonomy (NCBI): domain Eukaryota; kingdom Metazoa; phylum Echinodermata; class Echinoidea; order Camarodonta; family Strongylocentrotidae; genus Mesocentrotus; species Mesocentrotus franciscanus. The sequence goes on from CP137670.1 coordinate 32,473,475, forward strand.
TGCATGTAGTTCAAATTGGTGTAAGTTGCGATAATGGTGAGACTTAAATCTTCTGAAAATTAAATCCAGCCGAATTCTTAACTGTCCGGTGTCGTGGCGAGATGTGTCTTAGCGAAATCACGTCTGTACAGACGCATCTCGCCTGGCGAGCTGCGTCTTACAGACACATCTTGCCGCATTCCCCCGGCGAGATGTGTCTCCTAGATCGGCGAGATGAGTCTGCGATTGGCGAAAAGTGTCCACTGGCCGATCGGCGAGATGAGTCTGCTAGCGATTGGCGAAAAGTGTCTACTGCAGTACTGGCCGATTTGTTTTACTTTCGTGTCCCATCTAAAGGAACTAGATGTTTTTTTTTTCTTTTACATGATGATGATATTGTCTAAAAATATATTTAATAACGTTCCTAAAACCCGTGAAATGCAAGTGCATTTATTGCATCATAATTTAACCATTTAAAAATAACTATGCACGCTGCTGAGGCAGATATCATTATTTACTATTCCTAGAAACTTTGAAGTTAAACAAAAATTGTAACAGGTGATGTGGGGAAAACTTTTTTAAAAATTGTATTATATTATCTTGTATTTATTAAATATTTTCTGCCCATATGACAGTGAGAATATGATATAATACATAACTCAACTGTTATTGTATATATTAAAATTTTGAATGTCTAAACTGCAGAGCATTTGACGAGGCGTAATCATGTGATGTGCGAAAAGAATGACTGCTGATTTGTGAAATGTTTCCTTTATAATATTTTGTAAAATGATTATTCTATACAAAGATATCAAAAAGTTATATGACAGGAGGGGAAGAGGGGGAAAGGAGAGAGAGAGAGAGAGAGAGGGGAGAGGGTGAGAGAGAAAGAGAGGATGCAATGTTGATATTTGAAACACCTTTGATGACTGTACTTAAAAGGCAAGAAATTAGAAACAAAAACACAAAAAATGCCCCCCCCCATGTTTTCGAGTGCCCCCTTTTACTTCAGATACGGTGCCCCTGTTTAGAAACAAATATGTTTCCGATCCCTCCGGGGGCACGCCCCCAACACTTTTTCAAGTACCCCAAAGTTCCCTTTTACAGAGGAAAATGTCCCCTTTACTTCCTCTTCAAATAAATAGCCCTTTTAGTTTGACATATGACCTTTTCCTTGTTCATATAATTGCCTTTTGTCCTTCTGATAAGTGACACTTTTCCCCTTCTTACAAATGCCCCTTTTCAACTGTGTAAATGCCCCTATTCAAATCTGACATGTGCCCGTTTTCCTTTTAATAAGTGCTCCTTTTAATCTCTGATTAGTGCTCCTTTTTACTATTCACAAGTGATCCCTTTTCCTTTCTTACAAGTGCCTTTGTTCCTTTTATTAAGAGCCCTTTCCACGTCTCATAAATACCCCTTTTAACCTCTGATAGAATAATGCCCTTATTAAAATCTGATAGATGCATGCCTCTTTTCCTTTGTAATAAGTGCCCCTTTTTCCTTTCTACGTAACATGTGCTCCTAATTTAAAGCGACTAATAGCATTTTTTTCTCGAGTGTTCACCCTCAAACTCATTGCCATGTTCTCGCATATTTTCAGTTGCTGTAAATTATGTAACTACATCATGTATTTACAAATCTTTTCAGTCTTTCATGATGAGATTGTGGTTAAAACCCCATCAGGATTGGATTTGTCCTCTTTAATTGTGTCCTCATAAATCTTACAATTTTTGCTCGCTCTCATTGCTCACTCGAAAATGGAAATTCAGACCATCACACCCAGCCGCAAAATCATAATAAACAGTGAAATCATCCCTGATATTGAAATGTATCAATCACAATAATTATAAGGGTACATGTGTATACCAATGTTTGAAAATTGTATATTTTTGCTTTGAGGTTATCTTTTAAGTGCCTCTTTCTTCAAGAAAGTGCCCTTTATGGTGCCCCAACTTTTAAAGACGCTCCGCCACCCTTGTACCACATTATGTTTTTATTTGAATATCGTGGGCTTTTCCGATACAATGTTGCTATATCATGTTTATTACTTAGCATTTCCTGGTCCACTGTGATGCGAGTCTTTCTGTGCTACGGGTCATTACGACTTAAAAAAAATTAATCCTGAAGCTTAATAAATAGCACTACTTGCTACCTACAGGACATGAATATCGAATTATAAAGATCATAATATGTTTGCAAAAATTTAATGAAATATGATACCTAACACATTATATATTTTAATGAATTGTACTGCTCCAACTCAGACCCCCAGGCGTGGATCCAGGGGCCAGTGGGCCTTCCCCCGCCAAATAGAGAGAGAGAAAAGGAAAAGAAGGGAAAGGGAAGGAGAGAAAGGGAAAGTTAGAAGAGGAAGAAGAAAAAGGGGAAAAGAAGGAGATGGGGGGCGAAAGGGCCTTACCTCCTAGGCTGTTACCCCCCATAAAAACAAGAGAGAAGGAAGGAAAGGGAAATTTTAAAAAAGGAAAAGAGGAGATAAAGGGAAGGAGAAAAAAGAGGAAGAATTAGAAAAGAAAAGAAGGGGATATCAGTTGCAATCTTCCCGCCAACAAGTTGTGGATCGGGGGCAAAGGCCCTTGCCTCTCCTCCTCCCCCGCCAAAAAAAGAGAGGAAGGAAAGAGGAGAGCTAAAAGGAACAAAAAGAGGAAGAAGAAAAGAAAGGTGATTAGAAAGAAGGGGAGATCAGTTGCGATGAATCCCGCCAACAACGTGTGGATCGATCAAGGGGCAACAGGCTTCCTCCCCAGCAAACCCTAAAGAGAGAGAAGTAAGGAAATGGAATGGGAAAGAGGAGAGAAAGTGAAGAAAAAAAAGAGAAAGAAGAAAGGTAGGAGAGATCAATTGCGTTTTTCCCGCCATGCAACAAGGTGAGGCTCGAGGGGGGCACTGCATATGGCGCACTTATGGAGGGGAGCTTGGGGGGCAATATAATTCAAACATGGTTTATTTCTAGTTCGATACCGGTGATTTACAAATGTTGCTGAAATGATCGACATAGTTTTCCGAGATTTTTCCTCACTTTTTAGTAAATTATAATTGTTTATGCGTTTGTTGGAAAATGACAAATTCCTATATTTACAGTCAGGCAAGAAATGTGCTTATTTAGAGGCCTAAATGTCAAGGCCCGGGGAACGGCGGGGCTCGGGGGCCTCGAGCCCCCCCCCTTTTTGAAAAAGTATATTAACGAGAAATAGAAAGAGAAAAAGAAAGAAAGAAAAGTGACCTGCCAGTGTCACAAAATACATAAAAATATGCTCATCTAACCTTGATTAAAGCCTCAAACCCCTGAGCTTCCGGTAGCTCTGCCCCCTGGATTCCACCTAGGGCCCTAAGGCGGCCCCCTGAATGCTTATCTGACCGTTATAAAATGCCTAAAACCCTGAGCTTCTGGGGCTCTGCCCCTGGACCCAACGCCAATTAGTGTCCTGCCAGTGTCAAAAATAAGGTATCAAAATATGCTCATCTGACCTTAATTAAACGCTAAAACCCCCTGAGCTTCCGGGGGCTTTGCCCACACGACCCAACCAATGGCACTAAGGTGGGCCCCTGCATGGATGCTCATCTGACCTCATTTATTCCCTAAAACCCCTTAGCTTCCGGGCTCCGCCCCTGGACCCCACGCCAATTAGTGTCCTGCCAGTGTCACAAATAAGGTATCAAAATATGCTCATCTGACTGAATTAAATGCCCATACCCCTGAGCTTCCGGGGCTCCACCCCTGACCCCGCCAATTTACGCTACGCTCTACCTGATCATATATACTCATATATAGCCTCCCCACCCACTATGAAAAGCATTCAGCGGGCCTGCATGTAAGAGTGGGGTGATGCAGATTTTTGTCTGCCCCCCACCATACCCTTTTCCAGCACACAAACACATTAGGCACTCTCTGGAAGGGCCCACCATGCATTTGCTATAAAAGTAGTCCACCATAGGGATGTTGCGAAGTGGTCATATGATGCACTTATATAGGACTACTTTTTATATCTCGACATGCGAGTTCCTCCAAAATATGGGAGTTTGCCCCCTGGGTAATATATGGAGGAATGTGAATGAATGTATTATACATGTACGTGTTTATTCAGCTCTCGTATCCTTCGGTCAACTTTCATTCACACATGTTATCCTAACTCATTCATTTGTAATTCATTAATGACATCTACTATAAATCAGTGCATTCAATCTACTTCCTGTATTCCCTTCCTTTTTCTCATCCTTTCACAATCACATATTCATTATGGGCCTTCCATTCTGCCTTTCACAATCATACGTTTCACCCAACAATTTTTCACAACCCACCCTACACTCTTCCTTTGGTCTATATTCTTCACCACACATTCTGGACTACATGTACCTTTAACTACCAAGACATATTTATGTGAAATAATGATGGCAAATTATACCGTATCAATCATGTATTCATCCCTAATTACATTTAATAGAAAAGTACAACAATTACTTAATGGTATTGATATTTAATTTAGAAAACGAGATTGAATTTTTGTAATAAAAAATGGCTTTGTATGCAAAAAAATGTGCAATATAAAACTGGAAGTGATAGATTGAAACACAAATTATAATATAATATGTACATCTTTGACTGCGTAATTCCTTGCACATGTGCAGTGGTAAATTAAGTTTTCATAGAAAATGGTGCATTTATATAATGACTAATGATTGGTAAAGAGAAGTCACAAGGAAATTACCTACATTGTAGTTATATTGGAGCCTTGTTATATGAGGGCCCAAAACCAGAATACAAAGAAGTGGGACCATCAAAATTACATTTGGATAATTATAGTGTTTATTATAACGAGGTTCCACTGTATTTAGATCAACGGTACATGCCCACATTTTAAATGACGGGGGCCGCCCGAGCACAGGTGCAAACTGCTATCGTCTGACGATTGATGCCTCCTCCTTCTACAGCCGTCAAAGCCTGGGCCTAGTTACCAATGAAAAGAGCTGGATTGGAAGTCCATTTGAATGCTGCATGAAAAGAAAAAAGGTGCAAACTGCTATCGTCTGACGATTGATGCCTCCTCCTTCTACAGCCGTCAAAGCCTGGGCCTAGTTACCAATGAAAAGAGCTGGATTGGAAGTCCATTTGAATGCTGCATGAAAAGAAAAAGAAAATTCAAATTCATCAGAAATCATGCACGGAACAAGAACATGTCTGGCACATTTTGATACAATTGACATCTTTTGATGCAATTTGGAACATTACATGTATAAGGACATATTCAACAAGTAACATTCCAATTTCCTTTTTTGCTACCAGAACTAGAGAAGCTCAAAGCTCCCACTTATGAAGAAATACATCTAAACCTGTATATGTGGATATGTCATCGGACTGCGGATCACAAGGTCCGCTGTTCGAGTTCCGCTGCATCACCAATGTTCTTTAGTAAGACATTAATCTACATTTGCCACACTCGACCTGGGTGAGGTAAATGGCTGGAATTAATTCCTTGAAATGCTAGAGCGCCGTAATGGTGGCACAGCTAAAGCCGGTTAATAATTTCTAAATTTGGAAGCGCATAGAGATGTTTAAAATGTGATATGCGCTACACATTTCTGCTTGTACATGAATATATGCAAGTATTGCACTTTTTGATGACATGCGCATACTAATTGTAATTGTTACACCTTACAGGTATATCGGATTTCGACGAAAATGGTATCAGAATGTGCATAAGACTTGCAGCGAAATCTCTGAAAATGTGAGGTTAACCATACTTGACTGGAACCATCCGTTAATAGAAAGTACATGTAATATTTAAATATGTTTTTTTGAGAATTACCAAATCAATTTTTATTAAAGGCCGTGTAGCTTGGCAAATACTGGTTAATGCCATCTACGTCTTCTTTTGGACAACTGCACGTAAACGAATGGACTGGATTAACGGTAGTCAGCGACTTAATCTCGATTAGCCCCGAGTCAGGCCATGGGAAAGACACTTAGTCTCGTCAGTCTACACTCCCTTTAAGGTTGACAGTTGGGTTTATTTGACAAATAAATGTTAGATTAGGTTAGATTTGCCTAGTTCTGTCTGTATACACATGGATTCCCTGTAATCTGGACTCCAGTGGTCTCAACAACGGAAAAGGGATGATTTTAAAAGAGATTGTTAGAGAAGGAAACTTTCATAACCATGTACCTCTCCAAAACAGCCCATTATTTTGTTGTTCTGCCTTTGTCTCCTCAAGTTGTCATCTTGCTTCATCAGCGTTCATCTCCTATGGTGAAGCATCATCCTAAAAATTTAAAATAATGCAAAAGCATTATACACAAATTATAATTGCCCTCATGTTGATCAGTCTTCTGAACAAGGATACATATGTTCAGCTGGGGGCAGTGTTCGTAGTAGGTCCATGGGTAGATGATCAAGATTTTACTTTACCTAAAATGAAAACAACTTCTTTTTTTTAGGGGAGGTCGGGGTTGGTTAGGGCAATTAAACCATTATAACCACATGTAGCTATTTCAGTGTGAGTTGAAAAATTGAATCAAGAGTTTCGCGGACATTATGCTTACATGAGAGGTAGTATGTCAATCCACATCCAGTACCATCCCCTTCCTCTCTCTAGAAAAATACATTTGTGAAAGTTATATGTAGTTTTTTTAAGGAAGACATTGAAATTTTATAACCGTAGTCCCTGGGGCAATTTTGGGAGAGGCTGCCCACATGTCAGAGAGACTCATTCTCACAAAGTTAGATCCCTTTCACCCAAGGATAATTCCTATCAAGTTTGCTTAAATTCCAGCAATCCTTTTATAGAAGTAAGAGTATATCAAAATATGACCCTGGGGCACCTGGGGGGCTGCCCCATGCCAGATGGTTACCTCATATCAACAACTTTAGATACTTCCTTTCCCAAGGACGATTCCTGTCAAGTTGAGCATTTTGCTGAGGTGAGCTAATAAATAATTTCTTAGATTTTCATCTACATGTATTTATTAAATGAACCAAACTGTCAAACTTAATAGTACCGAAGGGCTATAAATGCCATATTTCATCGTCGTCTTGGTTACTGGTTCCAATCAACAGAGCCTGCGCATGAGGTTCACCGCAAAATCATTCAAGCAACGGGATGGACCTGGGCAAATTCAGTGTGTGGCGCTGGTGTTATCACCACGCCATTGTTTAGCACAAAATTGTTTGGAACCAGCACCCTTGACAACTTGGCCAATACATCACACTTCGGTACTCTATAACCTTCATTTGTTTTTTGATGATATTTCTACTATGATTCAAATCAACTTGTTATCATGGTTAGATTTCCCCATTTCTGTCTGTATACACATGGAGTCCCTGTAATCTGGACTCCAATGGTCTCAACAAACAGAAAAAGGAAAATTTGAAAAGAGATTGTTGTCAGGGTAGAAGGAAACTTTCATAACCATGTACCTCTCCAAAACGGCCCATTATTTTGTTGTTCTGCCTTTGTCTCCTCAAGTTGTCATCTTGCTCCATCGGCGTTCATCTCCTATGGGAAAGCATCATCCTAAAAAATGAAGAAAAAAAAAAAATTAAATATGTAAAAGCAGTATACACAAATTATAATTGCACTAATGTTCATCATTAAGTCTTCTCAACAAGAATACATGTTCACGTGGGGGCAGTGTTTGATGATCAAGATTTTACCTCTTCTGTCCCCCCTCCCTCCTCATACAAATTTGTGACAGGTCATTTACAGAACTTGTTTCTGACAAATTTGTAAATCTACTGACTTTGGAAACATTGTTTCCAAACTCTTCCTGACACCCCACAATATAAATTTTTTCAAATGATACCACTTTACTGTGGCCACATTAGTCCATCCTAGAAATGAATCACTTCCATACATTCTATTTACAAATGTTTAAAACATTTTGAAAAACAATCCAAAATTATCACATTTACTCCACAATTGTACTCATATACAGTCAAACCTGCTTTAGTGACCACCTGTCTACAAGGACCACATTTTTGTTTCCTTGAAAATGGTTTCTCATTGAAACATGTACTAAAGGAACCTGTCTACAAAGACCACTTTTTGTGTTTCCCTTAGGCGGTCGCTATAGACAGGTTTGACTGTATCTCTTTATATATCTTTTCATGGTTTACCTACATATATTAAGGAAAATCAATTTCAAGATCACTGAATATTACACCATCATGTTTATAAATAGACGTACATGTAGGCCTATACCTGTCAATTTTTATGTGAAATCTTTAGGTGTCCATACCATCTTGCATCTTCAACATTTGTGGCAATGTCTATAATAAGTTCCATGAGTTGGGTTCTTCTGTTAAAGTTAATCTGAGGAAAAGATATCGAAACGAAAGATAAAATCTTTCTCATAATTTTCCCTACATCTATAGGCCCTATCCGCATTTTGACATGTTTTCGCATTCGATAGAAAAATTGGTCATCTTTTAATAATTGTCTTATTATTGTTATCTTTCACAGTTCACAGACAACTAATTTAACGAAAAGACAGCGCTCTTGTTTAAAAACTGCCCCACAAAATATACCTTTATGCTGTGCTCAGTTTATCTCATCAATTGAGCTTGTAAAGCTACATTAGCCCATCACAGTTCTACATATTCGCAAATGAGAACTGACATGACCAACTGAATTTGTCAACAACCATCATACCTTTCCTATTGTACTTTTGTCTATTTATCATGTATTTCATCTTTTGCACAAGCTGCACCTTGAGCATTTGATTGTCAAGTGGATTTGGTGCCTTACAAATCTTATGTATTATTATTATAAATGACAGTCATCTTGTTTCGTTCAGTACAACTCAATACCTCATCCACTTTGGCATGCCATGAACACATACTTTATAGAGTGGCATTAATAATAACACTTGGATCAGGAGATAGAAACACTGCAATTGAACAAATTAATTCATCAAGACAAATTATTTGAGATTTATCTAAAAGCCTTGATCTCGAGTCCGACTCTGAGAGTGGAAAAGGGCAGGAAAAATGCTCCACGCAGACGGCGAACTAGGGACATTTAATGTTTGGAACTTCACGAGAAAGAATGGCATCGCATGATTTGTTAGAATTTTCGCGACAAAGTGATGTAGTAGTAGTAGAATATATTAGCGCCTATATAATTCATTGCCAGAGAAGTTATCTGTGAAAAACCGCTCATGTGACCGGAAACCGGGCAGGCAACATGCAGTAGATCTAGACTACTTTGACTTCGATGACTACTTCGATGACTATTTTAAACACACACAGATATGCATGCATGCGTACGGCATGTAGCAGGATAGCACTAGCACTATACTGTAGGCCTACATACAAAGTCTATAGTATAGTATAGAGTCTAGTACTAGTAGTAGCAGTAGCAGTGCCATTGCCATTGTATAATTAACGACTCATTTCACTTTTCAGAATAGATCCACCATTTAAGACCCACCTAGATTGGAATAGGGTAATCTGTTGCAGTATAACTCGAATTTATTCTGATCACTGATGCAAGAAACTTACGAAATTGAACGGTTAACTTAAAAATGTAATTAGGTCTATGAGTTCGAACTTCTTCTTATTCTTTAATTTGCACGGAAATTCCCGAGATTGTCCCCCTAAAGTCTGGGAAGACTTTCCCGGGAGGTAAGGGGGTAAGGCTGAAAACTAGCTCATGACGACAAAAACTGAAAAGTTCGAGAGTAGATTGCACAGTATGTTATTTCCAAAACATCTAGATCTAGTATGAAATCCTGAAATAGTATGAAAGCACTAGAAAATAGAAATGTATCTAAAGTACATGGCAGTCATGATTGTAGCGGAATATATTAAATATATGGATAATTATAGCACGACTCACCTTCGAGTTTCTTGGGTCTTAGACTCAGAGTTCACCGCACAGAAAGATCTCTTCTATATTTCGATCAAGCGACCAATAAGACTTTGGTCGTAGTTAGCGCAACAAAGAATGATAGAATTCAGGCTATGGTGTCTTCGAAATAAAAAAAACAAAAAGTGAAAATGTAACATGGATGATATTGATAAAGAGAAGAAAGATTGGACAAAAGCTTTCACCAGAGTCTCCAATGTCACAGCAAAATAACAGATTTCATATCATAGCAAAACACGAGGGTAACCTCGCTTTTCAGGACCGCTATTCATAATTTGAGAAAGGGTCTCTATTCATAATAGGACATGAGGGTCGCTATTGACAATGCGACGGAGGGTCATAGCTATTCATATTACGAAATGAGGGTCGCTATATTATATTCATAATACGAAATGAGGGTCGCTATATAATACAGGGTGATCGAGGGTCGCTATTCATTCAAAAATGAATATGAAATAAGCAATGAACAAAATGATAAGAAAGCGAAATAATGAATATGGGG
>CP137670.1:32484340-32705087 GCA_037976565.1 Mesocentrotus franciscanus
ACTGTCAAACTTAATAGTACCGAAGGCTATAAATGCCATATTTCATATCGTCTTGGTTACTGGTTCCAATCAACAGAGCCTGCGCATGAGTTCACCGCAAAATCATTCAAGCAACGGGATGGACCTGGGCAAATTCAGTGTGTGGCGCTGGTGTTATCTACGCCATTGTTTAACACAAAATTGTTTGGAACCAGCACCCTTGACAACTTGGCCACATCACACTTCGGTACTCTATAACCTTCATTTGTTTTTGATGATATTTCTACTATGATTCAAATCAACTTGTTATCATGGTTAGATTTCCCCATTTCTGTCTGTATACACATGGAGTCCCTTATCTGGACTCCAATGGTCTCAACAAACAGAAAAAGGAAAATTTGAAAAAGAGATTGTTGTCAGGGTAGAAGAAACTTTCATAACCATGCCTCTCCAAAACGGCCCATTATTGTTGTTCTGCCTTTGTCTCCTCAAGTTGTCATCTTGCTCCATCGGCGTTCATCTCCTATGGGAAAGCATCATCCTAAAAAATGAAGAAAAAAAAAAAAATTAAATATGTAAAAGCAGTATACACAAATTATAATTGCACTAATGTTCATCATTAAGTCTTCTCAACGAATACATGTTCACGTGGGGGCAGTGTTTGATGATCAAGATTTTACCTCTTCTGTCCCCCCCTCCCTCCTCATACAAATTTGTGACAGGTCATTTACAGAACTTGTTTCTGACAAATTTGTAAATCTACTGACTTTGGAAACATTGTTTCCAAACTCTTCCTGACACCCCACAATATAAATTTTTTTCAAATGATACCACTTTACTGTGGCCACATTAGTCCATCCTAGAAATGAATCACTTCCATACATTCTATTTACAAATGTTTAAAACATTTTGAAAAACAATCCAAAATTATCACATTTACTCCACAATTGTACTCATATACAGTCAAACCTGCTTTATTGACCACCTGTCTACAAGGACCACATTTTTGTTTCCCTTGAAAATGGTTTCTCATTGAAACATGTACTAAAGGAACCTGTCTACAAAGACCACTTTTTGTGTTTCCTTAGGCGGTCGCTATAGACAGGTTTGACTGTATCTCTATATATCTTTTCATGGTTTACCTACATATATTAAGGAAAATCAATTTCAAGATCACTGAATATTACACCATCATGTTTATAAACATACATGTAGGCCTATACCTGTCAATTTTTATGTGAAATCTTTAGGTGTCCATACCATCTTGCATCTTCAACATTTGTGGCAATGTCTATAATAAGTTCCATGAGTTGGGTTCTTCTGTTAAAGTTAATCTGAGGAAAAGATATCGAAACGAAAGATAAAATCTTTCTCATAATTTTCCTACATCTATAGGCCCTATCCGCATTTTGACATGTTTTCGCATTCGATAGAAAAATTGGTCATCTTTTAATAATTGTCTTATTATTGTTATCTTTCACAGTTCACAGACAACTAATTTAACGAAAAGACAGCGCTCTTGTTTAAAAACTGCCCCACAAAATATACCTTTATGCTGTGCTCAGTTTATCTCATCAATTGAGCTTGTAAAGCTACATTAGCCCATCACAGTTCTACATATTCGCAAATGAGAACTGACATGACCAACTGAATTTGTCAACAACCATCATACCTTTCCTATTGTACTTTTGTCTATTTATCATGTATTTCATCTTTTGCACAAGCTGCACCTTGAGCATTTGATTGTCAAGTGGATTTGGTGCCTTACAAATCTTATGTATTATTATTATAAATGACAGTCATCTTGTTTCGTTCAGTACAACTCAATACCTCATCCACTTTGGCATGCCATGAACACATACTTTATAGAGTGGCATTAATAATAACACTTGGATCAGGAAGATAGAACACTGCAATTGAACAAATTAATTCATCAAGACAAATTATTTGAGATTTATCTAAAAGCCTTGATCTCGAGTCCGACTCTGAGAGTGGAAAGGGCAGGAAAAATGCTCCACGCAGACGGCGAACTAGGGACATTTAATGTTTGGAACTTCACGAGAAAGAATGGCATCGCATGATTTGTTAGAATTTTCGCGACAAAGTGATGTAGTAGTAGTAGTAGAATATATTAGCGCCTATATAATTCATTGCCAGAGAAGTTATCTGTGAAAAACCGCTCATGTGACCGGAAACCGGGCAGGCAACATGCAGTAGATCTAGACTACTTTGACTTCGATGACTACTTCGATGACTATTTTAAACACACACAGATATGCATGCATGCGTACGGCATGTAGCAGGATAGCACTAGCACTATACTGTAGGCCTACATACAAAGTCTATAGTATAGTATAGAGTCTAGTACTAGTAGTAGCAGTAGCAGTGCCATTGCCATTGTATAATTAACGACTCATTTCACTTTTCAGAATAGATCCACCATTTAAGACCCACCTAGATTGGAATAGGGTAATCTGTTGCAGTATAACTCGAATTTATTCTGATCACTGATGCAAGAAACTTACGAAATTGAACGGTTAACTTAAAAATGTAATTAGGTCTATGAGTTCGAACTTCTTCTTATTCTTTAATTTGCACGGAAATTCCCCGAGATTGTCCCCCTAAAGTCTGGGAAGACTTTCCCGGGAGAATAGGGGTAAGGCTGAAAACTAGCTCATGACGACAAAAACTGAAAAGTTCGAGTAGATTGCACAGTATGTTATTTCCAAAACATCTAGATCTAGTATGAAATCCTGAAATAGTATGAAAGCACTAGAAAATAGAAATGTATCTAAAGTACATGGCAGTCATGATTGTAGCGGAATATATTAAATATATGGATAATTATAGCACGACTCACCTTCGAGTTTCTTGGGTCTTAGACTCAGAGTTCACCGCACAGAAAGATCTCTTCTATATTTCGATCAAGCGACCAATAAGACTTTGGTCGTAGTTAGCGCAACAAAGAATGATAGAATTCAGGCTATGGTGTCTTCGAAATAAAAAAACAAAAAGTGAAAATGTAACATGGATGATATTGATAAAGAGAAGAAAGATTGGACAAAAGCTTTCACCAGAGTCTCCAATGTCACAGCAAAATAACAGATTTCATATCATAGCAAAACACGAGGGTAACCTCGCTTTTCATAAGGACCGCTATTCATAATTTGAGAAAGGGTCTCTATTCATAATAGGACATGAGGGTCGCTATTCATATTACGAAATGAGGGTCGCTATATTATATTCATAATACGAAATGAGGGTCGCTATATAATACGGGGTGATCGAGGGTCGCTATTCATTCAAAAAATGAATATGAAATAAGCAATGAACAAAATGATAAGAAAGCGAAATAATGAATATGGGACACCCCACGGCTGTGGCGTAGCCGCGGTGAGGGGGCGTGAGAGATTTTTTATTTATTTATTTTTATTTAGGGGTGCGATATAGCCCTCGTAGCGACAAGGAGGCAGGATATAATGATAAATACAGAACAAACACAGGAAAAATACGGAATTTAAACATAAATATGCAATCAGGTTCAGAAAAAGGTAAACATTAATTAATTCGAGACATAAATTCAAAGCAAACACAGAAAATATACATGTAATGATGTAATAATTATTCAAATCCATTTATAATCATGCTACGAGGGCTATTGATGTTACGAGGGCTTTAGCAGGGGCGGATCCAGGATTTTCCAATAGGGGCGGCCTGAAATGTAAAAATCGCGCCGATCGATATTTCGCTCAGTGGGGGAGTAGTGTGAGCACTAAGTAAAATAAACAAAGAAAAAAAAAACTCAAAACCCCCTCCCATTGAGCAAACGAAAAGGAAAATTTGTAGTTACCATCTTTTCTCTAAACTTTTTTTTGCCAGGTGGGGGCGGCCGTCGGGCGCCCTCGCCCCCCACGTGGATCCGCGCCTGGGCTATATATATCCTACCCCAATTTTACGCTACATGACGCGAAAAAACCCTTCAAGGTCCGAAAGTGTTCAAGCCCCTATCCCCCAAAAAAACAATTTGAAGTGCCCCCTCATCCCTCTCCGGGCAGTAACTAGGCTCATGGTCCGGTCCAAACCCATTTGGTTTCGGTGTTAGGAAAGTTTCAGGAAATCAAGATTATGGATAAATGAAGTTAGGTTAATCAATATGATGAGGTATGATAATTCCTGGAAAAACGAAAATCTATCAGTCTTCATTGGCTATTAATTGAAGAGCTTCTGGATGCCTGGATATGGCTGAGGCTATAATGATTTGTAGGTCCATAAGTCCTACTTAAACCTACTTGCTACAAAAACATTATTTTCGTTTATAAACAATTACTAGTTTCTGAAATAGCAAACTCAGTGATAGTGGGCCTGCTTGTTCTACTTAATGTCTCAGTGGCATAGCCTGGATAAGATTAGTCGGGGGCAGGGTAGTGGGGCAACATTTCCCATAAGGCGGACAAATTATGATATGATAAGATGTTTTACTACTTTTTCGTCACCGCAGGAGCAGGGAAATATATTAGCTAGATTATGGGGATGTCTCTATATAATTATCAAAGATAAAAGGTAAAATATACTTCTTAAAGAGACAAATATTCGGGCCATGTGTAGCCCCCCGCCCGCAGCTACGCCACAGCCGCGGGGCGTCCCCCATCCAATATTTCCCTTTGTTATTACCATTTTGTTCATTGCTTATCTAATTTGTATGAATAGCGACCCGAATAGCGATTTGAGATTATAATATGCCCTTTTAGTTTTAGGAACACGCATTTCTATCGAATTTTGACATTTCAATTTCAAGTTGAGGTTATATAATACGCCCTTTTTATAGGAACATGCAATTCTATTGAGTTTAGAAACTTAAACAAATAGATGTAGGTAATTTTAAGCATTTTCAAACTATTGCTAAATAAAAGATTGAACTAAACAAAATATGAAATACTTGAGTTTCAAGTTATTTTTGGCCAGGTTTTCACAGTTGGTAAATTATATTAGAGCTTCAGATGGAAATCGGCCATTAATTAACGCATAACGTTTAATAAAATATATAACTCAAATTAACAGTATTTAGATTTAAAGGCCATATAAAGTATTGTATAATATTTCAATAAGATAAAGAGCTTATCAAATTAAATGTTTTTGATCATTACTCCTAATTAGGGCGCATATGTTTGTCACGTGCCAATATTTTTCTTCTGCAGATTGAAGTTAGGGCTCAAACCGGCATATCGAGGGCTTATCTACACAATAATGGCAACAATTCGGCTTTAAGTTTGAAGTCTTTCAAAAAAAAAAATCGTATGACGTTTCCGTTACATATTGATCCACACCATGTAAAAGCGGTAAAGTTGTTCTTTACTGCCAAACATGTGTCACATGCCGACAGTTTTTTTCCGGGTTTCACCGTTTCAGATTGAAGTTGGGCTCAAACCGGTATTTTTTCCTTTTCGATTAGACGATTTGGAAACACTACAACCCCGTTTGGTGGCTGGCTTCCTCATTAAGCGCTAACATTGTGGGCTTCCAACGTATTGGTCGCAGGCTTATTGGTCGCTAGTGTCAAGGGCTAGTCTCGTACGTACAGCCAATTGTATGGTGAAGTACTGTTCCGTTTGGGGCTAGACTCGTACGTTTAGCCATTTTTATGGTGTTATTAATTTGATATAAATTGTAGCCAACAAACGATTTGGGAGTAAACAGTACATCTCTCTTGTCTTATGTTACATAAAAATACAATATTAATGGTAAGATACAATCAAGTGGAGCAGAGTGGAGGTATATACATTTTAAGTCGATTTTTTAAGTTGTAGGGTTCAGGACGCATTTCGCCAGTGGACACATCTCGCCGTGACTTAAGCGGCGACATGTGTCCGACCTAAGACACATATCGCCGAAGTAAGACGCGTCTCGCCACCCAATTTTCGGCGACCTGTGTCTGCGGACACAGATCGCCACCCGGACACTCTGGCCCGTGACACCGGCTCTGATTTCATTAAAATCACCTAATTTGGCAAATCCGATCAAACCTACTTGAGTTGAGAAAGTAGGATAGTTCTCAAATGTCGACTCCACGTTACAGACAGGCCGACATGCATGTAGAGCATACGACTAAGTAATAACACACAGCGTCAGCAATTCCAGTTGAACGCGATCAAGTTATAAAAATGAAAGAATTGTAACAATGCCTCGCATGAACACACGCATTGTTTAATATTTTCACATTGATTCATTATTTGTGAAGTGTTTCATTGTTACACCTCGAGTCTTTCATTTGTATTCTAGTTTTGAAAAAGAATCTGATTTCAATCTATAGAGAGAGAGAGAGCGAAAGAAAGGGACGGGAATACACAGAGAAAAAGAATAAGTGAGTGGGTGAGTGAAGGATAGACACAGAGAAAGAGATATATTGGATAAGTAAGCAAGAGCGATTAGGCCTGAATGATAGAGAGAGAGAGAGAGAGAGAGAGTGTATGTGTAAGAAAAAAGGAACAACCGAGTCAGTGATGTGATAGAGAAACAGAGGAAGATAGAAAGAGAGAAGAGAAAGAAAGAGAGAGAGAGAGAGCGGGAGGGAGAGAGAGAGAGAGAGGGGAAGAGAGAAAGGAATAAAATAAGTGGGTGAGTGAAGGATAGACACAGAGAAAGATATATATTGGATAAGTAAGCCAGAGCGATTAGGCCTGAATGATAGAGAGAGAGAGAGAGAGAGTGTGTAAGAAAAAGGAACGACCGAGTCAGGGATGAGATAGAGAAAAAGAGGAAAATAGAAAGAGAGAAGAGAAAGAGAGAGGGAGAGAGAGAGAGAGAGAGAGAGCGGGAGGGAGAGAGGAAGAGAGAGGAAGAGAGGAAGAGAGAAAGGAATAAAATAAGTGGGTGAGTGAAAGAGAGAGAAATTAAGAGATAGATTGGGTAAGTGACCCAGAACGATTAGGCCTAAAAGTTCGAGTGTGTGTGTGTGTGTGTGTGTGTAAAAAAGGAGGCAAGCGAGTTAGTGAATGAGAGAGAGAGAGAGAGAGTGAGAAAGATTGAGCGAAGGGGAGAGAGTGAGGTTGAGAGGAGGAGAGAGTGAGTGAGAAAGGGGGAGAGAAAGAGAGAGTGGGGTTGAGAGGAGGAGAGAGTGAGAGGGGTAAGGGGGAATTGAGGAAGGGAGTGGGAGAGAGAGAGAGGGGGGGGGTTGAGAGTGAGAGAGAGAATGAATAAATGAGTGAGGGAGTGAGTGAGAAAGAGAGAAAGGGAAAGAGGGATATAGAGAGATTGAGAGAGTGAGTGAGCAGTGGCGTATCGTGGGCTAAAGTCATGAGGGGGTCTATCACCACTACCACCACTCGACGTTTCGATAGGTTGTACTTATCGTCTTCTATTCATCCTGAATACGTGGTGTACCCGCAAACCTAGCTCAAATAAATATTTTATTTCATCACGACAATAACAATATTTTTTTTTAGATCTGACGGTAAATAGAATATTGAGTAATAATTGACAAAACAGGAGATAGAATAAGGGACAATTCATGAGAGCCGAAAAGCATTCATTCAGTTTTGCCTGTATACTAAGCGCATTGTACAGTCTCGTGGCGTCTATAATATTAACTTGCCTTTTCACAAAGAGGGCGCACTAAATCTTGAACAATTCTGTATAGAGCTTCATGTACAGATTTGACGCGGTAGGGAGACAAAGTTAGTCTTTCGGATTTTGTTCGGATGTCAATTTATATTATCTGAAATGTGGTCATTTAGTTTCCATTTCTCAATATATCTACTTCTGTCTTTGGATTCAATATTTTTTTAAATATATCTTTAATGAACACTATTCCTACTGATGTATAGATCTGTACATGCCAAAAGTCCATTCATTTACTCATTCATTCTTTCATTCACTCATTCATTCTTTCATTCATTCTTTCATTCATTCATTGATTCATTGATTCATTCATTCACTCATTCTTTCATTCACTCATTCATTCTTTCATTCATTCTTTCATT
The DNA here is from genome assembly GCA_037976565.1 of Mesocentrotus franciscanus. Lineage (NCBI taxonomy): Eukaryota > Metazoa > Echinodermata > Echinoidea > Camarodonta > Strongylocentrotidae > Mesocentrotus > Mesocentrotus franciscanus. The sequence continues at coordinate 32,492,296 of CP137670.1, forward strand.
CATTCTTTAATTCATTCATTCTTTCATTCACTCATTCATTCTTTCATTCATTCTTTCTTTCATTCATTGATTCATTGATTCATTCATTCACTCATTCTTTCATTCACTCATTCATTCTTTCATTCATTCTTTCATTCATTCTTTAATTCACTCATTCTTTCATTCACTCATTCATTCTTTCATTCATTCTTTAATTCTTTCATTCATTCATTCAGTCATTCATTCACGCATTCTTTCATTCATTCATTCATTGATTCATTGATCCATTGATCCACTCATTCTTTCATTCACTCATTCATTCTTTCATTTATTCTTTCATTCATTCTTTCATTCTGTCTTTCATTCATTCATTGAATGTAGTGATAACTCAAGGCAATTTCAAAAGGTTTGTGCACCACCTATTGAAACGTGTGAACATGACAATGACGTATTCTGTAATCCAAACCTCATTTCTATGGGGCATACAATACGGTATTGAGATTGTCCTTGACATTATTTTTTTTCTCGAAAATAGATAATATCGTGTTTGTCAATTCGTTTAATGAGCGCCATAAATAATTTACTGTTTCAAGTGCAAAATTGATCTTCATTGATGTTAAAAGGGTTGTCATGGAGCTTATGAAGACCAGAAATGGGTATTTATTTTTTGCACAGTCATTGTGTTGCACAAAGCAATCCTTCCATCAGTTGGTGCCTATTGTTTTGTGAAAAATTGCAGGTGTGCTAAACGAGCGACCGTGCAGAGAGGTGAAGAAAGCAACCAAAAGCACAAATTTCAGGTCTTGATTAGCTCCCTGACAACCCTTTTAAAACCGTTATAGATTTACATGCCTTGGAAACAGTTAAATAATCTTTGAGCCTTAATGTTAGGCCTATATATCACGTGATATACATAACGGAGCACATGCAGAGAGATCAACCGTGTCCATGTTAAACAGTTGGCCATTTTAAAAGCTGTACATGTCCAATAATTATAGGCATGGTGTGTGATGTACAGTTGATATTTGTTTTTCGTAATTGAATGAATATGCTTTCAGTTGTTTCATTTGTTTTTTTCCTTTCTATTTTCTCTTGCCCTTCACCAGTTTTTGCAAAGTTCCAGTTCTATCTTTCATTGTCCTCCTCCCCATTCTCTCTTTATATATATATATATATATATATATATATATATATATATATCTTTCTCTTTCCATCTCCCCTCCCCCACCGTCGAATCTTGTTCTCTCTCTCTCTTTCTCTGTCCATCTCCCACCCCCTCTGTCCAATCTTGTTCTCTCTCTCTCTTTCTCTTTGTATCTCCCCTCCCCCTCTGTCCAGGCTTGCTCTCCCTCCCTTTCTCTCTCTTTATCCTTTCATCTCCCCTCCCCCTCTGTCCAATCTTACTCCGCTCTCTATATCTTTCCATCTCCCCTCCCCCTCTGTCTGATCCTGTTCTCTCTCTCTCTCCTCCCCTCACATTCTACCTTCTTTTCTATCTCGCTATCTCCCTCATCTATCAGCTGTGTGCATACACATTAAGAAATAAGGGTGCAATAGGGGTGCAGATTTGCATCCACCTATGCGTATTTGGCAGAGAGTGCTGCTATTGTAGCAGAATTGCACCCTTATTTCTTAGTTTGTATCATCTCTTCCATCTTAACTGTTTTACTTTACTTATTATTGTATTTTCTTCCCTTACTTTAATCACTAATCTAAAACTGAATCAAACATATCACCGTATATCATCCGTTTTCTTTCTTTTTTACTGCCAAAAATGCCACTTTCTTATACAGAAAATACACATGCAATTGACATGTACGTGACTATTTTCTTCATTCTGCTTTCTTAATAATAATAATAATATTGGATATTTATATAGCGCACATATCTACCATGCATGGTGCTCCAAGCGCTCCAATTATTACCCCGGCTCTGCTAGGCAGCCGAGGTAAACTTAAGAGCAAACAACTCTAAAATAAAGCAGAAGAAGACTTGTGAAGGTGTCAACGAAATCTGACAAAATATTAAAAGAATTATGATTATTTTAAAGTTGCAATCACTTTACGAAAAGGAACTTCAAATTGGCCGAATCGATAATGTCGCTGAGATGTAGTGCCGGACAACTTTCCATTAGCTCCAACACCGAAAATTACAAACATTTATTTTTTTTCTTCAATATGGTCTTTTTTAGAGGACCTACAATGATATACTCTCCATAACATATTTTAAGTAGTACTCCAAGGGTGAAGGCCCTCGGGAGAAAAAAACGGAAATTGGTGATATTTTTTGTACACGAACAACGGGATGGTTATCCGTCACTACGTCACAATCCGCTGAAAAAAAGTTGCCAATGTGAGATTCGCTTAGCTGTGATCTCATATTTCAATCATTCATAACATATTTATTTTTGATCTGATTTATTTTAAACGTTTACCATTCTGTTTCTCTGATTTTTGTATTATAGGTGTATTTCTATTTATATGTCCCCGCCCCCCCCCCAAACAAACAAAAACAAAACTATAAGAAAACAAATCTCCAAAGAAAAGTTCTGACTTGGTCATAATTTATTTTATTCTTGTCGTTTGTTGAATGAATCACAGTAACATTCTTAGAAGTATAGTAAAAACATACTTTTTTCTTCCTATCAACAAAATATGAGCAAAGATAAGCAAGATATCAGATACCATAATAATATAACTATTGTAACGAGTAAGCATACGATTTACCATGTATCCAAACAATCAAGAAGTATATACAATGATGTTTACAACCTTATTATTGTTATACAATGCTCAACTTAATGCAATTAATGAATGATTAGCTATTTTTCTTTGGTTATTCATTTCCATCGGTACCAGTAACTCTTTCGGTGTCGTTGTTGAAAATAATTGTGTCTTTGTTTAAAAGGATAAACTACAAAAGCACATGATCATTGACACCCTTATAGCATGCACGGTTTGATATATTATCTTTGAATTAATGTAGACGAAAGCTTAACAATATTTGTGGTGATATTGTAGCAGATCACTGTATCTATAGAAATAAAGCTGTCTATTAATGTATTTCAATTAATGCACGCCTCTCCCTAACCACCAGTTACCAGTCATTTTATGAAAAATGGCATCTATAAGGCTGGAATCCACCTTACATACATATTTGTGTCTATGTAGGACAAGCATCTTGCGAGTATTTAAGTTGCCACTAGTTGCCACAGGAACTTTTGTTTCAAAAAGATGCACGAAATCAGTAAACAGGTCTTGTATAGCAAATGATAGATAATCTGAGATTTGAATGAGATTTACAATTTATATTCAAGTCAGGTAGAGACATAATACACTACATATACATGTATTACATAATGAATGCAATGTACATAGCATTGCTCAGCCGATTAAAATTGTTACTGGTAATTTGCTTTATCATATAAGTTTTTAAAAATACCAAATTTCGGGCGCAGTCATTGCATCAACAACATATTGATTAATATGTCGAAAATAAAATGTCCGCCAAAGAAGTATAAAACGAAGATTTACTGGGGGTTAACCTCGATTATCATGTTGATATTTGTTATCTCCAATTACCAAATAATATGTATGTATATTGTACTGACTAAAATGAATGTACATGTTAGTGATTTGGAAATAAATTAAAACTTGAAGTAACTATCAATGTGCGAACATAATCGTGATATAGCATTAGAATCGTACTTAAAAGACATTTAACTCGTATAATGTATATACATAAAACTCACCCAATTGCACATTGAAACCTAAATTGCACATTATTTTGTTACCTATTACCCTGTACTTGTTAAAAACGCACGTGTAAACATAGTACATAATTATGAAATCTTTCTCCCCTTTCTCTCACTCTCTCTCTCTCTCTCTCTCTCTCTCTCTCATTCACTCCCTTACTCGACCCCCTCCCTCTCTCTCTTCTCTCCTCTCTCTCTTTTCTCTCTCTCTCTCTCTCTGTGAATTTAGATTGAAATCAGATTCTTTTTCAAAACTAAAATACAAATGAAAGACCCCAGGTGCAACAAGGAAACCCGCCACAAATACAAATAAATATGACAATATTAAACAATGCGTGTGACCATGCGAGGCATTGTTACATTTCTTTCATTTTCATAACTTGATTGCGATCAACTAGAATTCCTGACGCTGTTTGTTATTACTTCCTCGTATGCTCTACATGCATGTCGGCCTGTTTGGAACGTGGAGTCGACATTTGAGAACTATCCTACTTTCTCAACTAAAGCAGGTTTGATCGAATTTGGCAAAGTAGGTGATATCAATGCAATAAGAGCAGGACAGTTCAGAATTTGGCTGGAATTATTATTCAAAAGATTCACGTTTAAAGTTTCGCCACACCAATTTGAGCTACTGCATGCACCGCTGTACTTATAGTTCGGATTTTTTGCACACGGACTGCTCGTGAGGACTATATAAAGATCGTTAGACTTGTTAATCAGCAGTTTATAGTTTTTCATTATTCCTCAATTATTATTACGTCGAAATTACTCGCCGTGCACCTGAATCAAAGGCGGTGAATGACGTCATTGATCTGCACTGAAAGGCTTACTGCTTGATTATACACATAACGTAAGTAGGTTATACCGTTTCATATATTGCTAAAGCAATCCATTGTATTCAGAAGCCATCGAATTAGACCGTTTAAAGTATTGACCTATACAACAACAACAACAACAAAAACAGCAACAACAACAACAACAACAACAACAACAAAAACAACAACAACTGTTTTAAAGATATAGACCTGTTCTGGTCAAGTGGTCATGCGATTGCATTGTGAGAGAAACGTTGTGGAATCAATCAGAAAAGGTTGATCATCTAGCATATGAGTATTGGTGTGAACTCCAAGGTTCTGGAATCATCAAAATGATAAGAAAGTTGGCCCAGTCTTGGTAAAGTTACAAGCACTGTACACAGAAAGATGTGCGACACGTGCGCGATATCTATCTGGTCCAAATAGATATAATAATTATTTACCAAATATATCAATTAGTAGGCGGTTTCCCGGCAATATTTGTATCATCACGTATTAGTAAGAAACATATTTTTTCACATGATTGGTAATAAAGAGCTTCTATTTCATTTTTTGAGAGGGGGGCGTTTCCAAAACTGGTCTTTACCTTTAATACAATTTGCAGATTTAACCAAAATAAAGTAGAGGACAACCACTCTCTTTGTATGTTGTAAGCAACCTGTTTAATTTAATTTGTTATTTTTTAGCACCTCTTTGTGATGCTTGTGTGCAGATCATTGAGGATAGTTGTAACGTCAAAATTCAATATACATGTAGATTGAACCACAGTTAATCTACCTACCTTAACTAGCTGTGATTTGAACATCATATAAATATATGATGGTGTCATGCTTATGTTCAGATTTAGTGTTTCAAATGTTATTCTGTGCTTAAAAGTTTTTCTTACTTCAATCTGAATACATCATCACTATTCAATTCATCTATATACGAAGTGTCAGAAATTAAGGGCATTGCAATGTGAAACCATCTCATCTTATGTACATGTACGTACACATGGTTATATGGTTAACTTTCGAATAATTATGCTCTATCAAGTTCATGTATTTTTCTCATTTATTTTCTCTCAGATGAAAGAAACAATTTCTTTATTTGATGGTATTATCATCATAATGTCATTCAGGAAAAGGTCAACTTCAGGTGTACCATCATTTTGCAAGTAATATACTAAAAATGAGATGTAAATAGTTTGCATGATTAGAATAATGATAGAAGATAATGAGAAAGGTTATGGTTTACCACTTGTAAGCCTTTATTACAAGATGATTTCAACATAACAAATTAACCCAAACAAAAATATTGAGCATTTATCCATACTACTTCTGTTACATTTGCATGTACACAAGAACTGAATGAGACTAGCTTTCAGATTTCTCTGATATTGCACTGCCAGATAGCTAGACGCAATGTTCCCGGAACCACCGGTAGGTGGCGCACCACACGACTAGGGCTTTAACGGAACACTCTTAATTACTTTCGTAGTAAAATACCAGGTAATGACCTAAAATGCCCCAGATATGTATGTTGTAGCCAACATTTTGACATTGTATCGCATGGAACGCCTTAGAATGGTTTCAAGAGGGTTAAAACGCTGAAAAACATACGAAACAGTATATATCTGAGCCAAAAAGTGAATTTTATTATTTTATTTAGTAGACCTGTGACGTCACACAGAACGTCATCTTCGGCATCATAGGTCTTGGAAGCAACGTCTTCGGAAGCATTCGGATGCTCGGAAATGTCACCCAAACAAAGTTGAAAGTTCGGTTATCCTATACTTTAGTGTGTTTTATTATTTTGGGTTTCTAACTTCAGTTAACAGCTCTACATGCATATAATACATACGTTGTGTCATACGGCCGTGCACATGGGCGAGTTCGGTTATCCTATACTTTAGTGTGTTTTATTATTTTGGGTTTCTAACTTCAGTTAACAGCTCTACATGCATATAATACATACGTTGTGTCATACGGCCGTGCACATGGGCGCGCACAGGCGGATTTTAAAGTGACACACTGGTTATTGAATCTAAGGGGTTTTTATTATTAATGAACAGAGGGCAGTATTGTTTAAGGGTGATGAAAAGAGGGAAGGCATAGTCATGTAGCCTGGATGATTAGGGGCTAGAGTGGTGGGGGTGGTGGGGGAGGTGTCCGGGAAGGGGCGTTAAGGGGATAAAAAGGAGTGTTTATTACCTACTTCGTTTTAAGGGGTTTAATTAATAAGGAACAGTGGGCAAGATTGGGGGTTGGGCGTAGTGATGTAGTCTGGATGATTAGGGGCTCGGGAGGGGGTCGGGGTAAGGGGATATAAAGGAGTGTATATTACCTACTTGTTTTAAGGGTTTTATTATTAATGAACAGAGGGCAGTATTGTTTAAGGGTGATGAAAAGAGGAAGGCATAGTCATGTAGCCTGGAAGATTAGGGGCTAGGGGTGGGGAGGGGTCCAGGAAGGGGGGTTAAGGGGATACAAAAGGAGTGTTTATTACCTACTTCGTTTTAAGGGGTTTAATTAATAAGGAACAGTGGGCAAGATTGGGGGGTTGGGCGTAGTGATATAGTCTGGTTCAAAAAACAGCTGGATGATCACCATTCTATAAGCTCCCCGAAAATATCCCATCTAAAAGTTGAATACTGTACTATATACATAATATGAGAGGTGACAATTAAAAGTCCCTAGCTGCCATCATTTAAACTCCTATATGGCTTCCTTTTCTTTCTGTAACCCATGTCAAATTCCACACACTAATTAATTAACAGCTATGTAAGTTTTCTGTATTCAAAGGTGACCAAGTGTCCACTTCATTCTTATTATTTACTTTGCCTGGCCTTATTACCTCTTGTACTATGTTTCAAGTGATGCACCATCCATATGTATGGTGAACACCTGACAGCAGTTCTGCTCTTTATACATTTAATGTCCAAAAAAATTAAATTATGTAAAGTTGTAAACATGTTTACGGTCAAGCTTCTGTAAATATTGTTGTATACATTATTTCAATAAGATTTGCCATCTTTATGTGGGGATAATAGTGCAATACATTCAAGTTAAAGATTCAAGTTTATTTGTTCCACATTCGACACAAAATATAAACAGACATATAAAATATAAATTATATATATAGGGTGAGCACGTCTAATGATACTCAATTCATATGATAGATTAAGTATAAATGCCAGGAATCTATTGAAAAGCAGTGCTTATATATTATAGGTTCCTGGTAAAATAGACATCGTAGATGTAAAAACCGTAGCAGTAGAGAAATAAGTAATTTAAAGGGGGAATTTAAAACACAATGGAATAAGGAAATTTGTATGCAAATGCAATAGCACCAATACCCAGAGTCACCCGGTTAAAATGCGTAGTCACCCGAGTAATTCCATTCAAAGTACATAGGTCATGCTTAAATAATACAATAGCAGTGTAATGAATAAAGATTGCCATGCAGTCAATATCATTTCAGGAACATGATGGTAGCTAGGTTTGCAGTGATTTAACCTTTGCTCTGGTAAAAATTGCTCCCAGATTTAGGGTTAATGTTGTATTATTATTTAGTTAGCTAGGGTAAGATAAAGTATGGGTCCAGGGTCCAGGTCCAAGTTAGGAAATCACTTAGTGTAGGAATTATTGTGGAGAAATATTTGTAGGAGTATGGATCAAACAACCCAATTTTCCTCACATTTAGTAGGAGGTATTATACAGAGCATACATCATGGAATACCCAAACAAAGTCCGTTTTATCTGTGCTAATTTGTTTTGTTCAGATGTGTTCGGTTTGCATGTTTGTATCTCTGACTATGTATTAGTAATGCTGTGGCTCTCTGTACATGCATGTTGTAATGAGGGCATGCAGTGATGAAGCATAGCAAAAGCGTGAGTTGAAGGATGTCGGAGGGGCCATAGGATGTCGTAGCATTTTCCCCCTCCATTTCCTTCCAACTCGCCTCTTTCCTCGATTTTCTCGTTTTCCCTTTTTTTCTTCTTCCATACATCCCATGTACCGGGGGAGCTCATGATGCGTGTTAGGGGGGAGGAGCAGTGTGGGTATGTCTTTGTCACTTTTCCTCTGTCTGCATTCTTCATCAAAAGCTGCATTTAGTGTGAAAGATGGTTAATTTTGATAATCAGGGAAACAAAATTAGAGAAAAGAGGTCAAACTTAAGTTTGCCTTTCCCTGCTAAACCTGTTTAAAAGTTGCTCAAAGTGGAAAAAGCCCTCTGTTGACTCATTTGCAAATAAAGAAATAAAACTATGAACAGTAGCTAATAGTCTTCTTCTTCAGGTTCGTTTACTTTATGTAAAGCGTCATTTTATCTTGTCATCGCAATTCGCAAGTATTCGAGTAGAGACAAATCAGATCACAGCAACATCGGCAGCAATTTCCCACATCAAACTTTGATTACCGAATCATCTTAAATTGAAGAAGAAGAAGACAAAAGTCTGGTTACTTGCATTTTCACAAATTTCTTGTGCATGTACATTACATGGACGACTACGGTGATTATAATTTGGTCATCAATGCCGACTAACTTAGTGTTAATATATGACCAACATTTCTTTTTCACCTAAAAATGAAAATCAAGGCTCTTCATGGTGACTACCGCCCAGCGGCGGATCCAGGGGGGGGGGCCCGGGCCCTCCCTAGGAACAGGTAAAAACACTCTTTTTTTGAAAAAAAAGAAGATGGGCCCCTTCCTGGCGCCCAAGGGGTGGCGGTAGAAAAAAAATCACCCTTCCCCCTCCCTTGCTGCCGGCTGGATCCGCCCCTGCTACCGCCTCGGGAGTTCGACTCGACAGAGAAAATATGTATATTGAAGCCGCATAGTCGGGCGGCGAGGTGCATGGATTGGTATAGGGAGAGGAAGAGAGAAAGAGATAGAGAGAGAGAGAGAGAGAGAGAGAGAGTGAGAGATGGGGAGAGAGTGAGAGGATTTAAAGGGGGGCGATGACAGGGGCGGATCCAGCCGGCGGCAGGAGGGGCCCAATTCGTAACTATTTTTTTTGGTGCTATTTTGAACCCCCGTAAATGATTTTTTTCCTGGCATCTACTAACAAAATAGAGACCATAAAAAGCAGTGCATGATAACGTCTTTTTTAAATGAAGTAACAGTTTTAACAGTTTGACCCCATGACGATGCGATGCGGAGCATCGTCCACGAGCCGCGTAGCGGCGAGGCATTTTTTTTAGGGGGGGGGGCTATTTTGAACCCCCGTCAGTGATGTTTTCCTGGCAACTACTAACACAATGGTGACCATAAAAAGCCGTGCATGATAACGTCTTTTTAATTAAATCAAGTAACAGTTTAAACAGTTTGACCCAATGACGATGCGGAGCATTGTCCACGAGCCGCGTAGCGGCGAGGCATTTTTTTTAAATTTATTTATTTATTTTTTTTTTTTTTTTTGGGGGCTATTTTGAACCCCCGTCAGTGATGTTTTCCTGGCATCTACTAACACAATGGTGACCATAAAAAGCCGTGCATGATAACGTCTTTTTAATTAAATCAAGTAACAGTTTAAACACTTTGACCCAATTATGACGATGCGGAGCATCGTCCACGAGCCGCGTACGTAGCGGCGAGGCGATTTTTTTTTTTTTGGGGGCTATTTTGAACCCCCGTCAGTGATGTTTTCCTGGCATCTACTAACACAATGGTGACTATAAAAAGCAGTGCATGATAACGTCTTTTTAATTAAATCAAGTTTAAACAGTTTGACCCAATGACGATGCGGAGCATCGTCCACGAGCCGCGTAGCGGCGAGGCGATTTTTTTTTTTTTGGGGCTAGTTTGAACCCCCGTCAGTGATGTTTTCCTAGCATCTACTAACACAATGGAGACCATAGAAAGCAGTCCATGATTACGTCTTTTTAAATCAAGTAACATTTAAAAACAGTTATATCTATTATCATGTGTTTGGTTAAGTTACCAGATGAGTTGAATATCTTCTCACAATATTTGCACTTGAAAGGTTTTTTTTCTAGTGTGCGGTTTTTTTTGGGGGCGGCCCAGGGGGTTTAAACCCTAAACCCCGTAGATCCGCGCCTGAGCGGGGGTTAGAGCACTATTTTTCCTCCTTTCTCCCTTTTCTCCTTTTTTTTTCTTTTTTTTTTCCTTTTTTTTTTTTTTGGCCAGGGGCCGGGCCGTCGGCCCCCGTGGATCCGCGCCTGGGCGATGATGACGATGGTGCTAATGATGATTCATAGCCTCTCGTTTGTTACTTTCTATAATGTATGTTCTTTATTCATTTATCAGGTTTAAAATATAAGAAAAATCTGTTTAAAACTTCACTCCTCATAACAAAAACATTAGGAAATCGAAAGCAGTTGGGGTAAGTTACAACCTCACGACCCTCCCCTAGCTACATTCCGTAACCATGAACTATTGTGCGTATTATTATAAGGGCTATACCCTGATTTGATGAAATATTTATAGACAGAAAACAATCTACTCTATCCCGTGTGATGGGGGCAGGAGTGTTACATATCTGAGTTAGAGCAACTTTGTGTGATATACAATGCCTATAATGTCACAGCTAGTGCACACGCCCAGTTGACCTCATAAAATGAAGCCCAAATATGTCCTGTTGAATTGTACGACAAGGTTTGTTTGCCTACATGTATTTTCGTCCAGTCATAAAAATATTTGACTTGACAATGCACACTTAAACAAGTTTACTTTTTTAATGATGGAAATTGATTTAATGAATGGGATATTTTAATGCTTTTTCTCGATCAACCTGATGCCAGGATGGACTTTGACTAAATACCATTCTAGCTTTGAAGCTCACACTTTGGTGGATCAAGATACTCCTTGCATGGTTGGATAAATCTCTTTGACAGTTCAATTTCATCATTCTGAACCTTTTAATTTTCCTCCTAGATTTATTACCAAAGTCAATGTATTGAAAGATAAATGCAGTCACTTTTGCAATCAATTAATGACTCTTTCTAGAGATCTCATATATTATCTCTCTTTGTCTCTCTGCATGTTCCAGGTACTGTTTTAAACTAATGCAACGTTTAGCGACTTACAGGCAGGCGCGGATCCAGGATTTCTTAGGGGGGGAGGCCCAAATTTGAAATTATGCGAGCCAAATATTGGTACGTAATGGTGACCAGCAGTGGCGTAATGAGCAAAAACGTTTTTTTTTTTGGGGGGCAGACAAAAATCTGCATCTCCCCACTCTTACCTCTAGGCCCCACTGAACGTTTTTCAAAGTGGGTGGGGGACGCTTAAGTATTTGTGATCAGGTAGAGCGTAGCGCAAATTGGCGTGGGGTCTAGGAGCAAAGCGCCGGCGGGGATCAAAGGGCCCTGGAAGCTCAGGGGATATGGGCATTTAATTACGGCCAGATGAGCATATTTTGATACCTTATTCATGACACTGGCAGGTCACTCATTGGCGTGGGGTCCAGGGGGCTGAGCCCCCTGAAACTCAGGGATTTAAGGCATTTTATAACGGTCAGATAAGCATTCAGGGGCGTACCTTAGACCCCCTGGTGGGGTCGAGGGGGCGGACCCCCAGAAGCTTAGGGGTTTTAGACACTTAATTACGGTCAGATGAGCATATCTAGATACCTTATTTGTGACACTCGCAGGTCACTAATTGGCGTGGCATCCAGGGGTGGGAGCCCCCAGAAGCTCAGGGGTTTTAGGCATTTTATAACGGTCAGTTAAGTATTCAGGGTCGCCTCAGGGCCCCTGGTTGGGTCCAGGGGGCGGAGCCCCGGAAGCTCAGGGTTTTTTAGGCATTTAATTACGGTCAGATGAACATATTTTGATACCTTATTTGTGACACTCGCAGGTCACTAATTGGCGAGGGGTCCAGGGGGCGAAGCCCCCGGAAGCTCAAGGGTTTTAGGCATTAAATTACGGTCAGGTGAGTATCCAGGGGCCCGCTTTGGGGCCCTTGGTTGGGTCCAGGGGGCAGAGCCCCCGGAAGAACAGGGGTTTTGTGCGTTTAATTATGTTAAGTTGAGCATTTTTGTGATACCTTATTGACAGAAGCAGGACACTATTTGGCGTCGGGTCCAGGGGGCGGAGGCCCAGAAGCTCAGGGGTTTTAGGCGTTTAATTACTGTCAGATGAGCATATTTTGATACCTTATTTGTGACACTGGCAGGTCACTAATTGGCGAGGGGTCCAGGGGCGAGGCCCCAGGAAGCTCAAGGGTTTTAGGCATTCAATTACGGTCAGGTGAGTATCCAGGGGCCCGCCTTGGGGCTCTTGGTGTGGGGTCCAGGGGGCGGAGCCCCCAGAAGCTCAGGGGTTTTAGGCATTTTATAACGGTCAGATAAGTATTCAGGGGCCGCCTTAGGGCCCCTGGTGGGGTCGAGGGGGCGGAGCCCCCGGAAGCTCGGGGGTTTTAGGCATTTAATTACGGTCAGATGAACATATTTTTATACCTTATTTGTGACACTCGCAGGTCACTAATTGGCGAGGGGTCCAGGGGCGAGGCCCCAGGAAGCTCAAGGGTTTTAGGCATTCAATTACGGTCAGGTGAGTATCCAGGGGCCCGCCTTGGGGCTCTTGGTTGGATCCAGGGGGCAGAGCCCCCGGAAGCTCAGGGGTTTTAGGCGTTTAATTACGGTCAGATGAGCATTTTTTATACCTTATTTGTGACACTAGCAGGACACTAATTAGCGTCGGGTCCAGGGGGCAGAGCCCCCAGAAGCTCAGGGTTTTAGGCATTAAATTACCGTCAGATGAGCATCCAGGGGCCCGCCTTAGACCCCTAGGTGGAATCAAGGGCAGACCCCCGGAAGCTCAGGGGTTATAGGCATTTAATCCCGGTCAGATGAGCATATTTTTATACCCTATTATTTTGTGACACTGGCAGGTCACTATTCTTTCTTTCTATTTTTCTTTAATATACTTTTTCAAAAAAAGTTGGGGGGCTCGAGGCCCTCGAGCCCCGCAGTTCCGCGAGCCCTGACATGAAGGCCTCTAAATAAGCATATTTCTTGCCTGACTGTAAATTTAGGAATTTGTTATTTTCCAACAAACGCATAAAAAAGTATAATTTACTAAAAAGTGAGGAAAAACTCGGAAATTTCTTGCCTGACTGTAAATTTAGGAATTTGTTATTTTCCAACAAACACATAAAAGAGTATAATTTACTAAAAAGTGAGGAAAAAACTCGGAAATTTCTTGCCTGACTGTAAATTTAGGAATTTGTTATTTTCCAACAAACGCATAAAAATATAATTTACTAAAAAGTGAGGAAAAACTCAGAAAATTGTGTCATTTCAGCAAGTTTCCCTTTCCCTTCTCTCTTTTAGGTTTGCTGTGGGGGGCAAGGGCCTGTAGGCTCCCCTCCCGATCCACACGTGGTTGGCGGAATTAATCGCAACTGATCTCCCTTCTTTTCTTCTTCGTCTTTTGTTCCCTTTTAGTTCTCCTCTTTCCCTTTCCCTTCCTTCTCTCTTTTGGGGGGGGGGGGCGAGAGGCAAGGCCCCCCGATCCACAACTTGTTGGGCGGGAAAATTGCAGCTGATATCCCCCTTCTTTTATTTTCTTCTTCCTCTTCTTTTTTCCTTCCCTTTATCTCCTCTTTTCCTTTTTTCTTTCCCTTTCCTTCCTTCTCTCTTATTTTTTTGCTAGGAGGGGGGAGGCAACAGCCTGGGAGGCAAGGCCCTTTCGGCCCCTCCCCCGATCTCCTTCTTTTCCCCTTTTCTTTTCTTCTTCCTTCTTTCCCTTCTTTTCCTTCTCTCTCTCTTTCTCTTTTTTTTTTTTTTTTGCTGGGGGGCCAAGGCCCGCTCGGCCTCCCCCCTGGATCCGCGCCTGCTTACAGGTACATGCATATGGGAGCCATTGGCAATAGGGTAAATGAGGGTATTTTTGACAGACTTTGTTTCATATGATCTGCATTCCAACTAATCGACAGCAATTACATCTCAAATATCTATCTGCAGATACTGGGTACTACAATGTAAATGTACTGTACATGTAGCTGAACAAATCTAGAGTCTGTTTATCCTGATTTCAGGATGATAAAATATATACCTTAAATCGGTTATACAAAAAAAGAAAACTTAGGATGAAAAATATGACATCTGAAAATAAATTAATCACTTTTCATTTATGATAAGGGTCACACCATTTTATTATCTAGATCATTTCATTATGATGACGAGTTGATGATTAGAATTTCAAAATGTACACACAATTACATGTTACCTTTACAGTTACTTTCAAAGTTATAACACGTTGTGTTGCTAGTTTGCTACACACACACACACACACACACACACACACTCTCTCTCTCTCTCTCTAGTTATTCTGTTTCACGGCATGTACTTTCATTGGTGACCGGTTCATTAATTGTCTTTAAAAAAAAATATTTGACGTTTCATTACATTATTAGAGAAAGAAGACGATTCATTGTACCGTTCTCGACTCTTAATCCTTGTTTGAATTCAGTTCCTCCCCTCCCGAAGCTTTGACGTTTCATTAAATTATCTTTAAAAAAAGACGATTCGTTGTACCGTTCTTGACTCTTAATCTTTGTTTGAATTCAGTTTCCCATCTCCCGCGCGAAGCGCGGAGGCTTTGACGTTTCATTAAATTATTAAAAAAAGAAGACGACTCGTACCGTTCTTGACTCTTAATCTTTGTTTAAATTCAGTTTCCCCCTCCCGCGCGAAGCCCGGAAGCTGTGACGTTTCATTAAATTATTAGAGAAAGAAGATGATTTGTTGTACCGTTCTCGACTCTTAATCCCTGTTTCATTAATTTTTTTATAGAAAGAAGACGTTTCGTAGTACCCTTCTCGACTATTAATCCTTGTTTGAATAAAGTTCCCCCTCCCTTCCCGCGCGAAGCGCGGAAGCTTTGACGTTTCATTAAATTATTAAAGAACTTCTTTTCTGACGAAACATGGGAGGGGCATTTGATATGATTTCCCCTAGGAAAAATCGTGGGGGGACGTGTCCCCCTGTCCCCCCCCCCGGATTGACGCCCTTGCCTACCGTAACTACATTGTTCAACTATATCATGAATCGTTCTTCATTCTGTTTTTTTGTTTATTTATCGACAAGAATTGTATTTACGAATGGAGCTACATAACTTTATATTTTGATACATGTATTGTGTGATTTAAGGAATTATTAACAGTTTATACATAATTATATTACTGTTGTTTGACTGGATATCGTTAATGTTTTAAAAGGGAAAGAAATCAATCTAAACTTAAGTGGTGCTAAAGATTTAGTTTCATACTCATCACTATAAAAAAGTGATTCCCGTCCAATACAAATAATACATACATATATATACAAGCCTACAAATGCTTACAAAATCTCACAAACCTCAGTCACACTAACGAGACCGACAACAGACCGATCAAACAATTACGTTACACCCATTATTAGCAATAAAGTCAGTCGGTTTGGAGACGGCCGGTTTGGCAATACCTGATGTGTTATAAATAGGTGGTTAGTTTGGTCTGATATAGAATACAGAAGGGACTTTACTCTCTCGCAATCATAGCGACCATTTTATTTAGTATTTGAAGAAAAGGGATGGACTTGCTTCATGATCATATACACCAAGCATCAAGTAATTGAATTATTCAATTCGCTTTATTTGAGATTAAAGACAATGTTCAGATCTCACTCATCAACGCTAGATGGCGCTGTTCATATTTCTGTGTTTGTTGTGTTTCACTGACACTGCGGAATATTTTCTGATAATTACTATTCGTCCGACCAGTTTTCATCTTAATTTCCAAGCTTAGTTGTAGTCTGTCCAACAACATCTCCCCTAAAATGTACTGTTCTTGTGTTTTGTTATCACTTATTTATCTCTATAAGTATTTCCTCTCTCTCTCTCTCTCATAAACACCAGATCTCCACACGAACCCATAATATACCCTCTCTGTCTCTCTCTCTCTTATTGTACACACACATTCATTTAACCACTGTCTCACGCAATCTCTACCTTATCCACTCACACAACACATACACATCCTTTTTCTCTCTCCTTCCCTCAATCAACCTTTCTCTATCACCAACCCACTGTAACTAAATCTCTTTGTCTTATAGTTATACACACATATACACACACACTCATCCCATCTTTTCTCTTACACCACCTCGTTCTTTCTCCTTCTCTCTCCCTCTACATTTCTCTCTATCTCCCTCTCTCTCTCTTTCTCTCTCTCTCTCTCTGTTTCTCTCTATCACTCTTTCTCACTCTTTCTCCCTCTCTCACACACACCCTCCCGCTCAATTGGCTCTTCCTTCTCTCTCTATTTCTCTTTCTCTCTCTCGTGCGCGCTCACCTCCTCAATCAATCTATTTCTCCCCCCAACCCTCTCTCTCTCTCGCACACACACACACACACACACACTCCCGCTCAATTGGCTCTTCCTTCTCTCTCTGTTTCTCTCTCTCTCGTGCGCGCTCACCTCCTCAATCAATCTATTTCTCTTTCTCTTTCTCTCTAATTCACTAACTCACTCACCCCTTTTCACACACACACACACACACACGCACACACTCTCGATCTCTTATGCCTAATCGCTCTAGGCCACTTACCCATTCTATCTCTTTTTATCTCTTTCACTCACCTACTCCGATATGCTATTTCTTTCTCTCTTCCCCTCTCTCTGTATCTCTTTCTCTGTCTCCTTTTCTCTCTCATTCTCTCTCCCTCTCTCTCTCTCTCTCTCTCCCTTTCTCATCACTAACTCACTTGTTCTGTTTTCTTTCACACACACACGCACACATACACTCTATATTTTTCAGGCCTAATCGCTCTCTTTCTCTCTTACCTTTACCCACCCACTCACTTATTCTCTTTCTCTGTGTACTCACGTCTTGTTCCCCCTTTCTCTGTGGATATAAATTGAAATCAGATTCTTTTGAAAGACCCCAGGTGCAACAAGGAAACCCGTCACAAATACAAATAAATATGACAATAATAGACAATGCGTGTGTCCATGCGAGGCATCGTTACATTTCTTTCATTTCCATAACTTGATTGCGATCAACTAGAATTCCTGACGCTGTGTGTTATTACTTCCTCGTATGATCTACATGCATGTCGGCCTGTTTGGAACGTGGAGTCGACATTTGAGAACTATCCTCCTTTCTCAACTCAAGCAGGTTTGATCGAATTTGGCAAATTAAGTGAATTTAATGCAATCAGAGCCGGACAGTTAAAAATTCGACTGGATTATTATACAGAAGATTCAAGTCTCACCAGTATCGCAGATTACACCAATTTAAGCTACATGCACCGTAGTCCAGATTCAGTCCGTTCATTGTTTTTATTCTCCAACCCACGCACCGATCCCACACACAGCGCGCTCTCTCCATTGATCGCGCTATCCCCAAATTTCCGTCCCCACGAACGTCCAGACGTTTCTGCCAGTGTCGGGGGTCAAAAGTTCGCGCTAATGTATGCTGACGTAGTACCTTCGCTTATGCCCTAATGAATATGCATCAGTAACATCGTCACGCTGTGTGTGTGTTTTGTGGGAGTAGTTTGTGTGTACTTCAAATCGGTATGCCCTGCCTGAAACCCTACCCGCACTGCCCCGATGGAAAACACTGGGGAATCCATGGTTTGAGCCACTTACTGGTGTTTGGGTCTAATAGTATACTACTACCAGGGAGTTGGGATCCCAACTCCTGATCTCAACACATGCAAACTTTATTCTTGTCTAGATTCAATGAGATTCTGAATTAATGCCATTATCTCTCGTTGTTTTAGTAAATTAGTGGTAAACTTAGGGTTGAAATGATTTTTTAACTATGATTTTTGTTAAAGCCTTTTAAAGGTATTTATTTATTCAATTGATTTATATCATGATATGATCATAGTGTATTTTGACTTATTCAACCGTTAATCTTTCAACTCATGAAAATATTCGCACAATGGAACTCATAAGCATTCATTATTTGTATACTATACAATTCTATTTCGTTCATGGCTTGTAATTAATCGTTGGAATATGATGAGCAACAGCCAAATTTGATTTATATGTTTTTGTAGTACAGGGCAAACTTTCATATTTTCTTTGGGGCGTATCGAGCTAGTATTTGGAATTTTGACCACCAAGATTATCATCATTCTTACGTCTTTATTTTCCCGAAGGACAGGAAAAGGGAAATCTTGTTTGGGAACATGATGATCTGAACAGGGGGTCGGAATACTTTAGGGAAAAGGAGGGAAAATAAGAACGAATATCTGTGAACAAAAGACATTCATGGTTTAAGAAGAAAATGAATAGGCCTATGCCCCAATCTTTTGGCTTATTATTTTATTTCCCTGTATAGAGAGTGAGCAAAGAGCGGTAATTAAAGAGAAAACGTCCATTTATATATCGCATAGCCTACTCGTAATGTCTAGAACTTAAATTCCAAATCCTTGTCAGACTTAAAATATTTTTAGTATATATTTAAAGTTTTAAAGAACGTAACTTCTGCAAATAAATCTTTTAGGACTTAAAACTTCTCGCAAAATCTGATTGATCTGTAATAGACGATGTCACTTGTACGCGCGCACAGCCAAAAGTAAATCGTATTGGACTATCCACTAGACTTGAATTTTAATAAAAAATATTAAGTCTTATGATATTCTTTATTTAATCTGAAAGGTTTGTGCCCGATTAAAAAATCTATGAACTTAAAATAATTAACCCTTCGCACTTAGAAATAAGTCTTATAAATGAAGGGAATATATTATGTGCATATTTATTTTGACGTTTGTAGAGCATTATTCATGTTAAAATTATAACGGACAAACCTAGTCTGTGAACAGTGTTGTAAGTTTGGCCTTGTATAATTTCATTCATTTAGTCTATTATGAGGCAATATATTGAGTGGGAAGTGGTGAAAATAAGAATGAACAGAGATCTGCGGACAAAAGAGACGGATGAATAAAGGAGAAAATGTAAATTATATTTTAACATTTATCTTGGACATGTTTATTTTGACGTTCATAGAGCATAATTCATGTTCCAATTAAAAGGCAGAATAAACCTTAATTGTGAATAATGATAATAATAATAATAATAACAATAATGATAATGGACGTTATATTCTACATAATTTATCTTAATGGTATTATATTTTTCTTTATTTAATTAATGTTGATTGACATGTTTTGATATGGGGGGTCAAGTATCCATGTGTTTGTTGTAGTAAGCCAGTGAAACGAAATCAAAAAGCTCTTCGGCATGTTCCAAGTGTGGAGAATGGGTTCACATCAGGGGCGGCGATTTCTTTTCATGACCGGTGGGGGAGCATAGTGAACGAGAGGGGCCAGTGGTGTAATGAGCAAAAACGTTTGTGGGGGAAAAAATGCATCACAACCATTCTTACATGTTACATGCAGGTCCCACTGAACGTTGTTCAAAGTGGGGGGCGTGGGGCTAAATTATTTACGATCAGGTAGAGCAAAGCGAGCGAAGCAAGTGGAGCGTAAATTGGCGTGCTGTCTAGGGGCAAAGCCTCGGCGGGGTCAAGGGCGGAGCCCCATGAAGCTCAGGGTTTTAGGCATTTAATTAATTAAGGTCGGATGAGCACTCTAGGGCCCGCCTTAGGGCCCCAGTGGTGTCCAGGGGGCGGAGCCTATTTGAGCATCAGTTCTATTAGTTGAGCATATTGTGATACCTTATTTGTGACACTGGTAGGTCACTCATTAGAGAGGGTTCCAGGGGCTGAGCCCCAGAAGCTCAGGGTTTTCGGCATTCAATTACGGTCAGATGAGCAACTAGGGGCCCGCCTTACGTTTGCTGGTGCGGTCCAGGAGCAGAGCCCCAGGAGCTCAGGGAAAAAATCATGCCATTTCAGCAACATTTGTAAATCACTGGTATCAAATTAGAAATAAACCACGTTTAATTTTATTTAGGGGGAACTGCCCCAACCCCAAGCCCCACAACCCCCACCATCAGTATGCCAGTGAGAGGGGCGAAGGTGAAGGAAGTGAATATCCCCCAAAGAGCTATATTATAATAAGTCTTGTTATATAGCTCTATGCTACCCCTCACAGGTTTTTTACGTTATCTTTGTTTAAAAAAATTACATTCTTTAGCAAAACTATAGTATAAAAACAAGCAAAATACTTATTTCTCACTTCACTTTTACTTTGCCGGTATTTAATGAGTAGTCCGATGGGTTTGAAATATTAGGTAGGTAAATTTCAGCAAGTAGGACTTCTCAAAGAGCAAGCGGAATGTTAATTTTTCGTAGCGCTGATCTATTTCTATAACTCTTAATCTTGTGAACTTACAGTGTAAACTGTGCTGACGTGATACCAACGGAATACAGATTTTCTACAATATTTACTAGTACATTTTAAAGGATATTATGCGTGGGAGCT
The DNA here is from genome assembly GCA_037976565.1 of Mesocentrotus franciscanus. Lineage (NCBI taxonomy): Eukaryota > Metazoa > Echinodermata > Echinoidea > Camarodonta > Strongylocentrotidae > Mesocentrotus > Mesocentrotus franciscanus. Next base: position 32,513,176 of record CP137670.1, read on the forward strand.
AGCGACCGAGCGAGAAGTTTTGCATTGTTATTAGTTAACGCTGCACTCTTGGGCCCTCCAGAGCCTAAAAGTGTGTTGCAGTCTTTAACCAGTATTTGCTATACATTTTTGTGTGTACACTTTTTCAAATTTTCTGGGGAGGGGTTAAACACCCCATCAATGTTTCTGTCCCCCATGAAAAGAAAAAACGAATTATGGAGGGAATGAGAGGGCTAAAATAAGAAAAGAAAGAGAGAGAGAGAAAAGAAATGATGATTTCACATTTGGGAAACTGCATAACACTTATCTTTGTGTTTTCATTCTCCAAGTAATCTTATGCAGCGTGAGCTTTCGTGTATTATATTCTCGAATTAATTACTATATCTATATCTATACACTTGATGTTTTGTTCAACGGTGCCTTGCTAACTAATTTGCTCGGGTGACAAATACGCATTTTAACTAGGCGACTCTAGGTATTGGTGCTAATGTATTTGTATACAAATTTCCTCATTCCATTGTGTTTTAAATTCCCTCTAAATTAAGTATTTCTCTACTGCCTCACAGTCTTTCATTTACAACACTGGCATAGGAACCGAGGGGTGGCGGAATATCGACCCCCAACTTGTTATGGCCGAAAACCCTTATTTGTACATTTTTTAAAAATAAGTGTCCTTTTCCCTTTGGATATGTGCCCCTTTTCACCCAAAACTCAATCGCTATACGCTCGCATTTTAAGTTATTATGATTTTTTTTCTTATAAAAAGATCTTTCAAGTCTTTCATGATAAGGGTTTGTTTTTCCTCTTTATAAGATGTAATTTTTGTATTGCGACTTTACAAATCTTAAAATTTGTGCTCGCGCCCTTCGCTCGCTCACGAATATATATTCAGACCATCTCACCCAACTGCAAACTATGATGCTTAGCAGTATCTTTGACCATGTAAAGAGAGAAACCAACGATGAAATCATCCCTGATTATCTAATCGCAATGTAGGGGTATAATATGGCCTACCAATGTCTATGAATTGCATATTTTGCCTTAGTTGAGGTTTCCCTTTGTAGGTGCCCCTTTTTTCCAGAAAATGCCCATTTTTGTTGGTGCCCCCATTTGAAAGTCGCTCCGCGAGTCACTTGTCCACGGTAAGAGGTGATTGTTAAATCTCGAGGAACAAAACCTAATCCCTCATGGCTATACTCCCCATATATTCCACAAAGTTTGGTATTTTTTAATTCATGATGAATTGCTTGTAAATTGCTCTAAAAAGGGCATAAAATGCACTAAAATAAGGCTGAAACTAGACCAGAGAGAATCTAGAATCCCAGAGCTTCCAGGGCCCTTGAGCGGGCCCTGGACCCCGGCCGAAAGAGACTTTGCCAACGCGCACATTCGGATTTTCAGGGTGAGAGCTTCAACGCCCCCCTCCCCCCACTTCTAAAAAGCTTCCTTCGGCTATGATCTACAATATCTATTTTATCAGGAACCTATATTCTACAAGCACCGCTTTTCAATAGGTTCCTCACATTTTACTGTGAGTCTAGTATCATCGTAACGTGCTTATATAACATTAACATATATGATTTCTATTTCATATATCTGTCTCTGATTATTTTAAAAATGTGGAAACAAAGAAACGTGAAGACTTGAAATGCAGGAAAAAGCCAGGTTTTTTAAAGCAAGGATATCGAAATTCACTACGTTGAATGGAATGAGCCCCTCCAACACCCTCTCCTGTTCGGTTGCTTCGCTACCTCGCGGGGTCACATCAATGATGCCATCCAGTTTTTCAAACACCCCGAAAAATTCCTGCGTGCGCCACTGGTTACAGGTACTTCCATTTTTGGATAATGCTAAAAATGTAACTCATTCTAATTCTATCCCTCTGCGCCTCAGAATAGTTTACTAGAGATCGATGGCGCATAACAAATGCTGTATTTATTATGCCTGAGTCATCTACATCTGCAGGAAACAATAATTGTGATAAATATGATCATAATATAGGTTAAGGAGAAACAAGGAATGGTGAATTTCCGTATGAAAAAGGGATGAAAATTACCCATGGTAATATCAGATAATAAGGTGATCGATGTTCAGTATTTTTTGACAAGATAATACATAATGATAATACATAATGATTTGTTCAGTTTGTCCGAAACACGGTTAAACGATGACATAATTATGTATGAATGAAATCAATTATGTGCCTGGATATAAATTTGTGGGTAAACATAGAGGGTCAGTTGGAGGAGGAGTGGGTTGCCACACAAAGTAAAATATATCTAACTTTAAAAGAGAAGATCTGGAATGTGACAAAATTGAACTGATGTGTTTAGAAATAAAAAGGCACCAAAGCAGTTCCCATTTTGTGGATATAGAAAACCATCCAGTGATGCAACTCTTCAATTTTCTTTAATATACTTGAACAAAATATAGATGAAACCTTCAACAAATTACCATACCCTAAAACAGAAAACAAACAAAAAACGATCCTTTTCATTTACCGAAAATTGCCATTGTCCATCAAGAATTGCAAGTCACATTTTCAAGAAATAATTTAAACAGTTTTCTCATGCTTAAAAAAACGACAATCTGATTACATGGGGGGAGCCTCGCCGTGCATCCCACGTGCGCTCCATGTATAGTTTATTCAATGTATACATGTTTTTGATGTGTACGTTCATCCATGTTTTATTTTTATGTTTACTGTTTTTGTTTGTATCATGTGGAGGGCTCCGTTGGAAAGCAGTTTCTTTTAACTGAATCGGACTACCTTCCACTGTTTTATCCATGGTAATAAATAAAACATGAATACATGGATTCGAAAGTCATTCAGTCCAAGTTTCGTAGCTTCATATTTCAAAGCTTCGGCAATCTTCTCCTCCGTAAAACGATGATGACTATCCACAGACATTCTTATAGATTATTGTAAACAAACGATGATAGTAACAGTTCCCCAAATCATGAATTGTAAATGTACAACTCAGAAAACCAACTCGATAAAGCCAACTCGAAAAACACAGTTTGTGTAAACTCGACATCAGGCGTCAGGACGTCAGTATTTATAGCTTAGTTTGTTTTCAAATTTTAATAGTCATTTAATTTTTTGCTCCATAATTTCCAAACTTTAATTTATTTCAATAAACAGAGGATTGTTTAATCATATAAACATTTAATTTGCAATTAAGTAATAAACACTCCAACTTGAAATTTTAAAATAATTATGGACTCCTTATAATGAGAATAGTAGCTTCGTGACGGCGGCGGAGAGTTACGTAATGCGCTAAAGTGATTGTCAGGTTACTCGTCCAATCAGCGTACATCGAACGTGTATAGTTTTGTGGGCGGAGTTAATCTCCCGGAATTCCGGGGGAGAATGGCAAAATCGTCTGGACCGTTATCGAGACCTCAGAAAGAGAGGAATGGCTATGGTTACTTTCAACGTTGAGGGTGTGTTATTTATCAGCTGATTGGGTGGGCGACACGGAAACGGTACAGAGGCTGGACTACATGCACCGCTGTACTTAGTTCGATTTTTTTTTGCACACGGACTGCTCGTGAGGACTATATCGTTAGACTTGTTAAACAGCAGTTTATAGTTCATTATTCCTCAATTATTATTACGTCGAAATAACTTGATGTGCACCTGAACTAAAGGCGGTGAATGACGTCATTGATCTGCACTGAAAGGCCTACTGCTTGATTATACACATAACGTAAGTTGTTCATTTTATGTAATAGTTGGTAAAGTTTAGTCAAGGCACAATAGGGCCTACCCGATCGCTACTTACATAGATAGTTGACAAGGTATTCATCTTTAGAGTAAAAACAGGTAGATGTTAGCTGTAAAAACTTATATCTCCTTGGTAATACCTATTTTTGATGTTAAATTATCGAGTAATGCATTGGGGTGATCAGAGGGAGGATACAGTCATGAAAGAGAGACAGGGAGAGATATTGTTTTTGTGGCCGTTTCACTTTAATAAGCAACATTTTATCCACGCTAATAGATCAAGGAGTATATCCCCCTAGCGACCAGGTCAATGTGCCCCCTCAAACCTTGACCATTTAGTACAATTGTTGTCTCGTCTGCGTAGCAAAAAGCGAGACATAGGCGCCGCTTTTCCGGTGACGGCGGCGACGGCGACGGCGTCAACATCAAAAACTTAACCAAGGTTAGGTTTTTGAATTTTTAATATAATTTTGAAAGTATAAGTTCTTATTCAATGGAACTTGAACTATAGGGTTATCAAGTATCCCCAATGATGTGAGAAGAATTTCAGGCCGCAAAGTCAAGGTCAAAGGTCATTTAAGGTTGACAAACTTAGACTATGTTGTGGCATCAGGTTAAGATTTTTAATTTTTATCGTAATTTTGAAAGTATACATTCCTATTCCATGAAACTTGAACATAAGGGTTATCAAGTATCACCAATCATGTGATTAGTCTTTTAGGTGACAAAGTCAAGGTCAAATGTTGTGTCAGGTCTGCAAACTTAGACTATGTTGTGGCATCAACATCAAGATTTTGAATTTTAGCATAATTTTAAAAGTGTTTGTTCAAATTCCATGACACTTGTACCTAAGGGTTATCAAGTATCACAAATCATATGACACAAATTCCAGGTCACAAAGTCAAGGTCAAGGTCATAGACTTGGATTATATTTTTAACAATTTAATATGAGAATTAATAAATCAATTTTTGTTATTTGTTCATATTTTACGAAAGTTATCAATCTTGGTACAAACAATAGTTAATAATTCTTCTTCTGATTTTTAGTCAATATTCACTTCAAAATGCTGATTACATTCAGAGGATTTCATTTTGGGGGGCCTGCTAATGGGCCACCCTGCCTATAAATAATGTCCCTACCTCAATTTTTCATCATATCGAATTGCGTAATGCAGGCGAGACCGCCGAGAGCGTTTCCCTTGTTTTTAGCGGGGTGCCACAAAATATCTCTAGGGGTTCCACGATCCGGTCTCTCGCAAAATTTAGAATTAAATATGCCCATACGTGTGTAAATGGCAAATTATGAGTGACAGAGTAATACAAAGTAAATCTTCTGTGATGAATTTGGGATTGGGGTGACGCGAACCTTTTTGTATTTCTTAAATGGTGCCCTTAATAAAATGAAAAGAGGTTGAAAAACCTTGATCTAGTAGACACTCCCCCCCCCCACTTTGACTTAAGCCCACGCTACGCCATTTCTCACTCGCTCCCTTAATCTCACTCACTCACTCACACACACACACACACACACACTCTCTCTCTCTCTCTCGCCCACTCCCTTACGCAATCTCTACCCCCATCTCTCCCCCCTCTCTCTCTCAACCTCTCTCCCTCTCTCACCCACTCCCTTACTCAATCTCTACCCACATCTCTCTTCCCCTCTCTCTCTCTCTCATTCACTAACTCACTCACCTTTTTTTTTACACCCACTCTCTCAATCTTTTAGGCCTAATCGCTCTGGGTCACTTACCCAATCTATCTCTTTCTCTCTCTTTCACCAACCCACTCACTTAATATATTTCTTTCTCTCTTCCTCTCTCTCTCTCTCTCTCTGTGTCAATCTCACTCAGTCCCTCTGTCAATATTTCTTCCCCCCCCCCTCTCTCTCTCTCTCTCAATCACTAACGCACTCGCCCTTTTTTCCCACACACTCTCTTGATCTTTTAGGCCTAATCGCTCTGGGTCACTTACCCAATCTACCTCTTTCTCACTTTCACCCACCCAGTCAATTATTCTACTTCTTTCTGTCTTCCTCTCTCTCTCTCTACCTCTCTCTCTCTCTCTCTCCCTCTCTCCCCCTCTCTTTCTATCTCCCCTCTCTCTCTCTCTCTTTCTCATCACTAACTCACTTGTTCTCTTTTCTTTCACACATAACACACAAACACACACACACTCTACATTTTAGGCCTAGTCGCTACGGTTACTTATCCAATCTATCTCTCTCTCTCTCTCTCTCTCTCTCTATCTTCCACTCACCCACTCACTTATTCTCGTTCGCTGTGTCTTCCCGTCTCTCTCTTTCTCTCTCTCTCTCTCTCTGAATTTAGATTGAAATCAGATTCTTTGTCAAAACTAATATACAAATGAAAGACCCCAGGTGCAACAAGGAAACCCGTCACAAATACAAATAAATATGAAATATTAAACAATGCGTGTAACCATGCGAGGCATCGTTACATTTCTTTCAATTTCATAACTTGATCACGATCAACTAGAATTCCTGACGCTGTGTGTTATTACTTCCTCGTATGATCTACATGCATGTCGGCCTGTTTGGAACGTGGAGTCGACATTTGAGAACTATCCTACTTTCTCAACTCAAGCAGGTTCTATCGGATATGGCAAATAATATTATACGATTTCAATGCAATAAGAGCAGGATCAGGACAGTTCAGAGTTTGGCTGGAATTCTTTTTAAAAGATTCGCCTTTAAAGTCCCACCATTGTCGCAACTTACACCAACTTGAGCTGCATGCACCGCTGTACTTAGTTCTGATTTTTTGCACACGGACTGCTCGTACGGACTATATCGATCGTTAGACTTGTTAATCAGCAGTTTATAGTAGTTCATTATTCCTCAATTGTTATTACGTCGAAATTTCTCGCCGTGCACCTGAATCATTTAAGGTGAATGACGTCATTGATCTGCACTGAAAGGCTTACTGCTTGATTATACACATAACGTAAGTAGGTTTTACCGTTTCATATATTGTTAAAGCATCCATTGTATTCAGAAGCCATCGAATTAGACCGTTTAAAGTATTGACCTATACAACAACAACAAAAACAGCAAAAACAACAACAACAACAACTGTTTTAATACAATTTGCAGATTTAACCAAAATAAAGTAGAGGAAAATCACTCTCCTTGTACGTTGTAAGCAACCTGTTTAATTTAATTTGTTATATTTCTAGCACCTCTTTGTGATGCTCAATAATGTGTGCAGATCATTGAGGATAGTTGTAACGTCTAAATTCAATATACATGTAGTGTGAACCACAGTTAATCTACCTACCTTAACTAGCTGTGGTTAGAACATCATATAAATATATTATGGTGTCATGCTTATGTTCTGATGTAGTGTTTCAAATGTTATGTTGTGCTTAAAAGTATCTCTTTCTTCAATAATAATAATAATAATAATGGTATGTATTCAATAATCATCATCGCAGCTCGAGAGCTGAATTACAAATTATTTTACAATAACAAGTGCATGAACTTAATTAATTACAAATGGCGTAAAACATAAACAAAAATGATTCTTCATAATAATAATAGGAATATTACTTTGGAACAGGAAAAGTGTATCTATCCCCAATTAATAATAATAATAATAATGAACGTTATTTGTGTAGCGCATATCACTAACACAAAGAAGTCCCTATATATGCGCTTAGAAAAGAAGGAAATAGAGATAGGGTGGAATAGAAATGAACATTTATGCCTGATACATGAAAATAGTTAATCAAAAACAAAAATAATGATACACAGTTCCTATATAGCTTACATGTAATAGATTGTACATTCAAGTAATACAAATTTTAAAATGAAAATTAAATGAACATCAAATTGAATATTAAATATGTACATGATACTATAACCAAAGAAGCCACTAAACAGCTAGAACAAAATTAACAATTTACAAAAAGATAGGTCTTCAACAGAGTCTTAAATGACTCTGTTGTGCTTGCCTGTTTGACAATATCAGGCAAGCTGTTCCACAATTCGGCCGAAGAATTTTTGAAAGAGCGAGTGCCATAATATTTTGTTTGAGTGCTTGGAGTTACCAGGAGGGATTTACTATTTGATCTTAATTTTCAATATATATTGTAGAATGAGATTTTGCAGGTAAGACGGGGCTGTACCGTTTAGGCATTGATATGTCAGTAGAAGGATCTTATAATTAATACGGGACTTAACTGGCAGCCAGTGCAATTGTTTAAGTATGGGTGTTATATGTTCTCTGCGTTTAGTTCTAGTGATTAGTCTGGCTGCTGAGTTTTGGATTCTTTGTAAATTAATTAGGCTTGAAAGGGAAGTAAAAAAGGAGAAGCTGAGTTCTTAATTAATAATAGTATATAAATCAATGTAAATGTTGTAGATTACAACATTTACATTGATTTATACCCTTTATTATCAATCTAAATACAGCATCACTATTTAATTCATACATATACGAAGCGTCAGAAAATAAGGGCATATTGCAATGTGAAACCATCTCATTTTATGTACATGTACGTACACATGGTTATATGGATAACTTTCGGATAATTATGCTTTATCAAGTTCATGCATTTTTCTCATTTATTTTCTCTCAGATGAAAGAAACAATTTCTTCATTTGGTGGTATTATCATCATAATGTCATTCAGGAAAAGGTCAACTTCAGGTGTACCATGATCTTGCAACTAATATACTAAACATGAGATGAAAATAGTTTGCATGATTAGAATAATGATAACAGATAATGAGAATTTTGTTTGGATTACCACTTAGCCTTTATTACAAGAGGATTTCAACATAACAAATTAACCCAAACAAAAATATTGCCTGGTCTTATTACCTCTTGTACTACATGTATGTTTCAGGTGATACCCCATCCATATGTGTGGGTAATACCTGACTGCAGTTCTGCTCTTTATACATTTAATGTGTAACAAATGCCAGTATAATTATATGTAAAGTTGTAAACATGTTTACGGTAAAGCTTCTGTATGAGGATATAGATATATCACCTGTGTAAATATTGTTATTTACATTATTTCAATAAGATTTGCTATCTTTATGTGGGGATAATAGTGCAATACATTCAAGTTTCAAGTTTATTTGTTCCACATTTTACACAAAATATAGACAGACATATAAAATATACATTATGTATATACATGTAGTATGAGAACGTCTCATGATACTAAATTCATATGATAGATTAGGTAGAATGTGAGGAACCTATTGAAAAGCAGTGCTTGTATATTATAGGTTGCTGGTAAAATAGACATTGTTGATGTAAAAACCGTAGCAGTAGAGAAAGACGTCATTTAAAGGGGTGAATTTAAAACACAATGGAATAACGAAATGTGTATACAAATGCATTAGCACCAATACCCAGAGTCACCCGGTTAAAATGCGTAGTCACCCGAGCAATTCCATTCAAGTCAAGTATGCATTCAGTCTAGTCTATTGTACCTAGGTCATGCTAAAATATAATGTAATAGTAGTGTAATGAAGAAAGATTACCATGCAGTCAATTTCAGGAACATGATGGTCGGTTTGCAGTGATTTAACATTATTTTGCTCTGGTGAAAATTGCTCCGGGATTTTATTTATGAAAATTGTAGGGTTAGGGTTAAGGTTGCATTATTATTTAGGTTACATTTAGGGTAAGATATAGTATGGGTCCAGGGTTGAAGGTAGGAAATCAGTTAGTGTAGGAATTATTGTGGAGCAATTTTTGTAGGAGCATGTGTCAATTAAACAACCCAATTTGTCCTGACATTTTGACGGAGGTATTATACAGAGTATATGTCATGGAATACCCAAACTTAGTCTGTTTTATCTGTGCTTTATCTTTTGTTTTAGATGTGTTCGGTTTGCATGTTTGCATCTCTGACTGTGTATTAGTCAGTTTGTGGCTCTGTATGTTGTAATAAGGGGCAGGAGGGAGTTGAAGGGTTTTGGAGGGGCCGTAGGGTGACGTAGCATCTTCCTTTTTGTTGGTGCAGGGGTGGGGGTAACGTGGGTAGGTCTTTGTCACTTTTCCTCTGTCTGCATTTTTCATCAAAAGTTGCATTTAATGTGAAAGATGGTTAATTAAGAAAGAAGATTGTCCCGTTCTCGTTTCTGTTGGCATCCCCTTTTTTCCTATTTGTAGTTCCATTTTGTAGTTACGAATTTCTTTATTTAATTACTCATTATCCCTTACTATTATTTAAGAGATCCACAATCTGTACGAACATTGCTCTTAAAGTGGACCCCTCTGTTTCTAATGTGTATTCCTTAATCTTTGTAATTTATTATAATTGTTTTGTAATGTTTTGTTGGAAACAGAAATGAAATTGAAATTTAAATCTAAATTTAAAAGGTTAATCTTCATCTATTATTATTGGCAAGTTATTCAATTTTTGCCTCTCCATGCGAAACTATTTAAAAGCTGGATTTATCGGTAAACCTAGTAAACCTAGTTTTAACCCTGACCCTAGTCCTGACCCTAGTCCTGTAACCCTAGCTGTAACCCTAGCTGTAACCCTGACCTTAACCCTAATAAGGCTGGGCTATTTGAGTTCTTAATACGGCCGGGGGGCCATTATGCCCCCCCCTAAGATCTCGGCCGTGAAACGGCCGATCGCCGCGAAAATTTGCATGCATGTCAAGTGAAGTGTATAGAATACTATAGCAATTTCATTTTTTTGAAAAAATTACTCATTTGCATATTTATGGTAAATTATGCAAATAAGGTCAAAATATTCATATTTTTACCCATAAATCATATATTCTTCATATTTAAGCTTTCTTTTCCTCTACATATATTTGTTAGACCATTTGGAATAATAATACGAATTTTTTTTTGAAAGAGCCAGCTTATTTCTTATGTTATCTCTTGTTTTGATAATTTCTTATGTATTTCATTGTTTTTTTAACTTATGTATTTCATTCACTGTAATTCAACTATTTTGAGCCCCAAAACAAACATCTAAACTTTAAACAAGACCAAATAACCAATGTTTTATCTCTTTTTAGGAAAATGATATTTCCATATGTTTTGTACACAAATCACGAAAATGAGCGATTTTCGGGCCGACATGTAAAGACAAAAGGTCACGTGACTTTGTAACAGTAGGTCCGATTTTCAAAAAAAATATTTTAAAAGATGCGCAAGACTCGAAAGAATAAAGTCATGAAGCGGCGGGGCGTCATCCGTATGCGTTCCCGAACAATCAGTATTATCCGGTATTCGGTATTATCCTATTAATTCACAGTATTAGGTATTTGTTAAGGGTCAAAATAACGGATTGGGTTTAGGTTCAGTTATAATGCGATGGTTTCGGTAAAGATACATGAAAAGATTATGATATTGGAAAGAGAAAAGAAGACGACGATTTAAATTCTCATTTAAACAAGAAGTAATGATATTCTTTTTGTATAAAAGGAAGAGAATTATGATGATTAATATGCAGATTTGGCACCATGCAACAAATATAAGAATGACAAATAAATCTTTCAAATTAACACAATTATCAATTTTAATCCTTTCTTGCTCATGACAAGAACATGAAAAAACGGAAAACTACAGAAAATCATGGGTATAAAAACCATTAATATACATGCACTTTCAAATATCGAGATAGAGTGATGTTATTCATTATCAATCATGATGTGCGACCATTCCCTAGATAATAGATATCAATCTGCAAACCTAAATTAAAAGTAAATTGAAGAAGAAATTGGAGGTCTCGCTCTGTTTCTTCGCATATTTTACTTCCAACTGTACAGTGACAGAATAATGAGACTATCCACCGCTCCCCAAAGTGGAAGAAGCCCTCTATTGACTCTTTTTATGCCAAGGACCCATTAAAGTTTGGAACAAACTACCCCCCAAAACTTAAACAGTGTACATTTTTAAACAGTTTAAAGCATAATCTAAAACTTCACCTGATGCAGAAGCTTTGATTTTGACAACCGCACTTTTGTATGTTTGTAATTAATAGTGTAATATTGTATTATAGTTTTGTCCCCCTCATTTTTCTTTTGTGTGTGTTAATTTTTAGGATCATCTATACCTATAAGTTTCTGTAACTTTTTTGATGATCCAACCACTTCGCAATTCCCTTTAATAGTGCATTTTCCATTTGATTGGCTTATCTATGTTTGTACGAAATATGTTATTGTATTCTTTGACTTTGCATTCTTTTATGAAAGTGGTGAATAAATTAAATTCAATTCAATTCAATTCGATTATTTTGCAATTAAAACAAAAGAAATTAAACTATGAATAGTAGCTTTTAGTGTTCTTCTTCAGGCTCGTTTACTATGTAAAGCGTTATTTGACCTTTTCATCGGAAAGAGACAAATCGTACCACAGCAACATCGGCAGCAATGTACCACATCAAACTTTGATTACCAAGTCATCTTAAATAAAATGGTGCATGTTCGATGTCTTAACTTGGAGAAAAGGAAGGAGTAAACTATTTCTATTTATCTCATATCATCTCTCTCTCTCTCTCTCTCTTTGCAAGTTCCAGGTACTGTTTTAAACTAATACAACGTTAAGCAACTTACAGATACATGGGAGTCATTGGCAATAGGGTAAAGGAGGGTATTTTTGACAGACTTTGTTTCATATCTGCATTCCAACTAATCGAAAAGCATGCAATTAGATCTCGAATATCTAGCTGCAGATACTGGGTATTACAATGTACATGTAGCTGCACAATTAAATCTAGAGTCTGTTTCATGTGTATTTCAGGATGATAGGGCCAGTAAATTTTGAGCAAAATACTATAGAACTTAAATCGGTTATAGAAACAAGGAAACTTTGGATGAAAAATAGGAAATCTGAAAATGAATTACTCACTGTTCGTTTATGATAAAATTCACACCACTTTATTACTTAGATCATTTCATTGTGATGACGAGTTGTTGATTAGAATTTCAAAATGTACCCAGTAGAATGTTTGAAAAAAGTGCCATTATACCTTTTAGTGTATAGTGGGAATAATATTTTGTAATATTGGTTGCTTTAAATGCAGTTATAACATTTACTTAACTAAAAGACATTAGTAAAATTACATTTTTTTATCACACTTGAATTTACTTGCCTTGTCGAGGTTTCAAAATTCACCCCTCTCTCTTTCTCTCTCTCTCTCTCTCTCTCTCTCTCGTTCCCCCCCCCCTCTCTCTCTCTTTTCTCTCTCCCAGCTTTATTTCTATCTTGGCTACTAGAATGTAGAACTTTGGTTGAGGCTGTCCCATTACACCATATTAGTATTCTTGAAATCCCTCCAGACAATTTCCAGGTATATTTGTAAGGGTTTCGGTATCCCCACCTCCCAACCTCACTTAAAGAAAGTGTGATAGAAATGAGAAGGAAACATATTCGCATTACTTGAATAGTTCACAATAGGAGGCAAAATAGAGATTACTAGGTCAGTAGCACGATTAGAGACTAGATGCATTTCTATTAATATATTTAAAAAAAAAAGATTCCTGAACAATAAATAAAAACATACAAAATTTATCCTGGGCTTGCATTTAAACCATAACATTTTGTAAACCATTATCTTAAAATGAAGAGCAAGTCCTTATATATTTGCAAATTTAGTTCATATGGTTATTGATTGTCTGATGAAACGAACCTTTATCACTAAAGAGCATTCTTTTTAGGGCACCTTTAACATCATCAAAATTAATAACAGCACTTCCCCCAGCTGCAATGGTGCATACAAAAAAAAGTGTTTTGATGAATCTGTGTGCACTGTTTATAGGGTCTTTATAATTATTTATTATTATCTAGTGGATGGGACATAAATTGAATGGCCGAAATTCGGCCCAGATATAAAGCTTGCGGCATATTATTTACATGTGTGGTCTTGCAGGCCTTTTCGTTTATCCAGAGGCGGCCCTCCCGGGGGCACAGTGCTCTCCCACTTTTTCAAGCACCCAAAAAGTGCCCCTTTTTACATAGAAAAAGTGCCCCTTTAACTTTGTAAGAAGTGCCCCTTTTTTACATAGGAATAGTGCCCCTTTTACTTTCACAAGTGCCCTTATTAAATTGTAAAAGTGCCCTTCCCCTTTTCAACTCCGATAAGTGCCACTTTTATTTGGACACGTGCCCCTTTTACTTCCCATTTTCCTTGCAATAAGTGTCCATTTTCCATTCTCATAAGTGCCCTTTTAATCTCTAGTAAGTGCCCTTTTCAGGTACGATAAGTGCCCTTTTCACTTTTGATAAGTGCCCCCTTCACCTTTGATAATTGCCCTATTCAAATCTGAGAGGTGCCTCTTTTACTTTGACAAGTGCCCCTTTTCCTTTGTAAGAAGTTCCCCTTTCCCTTTTAATAACTACCCCCATTTTAACTCGGATAAGCGCACCTTATATTTTCACATGTGCCCCTTTTCCTTTCTAATAAGTGCCCCATTAAAAAAAGAGCCCCTTCCCCTTCTCATAAGTGCCCCTTCTCTTGTAAATGACCCTTTTCAAGTACGAGAAAATACTCCTTTTCACTTCAGATAAGTGCCCCCTTCACCTCCGATAAATGCCCCCTTTAAAATCTGATCGGTGCCCATTTTCTTTCAACTAATGCACATTTTCCTTTATTATAAGTGCCCCCTTTTTTATTTACATAAGTGCCCCTTTTCATATCTGGTCATTGCCTCTTTTCACCTCTGATAATTTACCTTTTAACAATGATACGTGCCCCTTTTCCTTTCTAATAAGGGACCTATCCCCTTTCATAAATGCCCCTTTTCACCTCTTATAAATGCCCCTATCAAAATCTGATGGGGCCCCTTTCCGTCGACAAATGCCCATTTCCTATTCTCATGACTGACTTTTTCATCCCTGGTGAGTGCCTGTTTTTGAGGGTGTAAGAAGTGCCCCATTTTCACCTCTGATAATTACCCTTTGTACTTTGACACATGCTCCTTTTCTTTTCTGATAAGTGTCCCTTTTCCTCTCATCATTAAACGCGCCCCTAATTTCAAGCGACTAAGAGCAATTTCCCCAAAGCTCGCTCGCTACGCTCGCACGCATCTATAGATGATATACTTTATGTTACTTATCAAAGGTCTTTTCAGTCTTCCGTTATGAGAATGTGCTTATAACCCCATCAGGATTGGGTTTTTCTTCTTTATAAGATGTAATTTTTCGCACTGCGACCTCACAAATCTTAAAATTTTTCCTCGCTCGCTTCGCTCGCTCGCAAATAAATTTTAAGACCATCACACCAAACTGCAAGTATGATGCTTAAGCAATATCTTGTATGGTGTATAAAGTGAAACAAATATTGAAATCATCCCTGATAATGTAATTACAATGTAGGGGTATATACCAATGTCTAAAAATTTTTATATTTTCGCTTTGAGATTTTCCTTTGTAGGTGCCCCTTTTTCCAAAAAGTGCCCTTTTTTCTTGGTCCCCCCCCCACTTTGGAAGTCGCTCGGCCGCCCCTGCGTTTATCGATCCTTCTTTGTCATTATTTTATATTTCTCCTTTCATTGAGATTTCCTTATGCATATGTTAGTCTTTATTTTTCCTTCAATCATTTTCCTTTTCCTCTCATTTCTTATGCCTGTTGTTTTTCTATTTTGTCTGTCCTTGTTCTTAGCCACTCATCGATCTTCTCTTTCTTTCTTTTTTCAGGACAATTATACTCCCCGAAAAAATTACCCGCTTGGACCTGCAATTACCCCCCCCCCGTGGACAATTACATTACACCTGAGGACAATTACCCCCCATCCATGAAAATTGCCCCCTATAATAGAACCCCCCCCCAAGGACAACCAAAGACAACCACCCCTGGGGACAACCCCTCCCCCGAAAATTACCCCCTGCAGTTCATTAAAGGGGAAGTCTAACCTGATAATAAGTTGGGTTTTTTTTTTTTTTGGGGGTAATTGTCCTCAGGGGTGATTTTCAGGGGGGTAATTATCCGAGAGTGTAACTTTTCAGAAGGGGGTAATTGTCCCGTCGGGGTGGTTGTCCCCGGTGGTAACGGTGGTGGGTTATTGTCCAGGGGTAATTCTTTCCTTTTGTTATTGCCTAAATCTTTCTTTCGGTACAATTAATTAATCAGATCGTTCAAAGATACTATATAATATATAGTGACCTTGGCCTTCTTATAGGCTAGGATTGGGCCATTTATTAGGCCGCGCATCAGTAAACGGAGGTCAAACACATTTTCACCGATGTGAGCTGACATTTTAGTTCGTCAGACGACAATTTTGAGGCCAGAATTCCGGATTTTTGGAGGTTGGCAATGGTTTTCCAGAGTCGTTAGTTTTATCCGCAAAAGAAGTGAGTAAAGCTTAGAAAGTTCGATAAGATAATATAAAGTGTATGGTGATGAATGGGAGAAAAATAATAATAATTTTTTTTTTTTGGTGTCACATTCAAGTTTCAACTTTCAGTTCCAGTTTCAAAATTCAAGTACGAATTTGTGTAATAAGTAATGTGCATGGCCTGGTACTAAGTGGTAATGTGTACAGTTACATTGAAAGTACATGATGTGTGTAGTAGCCTAACTCCAGGGAGCTCCGACGCCTTTGGCGTCGGCGTCGGAGCTCCCTGGAGTTAGTAGTAGCCTAGTGTAGTACTACGTACCGTATCACTGATGCATGTGTTAATGATGTGTTAATTGAATACAAACTGATACTATCAGTTTGTATTCAATTAACACATTTTGAAGATGGTAATACATGTGTAACAAATCCAATATAAGGGGTTTTATTAATTATAAACAGTGGGTATAGATAAAATAGATAGTGGAGGGGGTTAACGGGAAATAAAGGAGTATATATTATCTACTTGGTTTGAATTGATTTTTAAAAATTAATTATGAACAGTGGGTAGGATTCTTTTAGGGTGATAAGAAATTAAGAAGGGGAGGGCATAGTGATGTAGCCTGGATGGTTAGGGGCTAGCAGACGAGGAGGGGATTAATTTGGCAGCATAAATCCAACCCCCCCCCCCTTACCCTGCCAAAATAGAAGACAAATGTGGGTTTTTTAAAATGTATTTACTCATTCAAATCCTCCAGCGTAAGTTTGTAACCTATCATGCCCGAATCCATTCGCTCTCATCCAGGTTTGTTGTTGTTGTAGCAGTAGTACGTACATGTAGTATTACAGGTAGTGCTGTAAGTCAGGCGCCATGTTTGGATTCGGTTCGGTTCGGCAGAGTTCGGCAATTTTTTTACCCGAACTTGGTTCGGTTCGGGGTTCGGTAATATAATAGCAAGCAGCGTAATATAGCTACGGTGGTCGGCACAGGGCGGGCCGGCCGGGCGGGCCCGACCAGCACGGAGGACTTCTGCCCACCACTCCTGATGAAAAACACTGCTTTCGACCGGCACGTATTTCACATAAAAAACTGCTTTAAACGTAGCTATTTTAGTAAAATTTGTCCGATATTTTTACAATTTTTTTTTTTTTGATTGGGTTTGAGCCGAATTTGTTTTGATCAGCGCCTAGTAGGCATGTGTATTCTTGTTTATAGCTTGCGATCGCGACGTTGCAGAGGTCAGGATTTGGATTTAAATGGCATCAGTGAAGTCGCGCCCACAACTGGAGAGGCATGAATCACAAAGGAGGAAATGGGAAAAAAGTAAATATAGAATGAGCAATCATGACTTAAAAATTAGGTATAAAATGACAAGTTCATTAGCCTGCAAAAACGTTTAAAAATTTTCTGCCGAACATCCGAACCAGGCCTTTGTGTTCCGTTCGGTTCGGCTCGGTTCGGAAGTGCCATGTTCGGCAAATTTCCGTTCGGTTCGGCGGTTCGGCTACAGCACTAATTACAGGCCATATCTGGAGAAGCAAATAGTTTTTACCTCAATCGTTTGGGATTTGAGAATAATAGGTGAAGAAATTTCTGCACATTTCAACGAAATTGAAGAAATTGATTTTGTTTTCGTTAAAAAATGAAGAAAAAAAACAAGGGTACCATGACCTGGAGGAAAGATTGCAGTTGGTCTATTAAGATCAAGATAATTATGTTTGAAAGATATGAGCCTTTAAAGACATTGTTAAAGGGCTACCCCCCCCCCTCGGCCCCTTTAAAGTACAAGTCCACTCCAAATATAACTTATTTTCAATAGAAGCACAAAAATCAGACAAACCGATCAAAAAAAGTTTGAGCAAAGTCGGATAACTAATAAGAAAGTTATGAATTTTTGAAAAAGTATGTAAAACTATGGAACAATGGAAATCACTACACAAATTGCCAATTTGGTTATCAGTTTGTGACATCATGTCCTCACTATTTATCAATTGCTTTATATAGTTTAATCCCATTAATTTCCCTTTTTTTCCCCCAAAACATGATTTCCCCATGCCTTTGCCTAGGTTATATGATTTGTATCATATTGCGTGCTCAGGGTTGCCATATTTCCCGCTTCGGAGGCTTATTTCCTGGACGCCGGGAAATAAGCGGTATTTACCAGTATTTACCGCTTTTTACCGGTATTTTCCGCTTTTTACCGGTATTTTCCGCTTTTTACCGGTATTTTCCGCTTTTTACCGGGAAATACCGGGAAATATATTTTCCACTCACTTGTTCATAGGGATTGTCCAATTTTGAACATAACAATGGTGGTGAGTATGGTTGCTCTGTGTGTGTGTGTGCATATGTAAATCCTTCTTTGTGGGGACATTTGTCCGCTCCACACCCACGCTGTGGGGATATGGTCCAAAGTGGGGATATCCCCACAATGAAAAACCGTCTAAAATCATAGAAAATGGCTAATAATTTATGTTAAAAGCGCCCTCTAGTGACCTATTGGGTATTTTTGTTTTTTGCCCATAATCAATGTGTAGGGTCATAACGAAGTGTATACGTGTGTATGAAATCCCCATTTTGGACCATATCCCCACACTGTGGGTGTGGAATGGACAAATGTTCCCACAAAGAAGGATGTACATGTACGAAAATTCCCTCATTGTGGGGACATTTGTCGTTACACATCCACATCCCCACTTTGGACCTTTTACCTGTATGGGTGTTTGGGTGTGTATGTACATGTAAATGTATGCAGTGTGGATTTTATAAATCTGTTTTTGTGTTTCTACTATGAGTGTTGTGCTGCTAATTATTTCAGAACAATATTTTCAGTTGTTGAGGCTAAAAACAAGTAAAATTATTAATAAATAGAGAATTAAAATTATATTTCCCGTTTTTTACATATTTACCGGATGCCCATCTTATTTACCGGACGGTATTTACCGGTATTTACCGCCGGTAATTACCGCCACCGGCATTTACCGCCCAACCCTGTGCGTGCACGACATTTCATAAAATCTTTTATGAACTCTGAAGAATTGATACTATTTTCTGAATATTGTATATTCATAATTATACAACTCACTCCTAGATCCTAATCAAATGATTGGTCATGCGCGGTCACGTGTGATTCATTTACTGAGACTATCCCACGTTTTTCATGAAAAGGCGTGCAATATTTTCCAGTACTATCCAACGTTTTTTTTAGTGCATGTACATGATGCGCCGTAATGCGCGTAGAGGTTAAGAGCGCTTATACTTACCGGGTGTGTAGGCCTATTCTTGCGCAGCACTATGCGTAAATGTGTATAGAGGTAAGTGCGCTTATCTCTGTGTGCGCACTAAAGTAAGACTATCAAACTTGAGATTTATTTGTCAGCCATACTGTCATGAAACAATCTTGAATTAATTCTTTTTACATCAAATAACAAGGATCTAGGAGTTTCATAGTATAAAACAAATGATGCATGTTTTCATTCGTTCATTATACGATCTATCCGCCCTCGTTGATGCTGTGTGTATCTATCGCACTCAGCCTAACGGCTTCGTGTAATAGATACACACAGCCTCAACTCGAGTGCGGATAGATCGTATAATGAACTCATTAGCATGCATCATTTGTATATTATTGATTTTTATATACTGTAAATAGTTTATCAAAATTCACATTTTTCATGATTTAACTGGGAAAAAAATTACTCTATATTAGTGCATCCACACAAAAAACATATTACTATCAATCTGACTTGAATGCTGGTGTGAAGAAATAAGATTCTTAGGGGGAAAATAGGAAATAATTAGTGGATAATGAGGACATGACGTCACAGACTCATGAGTGAGTTGCCAATTTGTCTAGTGATTGTCAAAGTTTTTCATGTCATTAAAAATTCATAACTTTCTTATTAGTTATCCGATTTTGCTCAAACTTGTTTTGATTGGTTTGTCTGATTTTTCTGCTTCTATTATTTTTGGAGTGGACTTGCCCTTTAAAGGTGTGGTGACATCTACTGACATCCCAATATAAGTTGATTCATGTTGATGTTTTTAAGCTTACCATGACATGACATGGAAATTTCAGCATTTATGGAACACTTTCTAAGGTATAAAAAATGGTGGGGGCATTTATTAGAAGGGGGCATCTATTACGAACAATATGGTATTTATTAGTGACAACATAATTGATGAGAAGAAAAAAAATTCAACAATTATTTGAACATTTTTAACAAGTATATATTATCTGTCTAAATGAGAGATAATCTTCTTTTCACCAAAATTGAATGGGAATGCATGTTTTTATGTAATCCTAGCTGCAGCTCAATCATTGCATTGTTACTGTAGTAACGTAAAATCACGGAAGAAATAAATAGCCATATCCAACTGTTATATTTTGAATATTCTTTGGCTTTATCATTTTAGTGCAAAATATTAATTTCTGACTTTGACTGTTTGTTTCCTTAACGAGCATAAAAATACAAGTTCAATCGCAAGTGCCTTCTGAAGGTAAAAGAATGGGGCCAATATTAAATTGTTTCCTTATAAAATTGTAAATCGTGGTAACTGACAGTAACTGACACATTTAAGGGTCCAATTTTGATCAATGGTGTGTTGGGTACCCCATTTTGTTGGTATGTATAGATAGAAAGATAGTTGGCCATATGGATTAATTTTTGCTATGCCGGTGTCATGTAAAGTTGGCAGTGACCCCCCTAGACATGGCCCCGTATACATGTATGGTCATACTCTTTTGTCTTGTTATATTTACATTTTCTAGGGGGGATAAAGATTGGGTATACTAAATATGTGAAGAAAACTATACACTGTACATAAACATTTCGGGTTTCGGTTCGTTCAGCCGGGCCACAAAGAAAAAAACCTAGAATGATGGAAGGCGCACAGCTTCCATCCTGTTATTATTATTATTTTTTTTAAATTCACATTTCGACACTTGTAACTTTCAAATTTTACTTTACTGATGATTCTCGTTTATCAGATGCTGAAAATGATAACTATGATGATGAGTTTATTATGTAAATGTTACTCATATTGATAGCCTTGGAGATTACAAAGAATGAATGTAAGAATGCCTGAAGAGGGCAATCATAGAGCAGCTGAATTTATCTGAAGCACCATGGTCGATAATCTATAGATATAAGTTTTTACAACATACAACGGATGCTCATTGTTCGATAAGTTCCGACACACACCCTTTAGGGCACAAATCCCCTGCCCTAACCCGGATGCGCCCTTCCATAGAAAGTGGGACGTTTCAGGTCTAAAACTTGTTGACATCAGTTATTTGTAAGGGTTCTAAGCCTTGAAAGGAAGGATGATTTGCAGATATACTGTACATGTACATAGGGAGAGATTTAATGATAATTGATACAAGAAGGTGCTAGCGTAGGCCATTTAGTGTTTATCTACACTGTTCCATAGAGTCCAAATCATGCACATGTATAGTAAACAAGTGGAAGTGAATCTAAACATTATACAGCAGTAATGTGGATGGGGGAGAGATGCATGTAGATACAGGGGCGAGAGGGGGGAGGAAGAGAGAGAGACAAAGAGACGGAGACATAGAGACAGGGAAAGTGAGAGATAGAGCTGTTATTAGTGAGGGTCTTTAACAAAAAGCATAGGTGCTAAAGACTTCGTGTCAAAAGAAGATTAAGTTTTTGTTTGTTTTGTGTGTGCATTATGTGGGGGAATGTGGGAGACGGGGTTTAGATGATCAGGATAAGTTTGTTGAAATTATATTTACGTCATAAAAGGTTTACGCCACTTCAATTCGGGCAGAGAGGTAAATATGTTTATTCTTCATATACCCCGCTCCAACTGGGAAAGGGCATGTGGTCCGATAGTGTCGTGTGCAAAACCTATTTTGTTAGGCCTCGGCAGCCAGAACCGGTATATGTGTCCGAAAGTGTCGTGTGCAAAACATATCTTGTTTAGGCCCCGGTCGCGCCCACTGGCACCCGCTAGCGCTTGTGATGTACACAATTTCTCTCAATTGTCATGTTTGCCTTTGCAACTTTAATGTACCCCGTATGTGTAGTGTTGACCTCGGGCCGCAGTAGGGGAAGAAGCACATCGCTAGCAAGGTTTATAAGTTGATGAAATGATTTTAAGAAAGCGTGGTGTGTCTTGCTTCAAGTAGGTTTGTAAACTTTGTAAGTAAAGATTTATATTCATAACCCTTTTCTCATACACTACTCACTGCGAGTACAGGTGTACGAGAAATAGTACACGTGTAGTTGTCGAACAAACGTGTACACGTCGCAGCCTTACTAATGATTCACACTGGGATACAGAAATAGTACAAATCAAATAAATATTCAGAAAAATAGGCATACCACTGAAGACCATATCATAAAGATTTGTGTTTTAGCATATCTAGCCGAATGAAACCAAATATTTTATTGTCCAAACATCAGACTATATGGTTGTATTGTTATTATTTTATACAGATACAAAGTAGTCAGCAATTTGATAAAATACACTAATCGAAATTGAGGGAAAAAACACATACCGGTACAACAAAAAAATTATCTTTGAATTAAATGAATACCAGTTTCGGTAGCAATAGTAATAACAGTGGCAAGAAATATCAATCTGCAATTTGGCCGAAACACAATCAACAGGCAGACAGGGAACAAGACAATGGAACCACTAACCATCCATGCTACATCACAATGCCCTCCCTCTTCTCATCACTCTAAAACGATCCTACCCACTGTTCATAATTAATAAAACCCCTTCAAACCAAGTAGGTAATGTAAACTCCTTTATTTTCCCTTTACCCACCCCCTCCCTGCCCCCCGCCCCCTAACCATCCACGCTACCTCACTATATGCCCTCCCTCTTCTCACCACCCTAAAACGATCATATCCACTGTTCATAATTAATAAAACCCCTTAAAACGAAGTAGGTATAATATACACTCCTTTATATCCTCTTCGACCCCGGGCCCCTTACAATCCACGCTACCTCACTATATGCCCTCCCTCTTCTCACCACCCTAAAACGATCATTATAATTAATATTTAAAAAAACTTTCAAACCCTATTTACTAGGAGGCCATTGAAAAAGTAGGTCTGTAGATTCAAAACTGTGTGTCACTCAAAACCCGTGCATGCGCGCAAAGGGGCACGGCCGGATGACTACAACTCAATGTATATGTATAATATTCATGTAGAGGTGTAGACTGAAGCTAGGAACCAGAAATAATAAAACACACTAAAGTATAGGATAACCTTTACAACCAAAGAAATAAGAGGAAAATTGACCAGATATTCGTACAAAAAATTGTACATGTATCTAAAATTGTCCTTACTCTCGATTTTCATTTGACAGCTGATGGGTGACACGCACGGGTGTGAATGTGCATTCTCGAAACCGAAATCATACCTCGCACGAAACACGGAACACGAATGGTCCATGGTGGGAAGCTAGCGGCTGGCAGTTTACCAACTAGGCTACTGCACCAGCGGCTGCAGATCCACTGCACGCAATTTTAACGGCACTCAAAAGGTTTGCAGTGGGAAGATAACGGGCTAGGTTTTTACCAAAACAACGCTTTATCGGCTTCTGATTATTCAAGCCATTTGTTAATGCGCAAGTCAATTATCCAATCTTTGTATGACCTAACTTTCAACACGCAAGGAACAGGGAGCACTTGCAGACTGGCGCTGCGATGCGCAGCTAAACACCTGAAAGAAACTTTAAAATTACACTTGAATTTTCAGAAAATTATATTTTTATTACCGGTAATAGTGGGATGTATTTTATACTCAAGAAACTTGGAAGATTTGCCAGAAAAAATATCAATTTTTTAATGTCTGGTGGTCATTTCTAGGCTAATATTTAGAAAGTTTTATCGGTAATGGGCCCGATGTTTCTCCTCTTACAGTTACAGGTACATGTTATTTTGACTTACATTAAACATAGGATAGTTAGGGGTAAGACTGGATAACATTAAAAAAAAAAAAAATTCTTCCACCTTGCCATATCCAAGCTGTGGGCTGTTAGTGCCGATTCACCGCAAGAAAGCCATTCAGATATCTGTACGTGCTCAAAGCGCCATCTAGTGCCCCATGAATGTGCCTACAATGTAGTGTTGACATGAAATAAGTGTCACTGTCAGTGTCAGAACTCAGATAGATCTGTGTTTTGAAAGAAAAAGGCTGAGATACAGTCAAGTTTGTGAGACCCAAAATGAAAGTTCAATGAGTTGAAATAAGAAAGACAAGATTGACACACTTTGAGTACATGTAGGACAGGATTTATTTATGAAGCACATATATATATATATATATACGGTATCTATATTTGTTTTCATAGGAATCGTTTGAGGAATATTATCCCGAATTTAGGTTAAAAATTGATTTGCCTAAGATTAAGTTTAGAAAGTACATCTTTGTTTCTAAAGACGGAAATATGGGTAATTCTTTAATAAAACTGACATTTGTTAACCTACTCCAGGCACAGACGGTACCCCTTACGGCTCGCACAACAGGGGGAGAATAGTACAGTAGTGATTTTTGTACAAATCTTAGCGATTAGTGTAAAAAGGCGCGCGCGCAGGGAGTTCGCTAAATTCAGCAAACTCCATGCATGCGCCTTCGTATACTATACTAATCGCTATTTAATGTCGTAAAGTTAGTATCAAATTGGCAACGCAAAAACAGTTTTGTACATGTATACCTCGTGTCTTTGCATTTCAATCTGAGCTAACATCGCAAGGTCGGCGTTTTTGTAATGTAAATCGCACCTTTACTAATTATCATCAGGAACACGTGATATTGGGTTTATGAATATTAAAATATCAATGGGTCAGCCGGGCTGGACCCGAACGTACCTATTGGACGTTCAAAAACTTTTTTAATGAATATTTATTACACTCAAATCAAGATGGGTGACAATGAATCATGTTGACGACAAGTCTTTCTCGAATTAACAATTAAATTAGGAGCTACATGTAAATGAGAAAGCTATCATAAGTCAAAGAAAATATTTAAGATTTTGCTGATTTTACAATAACATGGATTGTAATACTGCAGCCAAAGTGTATATAAATGTACAATGTAGTGTTGTAACATCACAGATATTTCCAATTCCGTTTAACCGCTAGTCAAAACCGGACGGTTTTCGGTTAAACGAAAATTACTCACTTTTGCCAAGATCGCCGCCGATCGCGGGCCCGACCAGCACGGGGGATTTTCGCCCACCACTCCTGATGAAAAACACTGCTTTTCACCGGCACTTATTTCACATAAAAACGTAACTATTTGTGAAGAAATATAGTACTTACATTCATATTTCCGTCTTTAATCGTGTTTTATTTGCAATTTGACAAGAATCATGATTTCAATTTGAACGTAAAAGATTATTTTTTAAAATTTGCCGAGTTTTGTTGTCTAAAGAATAAATAAATTAAAATACTATAATACTGTATATATTTATTTCATTATTTATATTGTAAAATTTGTCCGAAATTATTACACTTAAAAAAAAAATTAAAAATCGGGTAAACGAAACCGTCAAATTCAAAACGGATAGTGCCATGGACGGTCGGATACCGGACAGTTAAACGTTTGATCACAGCACTAGTACAATGTAAGGTTGCGACGAGTAGTCGAATACCCGAATACTCGCACTGTTGACAGCTACTCGAGTACGATTTCTCGTACTCGAATATTCGGCCACCATTTTTTTATTAAAAAAATTTTTTTTTGGCTATTTTTTTAGTGGTTTTACAACCATCTCTGTGTCTCAACATAATGCGAATAAAGAATACTATTTAAAGCTAACCTACCTTCCTAATTTCAAGGGAAGAGATTTAATAAAAAGTTTTGATTTATTACGCAGGAGATCTTTTCTGAGCAAGGTAGCTAGGCCTCCAAAGGCTAGGCCTCGCACTGTTGACAGCTACTCGAGTACGATTTCTCGTACTCGAATATTCGGCCACCATTTTTTTATTAAAAAAATTTTTTTTTGGCTATTTTTTTAGTGGTTTTACAACCATCTCTGTGTCTCAACATAATGCGAATAAAGAATACTATTTAAAGCTAACCTACCTTCCTAATTTCAAGGGAAGAGATTTAATAAAAAGTTTTGATTTATTACGCAGGAGATCTTTTCTGAGCAAGGTAGCTAGGCCTCCAAAGAGCTGACATAATTCCCTTCGGTAACAATGGTTGCGCGAGTGCAAAGGCCGCATTGCGACATAATCCTTTCCTTCGGTAGCAATGGCTGCGAGAGTCCAAAGTCCGCTTTGCAACATAAACCTTTTCTTCGGTGACAATGTCTGCCCTAGTCCAAAGTCCGCATTGCGACATAATCATTTTCTTCGGTAACAATGGCTGCGCGAGTCCAAAGTCCGCATTGCGACATAATCCTTTTCTTCGGTGATAGGGGCGCGCAAGTCCAAAGTCCGCATTCCGACATAATTCTTTTCTTCGGTGACATAGATTCTAGTCTTTCTAGATCTAGACTAGATCTAGACTAGATCTATTTGTATTATTTTTATCGGAGCGGGCTTCGAAAAAACATTCGGGACTGTACCGACTCAGGCTTATTTGTGTGAGTAAAATCACCAAAATAAAGGCTAGCTAGGTATTAAGTTTTATTTTTAAATATTAAAAAAAAAAAAAAAAAAAAAATGGCCAAGTATTCGAGTATTCACGGGCAAGGCTGGGAGTGTACTCGAGTACCTCATTACACGGTTATGCACAGCCCTAGTACAATGTATGGAGCATAAAGAGTGAAAAAAAATCGTAGCATCTCATTCGGCTCGGTGTAAAAATGTCAGAAGTAAAAATTTCAGAGGTAATAATGTCTGAGGTAAAAACACGGCCTAAGAGCATACAGTACGTGGCAATTCCCTGCACTAGTACAGTTGTACATACACCCTGCATGAGGAATGGGGACGGTCCGGAAGCCTGTCAACAGGCTGTATTTTCTTACAGACATGATGATTTGTCAAGTCATTTTGACGGACCTATTTTTGAAGCATTCATAATGACTCTTAATATCTCATGAAACCTGAGGAATCGACGTGTGTTCTCGAAGTGGTATGAAATTTTATGTAAATACCGTTCGCACGTAAGTCCAATGGAAAAGTCACCTGCGGGGCGTGAACAAGCAAATTTCTTTGAAATTACGCTTAAATCTCTTCCAAATTCTACCCATAAGTGTTTTGAAATCTTAAAAAAGATGGAATAATCTATTTTTGAAAATTATTAAAAGTTACATGATTGAAAAGCGAAAATATCAGGCATTTTAAAGATGTTGGTATTCGGGGCAGCCCCCACAACTAATTCTAAACCTATCAAACTGGGCCAAAGTGTGACTTTTCTGATTCCTTCCCATGCCTTTATAACGGGCAATGAAAATCTCTTTCGGACAGGTGAACGCTTAACTGTCCCATGAAATTGATATGGGTGTTCACAAACACTCCCTAATGCACAGAGCAGTCACCCACTATTTACAATGTAAATACCTTCCATTACTTATAATGAATCAACACAGGGAATCATCAGTATGTGGGGCTGTGTCAATTTTTGGCCTACCTCTTAGTTGAGGTGGTAAAAACACCAGAAAAATCTCCCAAATAGAAAGAAAAAATACTTTTTTCATGTTTTAGAATCTTATTTCCATACAATTCCTTAACTTGGATCTCTGTCACCTTGATCAAGTGAAATTTTCAGGCTGTTTTCTGCTGGTGATTTTGCTCCCTTGTGAAAACTTTGAAAGTTTGAGAATACTCACAGCAGTACAGATGTACAGTGTTTGTGTGTGCGAGGTGTGGCGAGGCCCAGGCCGGACCATGGCCAGATCTGAGCTTCTGGTGCGGCCGTGCCGCATCCTGTCAGCTGGCCATGGCCATAGTGTATTTCGAGAAATAGTTGTGACAAGTAGAAGCATCTCACGAAGTAGGTATACATGTACACTGTACATGTAAATCACCTTTGTTATGTTTGCTAAATTATTGCATTTACTCCGTTTCCTACTCAACGTTCAACATAAATGAATGATTCTTGCAGTCTTGCTTTATACCAATAGGTCAAGTAAACTCATGAATGATAAAGGATACAAGCTCGATTCGTTAAATTGTGGTTTCAAGACTGTATAATTCCACCAAATTGTTAGCATCTACAAGATTCTGAGGGCATAGGGCTCAGTAAAGAAATGCTGTCATTAATAACAAAACTGTTTTTGGTTGAACTTTGAAATTAATTGGAAGAAATAATTCATAATTCATGGTAAATGTAACCTGATTTGGTAAATGTAACCTGATTTGATAAATAAAATAAAATAAATCAAGCTCGTTACCTTATCTCATTCATGAGTCTACTTGATTAGATCTACATAGCAAGACTGCAAGAATCATTTGTTAATGTTGACCGTTGAATAGGAAAAAGAGTAACTGCCATAGGTTAGCAAACATTGCGAAAAATTGCTTACATGCATGCCCAACTTGTGAGATGCTTCCGGATGGTAAAATTGATTTGAAGTAGTAACTTGTTTGTTTGATCTAGTGCCAATTCTAGGGGCCCCTTTGAGGGCGTCTGGTGGACCCTACCCTTATGGAAATTGGTGCAAGCTTGCTCATAAGGACCGCTATTCATGAAGCGTAACTTCCTGAATGTGAAGGACCGCTTTTCATAAAACGCAAAGGGGATCACTATTTATAAAGGTATAAGGACCATTATTCATAAGGACCGCTATTCATAATGTGAAATGAGGGTCGCTATTCATAAAACAAGAAGAGGGTGAATAGCAATCCTCTTCTCGTATTATGAATAGCGTCCCTCTTCTCGTATTATGAATAGGGACCCCTATGAATAACGTCCCGGATTTTGTATTATGAATAGCGACCCTCTTCTTCAATTACATGTATGAATAGCAGTCCTCATGAATAAAGACCCTTTTCTCAAATTATGAATAGCAGTCCTTATGAATAGCGGTCTCTATGAATAGCGGTCCTTATGAATAGTGGTCCTTAACTCCTTATGAATAGGGAGCAGACCCCCCTCCTGAACCATATCCACCTTCCCACCAGAACTCATAGAGAAGAGTTTGCAGCTTGTAGCGGTTTATGTACGGATTGAATTGCAAACACCCACACACATACACACGCACACACACACACAGTCCCACACATTATGGACAGGCATTCTTGAAGATTATCACTTCATTATCTCCAACTCATATCTGTACCACAGACACAAAGTGTGATCAATGCTAGGAACAAAACCTTTACAAAAAAAGTCTACTAATTTTTGTAATATTTCACTGATTCATGTACTTTCTTTAAATCTGCAACACAGCATCTCCATGTCACCATGCCTGTATCTCTCGGTGAGTGGCGTGTCAGGATTGGGACGTTTATATGTCGGCGGAGGAAAGAATATGACTACACCTACTTTTGGAGGAAACTTGACAACTTAATCAAAAGAACCAAAAATGCAGAGTCACCCAAAGAAAACAACAGTCCCAAGTGTAACATCTCATCTCCCAATGGCTCTTCAAATGTTGCAAACAGTTCTGGAGGTAATATGGACCATCACACTGCGTCTTCATACAAAGTCAACCTTAATACTGCTCAAACAGGGCCTTCGTGTGACATCAATAATAGCAGAAGTAATGTTAACAGCCCCGGTAAGAAGGATACCTCTCACTCTGAGGCTTTGTGTGCTGAAAAAAGTGGTTCTCTAACGGCAAAGGAGACCAACCTTGTTCCTGATTCCACTGACGTGCAGAATCCAGCTACCAAACCATGTGAAGAAGACGAATTGGATAATAGATACATAACCATTCATCAAATTTCAATCTCCAACAAGAAGTCACCTGAATACCCTTCTAATTCTACTCAAGGCAGTAAATCAGACCAAAGTGATGTGAGCATCACAGAAACGAACAATAACTCACCTGCAGCCATTGCTGATGGGCCCGTCTTAGGCATGGAGATTATCAGATCAGGTAAGGAGGAGACATTAAACTCTGCATCGTCTGGGATAAGGGACCAATCATCGGGCTTTTCACCTACACCCAGGCAAGATACAACGAGAAGTGCTGAGCAAACAACACCTATCGAGGTATGATTAACATTTATATGTATTTCCCAACCCTCTCTCCTAAAAAGAAGAACCCCCATGCTTTTAAATGATCCATTGCTCACATTATTTCACACACCCATCACTGAGCAACATTATTTTGGAAGTTCCATGTCAAATCCTTTTGTGCCAGGGTTTCGTTTTTCCTGGGACGTACTATACATTCCTTTTGTAACATTGGAGCTTGAATAGGAAGGGCTTACAACTCATGTAAATAGCCAAATTTGAGCTATATAAAAATGTATTCTAGAGAACAGTTTGCTTATTTTAATTAGCTGTGGAAATTGAATGTTTGACTTTTGTTACTCCGTTATCAATTGTTAAAGTGCCCTTCTCTCGAAAAGTAGAGGTTCATTGATTTTGAAAATTGATTTAATTTGTATCCGTGATTAAGGGGAGGGTAGATCGAACAAGTTTATCAAAATTCCCTGGGTGGAAACATTCTAAGTAACGATTATTATCAAGTTTAAAATGGTAAAATACCATCCCATATTTGCACTTAAAGTACCTCAAGGGGCCGAATGAGTAGAAGCAGACGATGTCCCATAACATTGTACACATTTTCATTGCCTGTTTCGTCGTCTCCTCTTCACTTATTTATCTTACTTCACCAGCGTCAATCTAACTCATTGATGTGTTGCCTCACTCTAAACTTGGAACATGGTTTCATTTTGATTGAAGAAAATACAGCGTTATGAAAACAAAGAAATCCGTTGTAAGAAAGACGCCGCTGTACATTCAATAATTTTTACCATCAACATCACTTCTATTTTTAAATGTTTATGATTGAAATCAATCCAACTCTTATTAGTGAGAAAAAAATTGCACTGAACACATGTTCATTAGTTTATAGGACGTCATCTGCTTAGCATGATTGGTCCATCATGTGATGTCATCAGAAACTTGCTAACTCTTCTGGCAAAGCGAGTCGTATATCCCACATCCAGAGATGTGCTATATTTGTTTTATTGTCCGCTGTTGATCTAAAACTTATACGATTTACATTATGTAAGCTTCTTGCTTTATCGCGATACATTATTTGCCATATTTGTGATTTTCAATTAATGTCTACTTTAAACAGCATTCATATTCATTCGTGATTCTAAGTGTATTTTGACACATTATAATAATTATATTTGCTTATATAGCGCCTAACACTTACTTTATCAGAAGTCTCTAAGCGCTCTACAATAATGCAGCATAATTACCCTGGCTTTAGCAGTGCAGCTTGTCACGCGCTCTGCGTTTCAAGGAATAAATTCCTACCAGGTCCCCATTTACTTCACCTGGGTGGAGTGTGGCAAATGTAGATCAATGTCTTGCCAAAGGACATTAGTGCCGCCGCGGGACTCGAACCGCGGACCTTGTGATCGATAGTCCGGCGACGTATCCACTCGACCACGACACCTCTACATGTCCGATCATCCTTAACAAAAGTGTCTCCTGTCCATTATTTTCCTCCAGAAAGTACAGAAATGTCATGGATCACAGACCTATCAAGTCCTCGGATCAGGGACAACCAGTGATGAAGCAGACGCTATCAAAGACATTGACTGTCCAAACATGACCAACACCCTCCTATTGAGATCCGGTGACGTTGAACTGAACCCTGGTCCAAATGATAAGTAAGCACCATGAAAGAGCAAACTTGGTAGTTATTTTCTTCATTCAGTTACACCCTATCGTGGGCATGAAATCACGTTTTGATAATGAAGAACAACTTATATCTGACCTCTGACTAGTACGGAGAGTGCTCTAGAACTTTGAGCCTGTTCAAAATTGTCCGCGTCCTGCAATTAGACGGAGTGACAACGTACTTAAACCGAGGAGGACGTACTACGAACGGACTGATTGCCGTACTATGAATGGAATTGCCGTACTTCGATCCTACTAGGAACGTGTTACAACGTGCCGTGGTCGAGCATCAATTAGCAAAGTATAAGCCCCCATCACACCAAACTAGTTCTCACTACGTTCGGGAACCGTCCTAGAAAATCGTAAAAACGGGTTTGGGTCGGGGTAGAATGTGTAAATAATGTCTATAATATGATCCTAGATCGTTCATAAACAGTTCTCAATACGTCCATCTCATCTGTACCCCGTCCACAGTCAGTTCATATCAAGTTCAGATCGGGTAAATTTGCCATTTTCAAGCAGTCCAAGCCTGCCGTAATCAGTTTAAACCAGTTCTTAACTAGTTCTACCTCGTTCCCAATACGTCCAAATCATTCTAACTATTTTGCAACTTGTTCTCACTAGTTTGTAACCCGACCACCCCGTTCAGGGACAGTTCAACTCATCCTCATCTAGTTCTTAGAGCGTGTGCAATGCCGTCCTGGCTCGAGGGCTATAAAAACGCGTTCTTGCCATTCCTCATTTCCGTTCAATTATACTATTGCTAATTGATGCTCGACCACGCCACGTTGTAACGCGTTCATAATAGGACCGAAGTACGGCAATTCCGTTCGTAGTACGTCCATCTCGTTTTAAGTACATTGTCACTCCGTCTAATTGCAAGACGCGGAAAATTTTGAACAGGATCAAAATTCTAGAGCACCCTTCCCGTCCAAGCCAGTCCGAGCCCATTCATGAAGTTCTTAAACAGATCGTAAACAGTTGCTACCACGTTCAATCCGTTTGCACACAGTTTGAGCCCGTTTGGCAACCTTTTCCAGAACGTAGTGAGAACTAGTTTGATGTGATGGGGGCTTCACTTTAATGTCTTGATCTGCACAGCTTGAAGCGTTGAAGTTAAACGGGAATGATGAATGGCAAGAACGTGCTGGGGTTGTATAGCCCTCGACCCAGGACGTGATTGCACACGCTCTAGGAGCGCGTTCGAACGCACTAAGAACTAGATGAGGACGAGTTGAACTGTCTCTAAACGGGGTTAAACTAGTTAGAAAAAGTTGCGAACTAGTTAGAACGGGTTTGGAATTATTGGGAACGAGGTAGAACTAGTTAATAATGGGTTTAAACTGCCTGAAATGGCAAATTTACCCGATCTGAATTTGATATGAACTCACTGTGGACGGGGTACAGACGAGATGGACGTATTGAGGACTGTTTATGAACGAACTAGGATCGTATTATAGACATTATTTACAATTTCTACCCCGACCACATCCAGTTTTACGATTTTCTATGACGGTTCCAGAACGTAGTGAGAACTACTTTGGTGTGATGGGGGCTTTAGGCAAGAAAGCGATGACACCCACCCTCTGAGTAACAGATAACCGGCCACATTCATACGAAAGTTACCGTAATGTTGTTGTTGGAAGTCAAATGTCAAGGTCATAACGAGGGTCAATAACACGATTTTGTTTCTTCTAATGAGCGCAGCATTTTAAACTCGGATGAGCTATTCAAACCTTCCCAACCAAAATTCTGATTAAAGCCCCTTATTTTTTAGGGTAATCGCCACTTGGTCATGAAACGTTGGATAAATTCATATTGTGCGAACAATCCCCTGAATATTGCTCAAATTTTACCATTCATTTTTGTCTTGCATTTTAGAGTTACGAGTATCGAGGAGCAACATAAAGACGTAGGTAAGTATCCCCTTTATATATGTAATATTATGATTTAATTTCTGGGAAGTACAATAAGTGAACCACGTTTACATGTTTGCTTTTATCCAATATTGATCAAATAACATTTGTTTTAAAATCTCTATAACACTAAGTAAAAATGAAATACGAGAAAACAAAGCACCTTGAATGTCTTGTCTTATTATATTAGTATCTAATTGTATTGTAAAATCACTCTTTAAAAAATCAAGGTTTCTCAAAGTAAGAGATTTTGTTCGAAAAAATAATTCCTTCATATATGCCCTATATGACAACTTTAAGTAATAATATTATTGAAAGTGAATGTGATGTAGAATGATTTGTAAGTTTTATCAATACGGCAGTAGAGGCAAGTCAAGTTATTCATTCATTCTTTTGATAATTCAAAATCATTTTTTAGGCAGAGGCAGGCACAGTGTAATTATCATCGACCTCTACTTTTCTAGTGATGATCGAAACATCCCGTTTTCTCCTTCAATTGGAAACTTGGGTGCTGTGTTTGATTGATACATGAGAATGTCTGACCATATCACCTATTTCGCCGTACCCTAAACTGGCAGTTTTCTAATCTAAATTGGATCGAGATACGTGGCATAATGGGGTGGGGGTATCTGGAAGCAGACTCCAACGTCTACAGAATGAGCGGGCTCGGCTAATCTGTCAAGACCCGAAATGGTCCCATGCTCCCCAATTACACGGACTATAATAGCTTCTAGAAGCTGATTCAAACTTTTAAACGTTTACATTGTTGTCAATCACATTCCCGCTATTCGTATCCTCACTCTTTCAGCAACAGAAAACATAATGTTTACTTTCTACTACATCACCTCCTTCCCCTCCTATTCCCAAATCCTGAAAACAGACTGGCTCCAAATTCCTTTCAGTTCGTTGACAAACGCTTATGGAACAAACTCCCGGCACTTTTGAAAAAAGTATTTAACTTGTCTTCCTTTTCAAACAAATATTTTGAAATATACTGATACAGTTTTTAATATGTCTCAACCCTATCTAGCCTGGGGGGGGCTAAAGCCCCCCACTCTACATTGTTGGCGATAATTTGTTAACGCAAAAAAAAAAAATCATGCGCTGAAATTTTATGACTTTATTCTTTAGGGTCTTGCGCATCTTTTGAAACAATTTTTTGGAAAATCAGACCTTTTGTCTTTGCATGTCAGCCCGAAAATTGCTCATTTTCGTGATTTGTGTACAAAACATTTGGAAATATAATTTTTTCAAAAAAGAGATAAAACATTGGTTATTTGGTCTTGTTTATAGTTTAGGTGTTTGTTTTGGGGGTCAAAATAGTTGAATTATAGTTAGAAATGAAATAAAACAACAAAAACAATGAAATACATAAGAAATTATCAAAACAAGAGATAACATAAGGAATACCTGGCTCTTCCAAATTTTGTTGTTGTATTATTATTCCAAATGGTCTAAAGAGTATATGCAGTGAAAAGGAATGTTTTAATATGAAGAACATATGATTTATGGGTAAAAATGTGAATTTTATGATCTTAACTGCATAAATTACCCTAAATATGCAAATGAGTGAATTGTTCACAAAATTGAATTTACTTTAGTATTCTATACACTTCACTTGACATGTATGCAAATTTTCGCGGTGATCGGCCGTTTTAGATCATAGGGGGGCAGGCTTTGCTGTTTCATAATAGCCCGGGCTAGATAGGGTTAAGGGACTTTCTCCTGGAATGGATAATATACCTATTGAAGTATGGAAAGCAACAGGTGAAATAGGTATTGATATCTTGTGGCGGCTATGTATCAAAATATGGGAAAATGAAGAACTGCCCAAAAGACTGATGCAAAGCTATTTTCATACCTAAGAAAGGCAATCACAAAGAATGTTCTAATCATAGAACCCTTGGTCATTTTGTCCATGCGAGCAGAATACTTTTAAAGACTAAATACAGGACAAGATATTTTATGTGGTCTTTGCAAACAAGTTACATAGAAATTTGGTTTCCACTGGCGTTACAATAATATTCAAGAAAATACATAATTACAAGAAATAAATATACCACTTTTATAGGAAAAGATGAAATAAGAAACAAATACATGCAAAAGATAATGAAGCGACAAAAGTGGTCATTGGTACTTCAAATCATGAGTTTGTATTAAATGAAAAATGGAGTTATGAACATGACATTTATCACAGAAAAAACTGGGCATTCAGTGTTTTAATATCAGTTTAAACAATAACCTTACATGTATCTTGCTGAAATGCATGTTCTTAGTCAGCATTGCAAACTAAATGAAATGGAAAGACCTTTGCAAAGCTGTATTCAGCCTGTTCATTCAAACACAAGTAATGGGATTATGGAAGAAAAAATGTTCTAAATGTCAGTTAGACTCATCAAAGACATGTATGAACATTTATATGTAGATGCAACTTAACACATTCAGTCGATCATGCAGTCAATATAGTTGGGATTCAATACAAAACTTATTTTATTTATAGTACATGTGAAATATCAACAAAAAATATAACAAAAAGTCCTCACTAGTCAAATTTTACAAGACATTCGATGGAATGGAATTTTTGTAGATATATATTTAACCAAATTTGGATTTGGGTGTACATTCAAATGCATGATTAAATAATGTATAATAATTGCGAGTTGTGTCATAAATAATGGATACTCGTCATCAGTTTTCACACTACAAAGCGGGTCAGACAAGGATGCTCTCTTCCCCCTTCTTGTTTTTAATCGGAGCTGAAATTCTAGATATTATGTTGAGACAGAGTACTCAGATTGAAGTGCGGATAAGTCAATACACAGATGATACACTTATTTATCTTGCAGCCACTGAACTTAATCTTTCAAATTGCTTTAATACTTTATCCTATAATACTTGCTGCTGTGAAAGGTGTAGTCATTGAGACGATGAAGTTTCAGGAAGTCCAGGAGTTATTTGAAAAAGTGCAAAAACAGGAAAGCAAGATTCATGTATTAGAAACCAAAGTAGATAAAGTAAAGCAGGAAATTGACAATCTTAAAGCTCATGTGGAGAGTCAAAACGACCGCATAAAGAGACGCCAGGTGGCCATGAACGACCAGGAACAGTATTTCCGCAGAAATTGCGTCCGAACTTTTGGTGTTAGAGAGCCTCCGAATGAGACCACCGCCACAACTGTCTGTCAGATCGCGTGAGAGAGGCTGGGGTTGATCTGAAGCTGGAAGACATAGACCGATGTCACCGTGTGAAGCGACGACCTGAACCCATAGGCGCAACAGCAGAATCAAACCCAAAGGACACCAATCTGCAAACGATTATCGTGAAATTGACCTTGTACCAACATCGACAAAAACTCCTAGCAAACAGAAAGAAAGTGAAGAATACTGGTATCAGCATTTGTGAGGATTTGACAGGATTTGACAGAAGCAAACCGTAGTCTCCTGCATGATACATATATGGCCAGCAAACAAGAAAGAAGTAAAGTTTTGACAGCATGGTCCACAGATGGACGTATCATCCTCTCAGCTAAGGCTGCAAATGGAAAGATGGTGAGGAAACAGATCCACGACAAGAAAGAACTCAATAGACTATGAACACGTGCAATATATTTGGACTGCTTCTTCTACCTGAACCCGAACTATAACTTATTCCGTCTGAAATTAATATTTAAAAAATATTTTTATCTCTAGACATCACACTTTAGTATCCATATTTTTTCTTTATATAAGTTTATATCTTAACCCGTTCCTTCCGGGAACCTGGTATACCAGGTTCCCGTGGAGCGCACTCACAGACGGGAACCTGGTATACCAGGTTCCCATTATAGGCAGGTAAATGACGTCTTTACAGGCCTAAAATTGCCTTTCCTGCCACTAATTCACTAAACTAGTTGATTTGAGGGTATTTCCAAAGTATATACTATCATTACCCATTGCTCCTGTTTTGTGTACTTTCATATTATTCACTATAATTGTACTTTTCATAAACATGTCAAGTTTTCTCTCACAAGAAATTCGTATAGCAGCGTATACAGTTCCGCGGTGTCTGTCCCATAGATATTGACTTTCGCTGAGACCTTTCCATACACAATTACTGATACTGCTGGTACTTCATTGGGAGCAGCGTAATCCGCGCTCGCCCTGTAGAAGCTTATGACGGCACGCACCCAAATTCCTTACCTCTGCTCTTCTATTGTTGGAGTTTATAACCATGACAACGAACTTGACCCTCGGCCACGTTCATTGTTCCTCTTACGTAACTCTTACGTAACATTAGGTGGGCCTAAGACATAACTCTTTTCGTATATTCTATATAGGTCAAAATTTGCCAATTCTTAGGAACTATTACGTTTCCCTATCATCTTCCGCTCTAGAATCCTATTTTTGTTTTTATTTGTTGTGTCCTTTTTATATTTTTTCCTGTCTCCCTCTTCAAGATTTCTTCTGCTTGTGTAGGAAATTTATGCTATTTTTTTATAATAAAAGAGAAAGTTTTATTCTTTCTCTTATAATGTTGTCCACCTTCTTTTAGATAACCCTTTTGTGCTAAAGTATATAATGTCCGATGTATATTATTTCTGTCAATAACATTATAATGAACGTATTATTTTATTTTGATGCAACAGAGATTTACAAACCAAATCAAAACTTTTACTTTCTATAATTTGTGTACAGTAACATTCTTCTCAGCCGTTATCAGCCGCTCATTCTCTATTTTCGTCCCCTATAATAAATATAAGGTATAATGTGTACATCATTAGGGATATGTTATAATAATTTATCTCAAGGAAGAGATGATGCCGGCATACAAGCAAATGGCGGAATATAAAACAACATGAAAAATGAAGATGCAAAATGACATTGACAAAAAGACAGAGATAGAAAGACAGACATACAGACAGACAGAGAGTGGGAGAGAGGGAGAGAGAGGGGGGAGATAGAATAAATAAATACTTTCAGAATAAAAGCAAATAGCAGAACGGAAAACAGTACCAAAGATGAAGATGGAAAATGGCGCTGAGAAAGCGAGTAAGAAAGAGAAAGAGAGAGAGAGAGAGAGAGAGACATACAGCGAGAGAAACAATCATTTATCATGTCATATTTTCGTCTGTGACATTTTACTAAATCATTTTTTAATTATTCCTTTATCTTTCCATGACTGTTATATATTTTGAATGAATATTTCAGATAGGGTCAAATTTGGTTTTAGGTTATAATTATGAACAGCTCTTTTTATTTAGGAATACGTCGAAACGCGATCTCATTAAAAATCGCGGAACAGAAAACACGTCTATGAGAGATGAAGATGGAAAACGACATTGTCGGAGAAAACGAAAGAGAGAGAAAGTTGGGCGTATTCTTATTTATTATTACCGCTATATATGCTTTTTGTCTCTCCGATCAACCCCACCCGCTCTGGATTCCTCTCTAGTTTCCATTGTTTTATCATGATTTACATTCGAAAGTTTTACTCTTTATAATTATATTGTACATTAATATTCTTTTTATTTCGATTATAATCAGGCGCTCCTTCCGTGTTTTTCTTCTCCATGTCGAGGTTATGGTATAATGATTTATTTCAAGATCGAAAGGAATACTTTCGGAATGAAAGCAAATAGCGGCACGGAAAACAGTACCAGAGATGAAGATGGGAAATGGCGCTGAGAAGGCGAGCAGGAGAGAGAAAGAGAGAGAAATACAGGGAGAGAAAAAGAGAGAGAGAGAAAAAAAAACGAGAAAGAGACAGAGAGACAAAGAAAGAGACAATCTGAAAAAGAAACACTCATTTCTTATGTCATCTTTTCGTCAGTGACATTTTACTAAATCACATTTGTATTATTCCTTTATCTTTCATTGATTGTTATATATTTGAATTAATATTTTAGATGGGGTCAAATTCGGTACTACGTTATAATTATGATCAGCTATTTTTATTTAGGAGTACGTGGAATCGAGATCTCATTAAAATTCACGGAACAGAAATCACTATGAGTTCAGTGATGAAGCTTGAAAACGACAACTGCAAAACAACAAGACCTCCCAAAGGGTTATTTTAACCCGATATACATGTAGTATACATACATGGATCATCAGTGCTGTATGTCAGCATCCAATTACCTTATTTCCGCTCTTCTATTGTTGGAGTTTATAACCATGACAACGACCTATACCCTCGGCCACGTCCATTGTTCCTCTTACGTAACTTAGCTGAATAGGTGGCCCAGATCTGCGCATGCGCTATATTCCTGCTCGTCGAAGCCGCTGGCCAGGCTTGAACGCACACGCATTGTACGGCCCACCGAACGCACGCACGGCAGCGAACTGGTCGAGTCTTTGATTTTTATTCTCGTTTGTGAGGCGGCTACCGGGCTGAATAATGTCGGAAGGAACGGGTTAATTTATCTTATATATATTATATCTTAATTTATATTTGTTTTGTGTTTTCATCACTACCCCCATCTTTATGTCTTCTTTTCCTTTCTTGACATCCAATCAAGTACATGTAATCGATAGAATCAATAACTTGAATGCTGATGCTTATTTTACCCAGCAAAAGTTCAACAGTCTGGTGGAAACTAGGGACTTTAAAAATAATGTATCATGTATTCATTTTAATTGCCGTAGTATTACCAAAAGTCATGAGAAAATTTCATTATTTTTGCAAAGTCTTCATTTCAAATTTCCAATTGTGGCATTGACTGAGACATGGTTGATAAACGATACCCGTAATATTTTATACGAATTAGATCATTATAAACTTCTTTTAAATAACAGACCAACGAAGAAGGGTGGTGGTGTTGGATTGTATGTTGATTCTGAATTAAATTTTAAACAGAGGGATGATTTAATCCACATGACATAATCACTTTTTATTGAAATACCTCAACATAGTCACAATAAATGTGTAATAGGAGTATTGTGTAGACCACCTGAAAGTTCTTTTGAACATTTTTTAAAACCTCTTAGAATCAGTGCTTCAGAAGATTAATGCTGAACACAAATCTTGCATTTTGCTTGGTGATTTCAACCTTGATTTACTGTCAATGGAAATGTCAAATGATATTAAAAGCTTTTATGATTCTCTAATGTCATATTTATTACTACCTTTGATACATGTTCCAACGCGTATTACCTCTCCCACTGCTACTCTTATAGACAAAATATTTACGAAAGAAGATGAAAATTCTTTTTCAGGTGTTTTTATAGCTGATATTAGTGATCATTTGTCTGTTTTTACTCTCACAGATATACTTTTAAAGTCTTCTGAATCTGCAAATAAAAAAAAAAAATTCTGTATATAAACGTGCAATAGATGATGAAAGTATTCTTAAATTTACCCAAAGCCTGTTAAATATTGATTGGAGTATAACAAATGCCCGTGATGTTAATATGTTAGTTCTAACATATGCAGAAATTACAAAGTGCTTTATAATGAATGTTTTCCATTGAAGAAATTTGTAATCAAAGATAAAATAAAAAAATACTTGGTTTAATAAGGAGTTGCAAAAGATGAGTAAGAACAAATTTAAATTGTATAAAAAGTACTTGAAAAAAACAAATAAAAGAAATGAAAGGAAGTATAAAGAATTTAGAAATCATGTTACATGTGCAATAAGGAATGCCAAAAGACAGTACTATAATACAAAATTCAAACAAGTGGAAGGTAATGTGTCATTAACTTGGAAGGTTATTAATTCATTATTAGGTTATAAATAAAAATAAATCTGTAAACTTTTTAAATGATGAAAACAATGTTATTGATAATGAAACTGTTGCTGAAAATTTTAATGAATATTTTGTAAATATTGCACCTAGGTTAAGTGACACATTTGGCAATGTTGCACCAAATACAATTCCTAATATTCAATATAATTTTTATTCCTTCTTTGGTAAACCAATAACTAAATGTGAAATTATTGATATTATAAGCAAGATGAAAAATGGAACGAGTAGTGATTTTGATGATATTCATATAGCTGTTGTTATCCTCTTTGCAAAATTGTTAATGATTCAATTCAAACTGGGCGTTTTCCTGACCAAATGAAAATAGCCAAGGTTATTCCAATTCATAAAAGTGGTTCTCCAATTGTATATTCAAATTACCGCCCTATATCTGTTCTTCCTTTGTTCTCTAAAATTATAGAGAAATGTATGTATAATCGTATTTTAGCATTTATTGAGAAGCATAATATTTTATTTTGTAATCAATATGGCTTTAGAGCTTCACGCTCAACATCATCTGCTTTAATTGAGTTTGTCCACAATATTTCTCAGGCCTTTGATAAAAAGGAAATCACAGTGAGTTTATTTTTAGATTTATCCAAAGCTTTCGACTGCTTGAACCATGATATACTGTTAAGTAAATTATCTATGTATGGTATTAGAGGTATAACATTAGACTGGTTTAAAAATTATTTACACAATCGACAACAGTTTGCAGTTTATATTTCAATCTCTTCTAACTATCAATCTATTTCGCATGGGATACCCCAAGGCTCTATTCTTGGTCCTCTTTTATTCTTGTTATATATTGACGATATTCGCTTTACTTCTGATAAATTAAACTTCATTTTGTTTGCCGATGATACTACTACAGTGTATATCAATGGCTCATACAAATTTGTCTACTCTTGTTGATGAAATGAATGTCGAACTTGTTAAAGTACAAGCATGGTTTAAACTTAATGGACTTGTTTTGAATACATCAAAGTCAAATATGATGATTTTTACCAAACGTACTATTGATGTTACTAGTGTCAAAATATTTATGAGTGATAATGAAATTTAGCAGGTGCATGTTACTAAATTCCTTGGAGTATCAGTTGATGATAAGTTTGTATGGAGTGAGCATGTTGACGTAGTTAGATCTAAGGTTTCCAAGTGTATCGGTGTTTTAAATAGATTAAATTTTTTACCACCAAATATTCTTAAAAACCTATATTTTACACTTATACATCCTCATTTCACTTATTGTAATGTTATATGGGCAATTTCAAGCAACTGTAATATAAGCAGACTACATAAATTACAGAAAAAAAGCTGTTAGACTCATGTGCAATTTACCTTTTAATTCTCCAACAAGGTCTTCTTTTGTACAGATGAAAATCTTGAATGTTTTTTAAATGTATAACTTATCGCTTGCTATACTCATGTATTCCTGCCACAAAAAACTCTTGCCTGATGTATTCACAAAATACTTTATATTTAATATGGATATTCATCCTTATTCCACACGGAATTCTCATAACTTCCATGTGCCCTATGTTAGAACAACCACATCACAAGACTCTGTATTTTACTCAGGACCTAGGCTGTGGAACTCCTTACCAACTCAACTGAAATTAAGTCCATCACGGAACTCATTTGAAAACATGTACAAGAAATTCCTTTTGACTGATTCAAGAGTGTAATAATCTATGTAGTACATGTATTATCTTCATTTCCTTAAGTTCATTCATCAAATTCTCTTGGCCATCTATTTCTTCCATGTTCTGTCTTGTTCACTCTCTCTCTCAGTCTTGCA
Source organism: Mesocentrotus franciscanus (assembly GCA_037976565.1). Lineage (NCBI taxonomy): Eukaryota > Metazoa > Echinodermata > Echinoidea > Camarodonta > Strongylocentrotidae > Mesocentrotus > Mesocentrotus franciscanus. The sequence goes on from CP137670.1 coordinate 32,556,349, forward strand.
CTTCCTTGCCCTTCTCTCATCTCCTTTCTCTATTTACCTTTTCATTCCATCATCGCCGTTGTACCGTCTATTAAAGCTGTATTTTGTGCCAAACACCTGATATTGGGGTTGTAATGTATTTACTTTTTGTCCTCAATGTTTAGAGGGTAAAGTAACTTATAGTGTTCTTTTTTTCAATGTAGGAATGAAATTTACAAGATTTTTAAGCTTTCATTTGTCCCAACTCATTTTTAAGCCAAGCTTAACTTGTATTTATTGTCAAGATGTTTGTAATGTTATACTTTTGTATTTGTATTTTATGTGGTTTTAATGAGTGAATTAATTGAATTGAATTGAATTGAATAAACAAAATGAAGGTATTTGGAAAACCTTTTTTCAATGCCAAATGAAACATTATGGGGAAGAACTTGTTTTTAGCTGTAACCTTTAGACGGGAAATATTAATTCATTCACCGGAGAATTCCTACCAACAATTTCTCTTTCGTATTGGTATACAGACCTCACCAAAATGTAACTTTTGCCAGAAGGATAACCAGAATTTAATACATATGTTTTTTTCCTGCCTAACTGTAAATAATTTTTGGAACGATGTTTAAAAGTGGTTATGTGAGTTCAAAGTAATTATTTACTATTTTCTAAACTAGATATTTGTTTTGGCTTACAACCAGAATTTTTGTTTGTAAACACAATTGTATGTTACGGTAAATATACTGCTTTACATGTACGTAAAGGGAAACTTCATCTTAAAAAATGGAAACCCATAGTGTAGTTTGAAAGGCCGTACTTATTTTCATTTGCCTTCATCCATTTGTATTCACACTTATGATTCTGACTTATAAACCATATGGAATTTATCAATTTGCAAAACGTCTACGAATGTATTCTGTTAGTTCCTTGTTGAAATGAAGAGGCAATAACATTTTAACCCTAATAAGGCCGGGGCATTATCCCCCTCCGCAATGTTTCCGATTGTTCGGGAACGCATACGGATGACGCCCTGCCGCTTCATGACTTTTTTTCTTTCGAGTCTTGTGCACTTTTAAAACAATTTTTTTGAAAATCGGATCTACCGTTACAAAGTCACGTGACCTTTTGTCTTTACATGTCGGCCCGAAAATCGCTCATTTTCGTGATTTGTGTACAAACATATGGAAATATCACTTTTCCTAAAAAGAGATGAAACATTGGTTATTTGGTCTTGTTTAAAGTTTAGGTGTTTGTTTTGGGGGTCAAAATAGTTGAATTATAGTTAGAAATGAAATAAAACAACATAAACAATGAAATACATAAGTTAAAAAAAAGGAAATACATAAGAAATTATCAAAACAAGAGATAACATAAGGAATAACCTGGCTCTTCCTAATTTTTTTGTCGTATTATTATTCCAAATGGTCTAACAAATATATGTTGTTGAAAAGAAAGCTTAAATATGAACAATATATGATTTATGGCTAAAAATGTTAATTTTTTGGACCTTATTTGCATGATTTACCATAAATATGCCAATGAGTAAATTTTTCAAAAAAATTGAATTTACTATAGTATTCTATACACTTTACTTGACATGCATGCAAATTTTCGCGGCGATCGGCCAGAGATCTTAGGGGGGGGGGGCATAATGGCCCCCGGCCGTATTAAGACCTCAAATAGCCCGGCCTTTTTAGGGTTAAATATATATTCTTTTTCTTCAATACTCAATACATGTATGTGCAAGGATTAAATCTATGAAAAAGAGTGACGGCATGCCCCTAGGAACCAATCATACAAAACATATACACGGTGAAGTACACAGCAAATGTCCATAAGTAGGAAAAGGTGTGTATAAAAACATCAAGTCTTATTTACTTCTGATGAGGTGTTTTTTCCCGGTTACTTTGTTTACAAAAGAAACATCCATCGATAGACCATGCTGCAAACACTTTGCCAGAGATCAAAGTTTGCAGCCACCAGATTCTCATGGATTGAAAACACACGATATTTAGGCCCCCAAAAAAAAAAAAAAAAATCATTTGTTTGTCCTCGACCGCTCGCTCGTGTTTTTTTTTGAAATATTTTTTTTTAATTTTTGGAGCAATTTTTAAAGTTTTTTTGAGCAGTTTTAACCATTTTATGCATGTTGCAAGGATCGAAATGTGTCCCGTCGCCAATTTGGTCTTTCAGTACGCAATTCTGTTTTTATATTATACAAATGATGCATGCGCATGAGTTCATTATACGATCTATCCGCACTCGAGTTGAGTCTGTGTGTATCTATTGCACGAAGCCGTTAGGCTGAGTGCGATAGATACACACAGCATCAACGAGGGCGGATAGATCGTATAATGAACGAATGAAAACATGCATCATTTCTTTTATACAACGAAACTCCTAGATCCTTGTTATTTGACGTATAAATGATTAATTCAAGATTGTTTCGTGACAGTTTATGGCTGACAAATAAATCTCAAGTTTTAATAAGTCTAAATTTAGTGCGCACACATAAGTATAGATATAGCAAGCGCACCTCTATCTATAACCATTTACGCATAGTGCTGCGCAAGAATAGGCCCATGTGTATACACGCAGTATTGAGCGCTCTAACCTCTACGCGCACTACTGCGCGGCACTGAAAAATCGTTGGATAGTACTGGAAAATATTGCACGCTTTTTCATGAAAAGCGTGCAATAGGCTCAGTAAATGAATCACACGTGACCGCGCATGACCAATCATTTGATTAGGATCTGGGAGTGAGTTGTATAATATAATATAGAAGAGGGATTTTCGGCCAGATGGCAATTTTGGGCAGGTCCGTTGTACGCAGGTGAAATCACTTTAAAATACATAAGCATAATAGCATATCACATAATCACACACATACAATACATTTCAGAGTCACAGGAGATCGACATTTGCAATGGAAAATGCATCCTTAAATATCACATTTTAGCAATGTAATCGGCGGTCCTGCCACCTGAATCTGAAAAATCAAATATTTTACGCGTGTCTGTAAGGAAGATGGGTACCAAAACCTGAGCTGTATTTCAAGTATTTTCAGATTTAGATCGCGATTTTTCATGTATAGCATACTCAAAGTGTCTCACAGCACGTATTCAATCACTGCAGTCGGATAGCGCACACACGATCACTGCATGCAGGGGTAATTTTCGGCGGCCAGCTCTGGCGTGGGATACACGCTCCGGCCGGCGGCCGCATGCGCTATAGATCAGCGGGTGAATGAACGACGCGGCGCTCCCATTGACTTTGTACATGCGGCCGAAAACTGCCTCGCTATAGCCAAAAACTACCTCGAAACAGTGAGAATGAAATTGAATATTGCCATGGCAATTCATGACTTTTTTCTGGGATTCTTTTTGTGTTTAAATAATAATAATATTGGCCTCATGATTTGAACAAAAAATGAAAATAAATACGAAGTAAAGAGTCCAAATAAAGAGGGGGAAAAAATGAAATGGAAAAAAAAAATCCGCCCGCCCGCCCCTACTTCAGAAAAGCAATCGAGGACAACCAAATGATTTTTTTTTTGGCCTTGGCTTGTAACGGTTCATGAAGAGTTGCTGGCGAATCCTGTATGAGCATAGTATCCTGATGAACTACATTTCTTCACTTTTTTCTTCTTTCCAATTTCGATTCTATCTATCATTTCATTATTTCCATTGGGTGCAGCTGTTGCCATTGGTTTCCTTTTGATTTGATGACTGCGATCGATGTGCGTGATGAGGATCACTTTCATGAGTTTGGCCACTTCTATCACTGTTTCAGCTATTTTACCACAACTATGCGTAGACAGGACCTTCTTGAGTATTGCTCAAGGTCATTAAGTTCCTTCAATATTTTTTTTTTCACTTCTACCATTTTTTCACTTCTACCATTTTTTCAAGAAATGTGATGCGCTTATTACGTATATATCTTTCGTTCAGGAGGTCCATGGCGGACTAAAAGCTTGGATTGAAGATTTTCACAACTATCAAATAAGTTCTGGTGATTTATGATCATGTGACTTTGAAGATCAATAATATTTTTTTTTTTTCTGTTGAATCTGATTGAATTTTTGCTTGTCAAATTTCTTGCTGATTTATGCTATCAATATTCCCCTCAGGTTTTTCTCTCTACTGCATTAGTGATTGCACTTGGAAAGTCTTCACTCTCCAGAATTTCTTTTAGAAGATATGACACAAGTTCTGTTGTAGACACCGTGAGAAAAATGTAGATTCCAATATGTAGATATTAGTCATGTACCGTGTCTTTAACTTCAAATCGATGTGTACTAAATATTGAAACTTCATGAACTTCTTGTATCAACATATGTATGATTTGGGAAAAGGTGAATTACCCCACTCTTTTCTTGATTATCGTTGGATGATATGGACCAGATATACAACAAGGAATAATAGAAAGTGGCTTACTCTCTCAACAAAATGTAAGACAACGCAAGGCCATTTCTGTATTCAAATAGGGTATATCCCCCCAAAAAATTGCCCCTATGGCAATAACTAGACAGAATGGCCCGAATTCACAAAGGAGGTTTACATTTAACCCATGGTTTAAACCTTCATTTACATAACCCATGGTTTAAAATAAGCGCAAAATAAGCGTACATTGCCTTGCGCGCGTCTAACATTGGACCTCTGACTTGTGTCGCGCTTATTTTGCGCTTATTTTAAACCGTGGGTTATGTAAATGAAGGTTTAAACCATGGGTTAAATGTAAACCTCGTTTGTGAATTCGGGCCTTTTTGTTTACCTTTATATAGGTTTTCCCGCCCAATTTCATCAGAGTTGTATCCGATTTAAGGATGCGATCATTCAATTTTGAGCGAATTCGAATGATCACCGAGATCAACATTCAAAAAGCTAACTAGGTCATTCAATTTAATTGTATTAGCATGCGATTTCATGATTTTCTCACATAAACGTGTAAAAAGCGCGTTCAAATAAAAAAAATGCATTTAAATTCGCACCTGCACCGCCCTGATGAACATTAAGGTATTCAATTTCACGAATAGGCAATCATTTATAGCATTTGGGCAGTCTTTTTCTTTTACTGTTTAAGTTCTTTGCAATCTGCATCTGTATGAATAAATTATGCAAACTTTATGTACCTTGAAATGGGACCTTTGCCTTATATTGAAATTTTTTACATGATAATAACGTAAGTAAGTACATGATAAGTACTTACTTACATGTTACAGATTATGAGTTATAACCATTCTGTAAGTGTTATATCCATACCGCTAGGGAATAAAGTGAAATGGTAGAAAAGATTTGAAAGAAAAGAAACATATAAAATATGATTACAAAAAATATGAAAGTTTAAAATGAAAATGAAATTATATAATTGAAAACAGTGAAAAAAGATAATATAATGTGAACAAATTGCGGTAAGAATTACATAGAACTACAAAACTTGTTTATGTTAATTTAATTTGAACGTTCAAAGTGCGAAGGTGTGTGCCTATAAATGAAATTGAAATTGGTATTAAGGACGAAATTGAACGTCTATCCAGCTGGCGCGAAATTGAATGACAACTTCGCGTCACTAAATTGAATGGATTTCTCTCTAAATTGAATGAAATAAAATTTAAAAGGAATGATATAAAACGAAATTGAATGCTCAAAGAATGAAAATGAACCATGAGAGCAGAGAGGTGACGAAAAACGTTCGAACTTGAACGCCTATTCATGAATTCGAATGCAACTCTGATGAAATTGGGCGGGAAAACCTATATTAAAATTGATGTATAGATTTTGACCTGATAGGAAGCATTCCTCAGGCAGGGGGATATGGAATTGTTGTGAAAGGCTGACCTCTCCAGGGTTGGGGGACTTAGGAGAAGCGCCTGTAATGTGTTGTTGTTTTGGCTGTATTACTTTAAAACAAAATAACACATTAGTTTTTAATCCAGTACACCATGGTCGTATTAGATTACACATCACATGTGTAAGATCATATATCACAGTACCCCCAAAAAAAAAAGAAAAGAAGAATGGCCTGTGGTTTACATTATCGACTTCTTTTCAAAAATGCATGGCCAGATTTTAATAGCAATGTAAGCACAACAAACTTGAAAATGTGCTCACTCGCGAATGTTAAAAACTGAAAATTTGTAAAAAAGTTTTTCAATTCAAATCAAGTATATCTCTTCAAAATGCCTGGTTACCCTCACTTTTTTAAATTTCATATTCTGATATATCATGAAATGTAGATATGATTCATACCAAATTAATTGGTATGGATTCTGGCTAAACATTGTAGGAATAATTGTCATGTGAAGAAGAAATAAATTTGTTTGAATGGGACAACTGCCCCTGCAGGGGACTTTGGACCAGCACCCCTAAATTGCCATACTGTTTCAATAAATCCTATGTTCCTGGTGCAAAGGGGATGAGAGTTAGGTCCCTTATTGTGAGGTTCCTGTTTTCATCAGCCCAGGAGAGCATAAGGTCCGCAGACCTCTTTAAAAAAATATTTTTTAACAAACGTTTTGCTGTTTTTTATTATTTTGGGGGGCAAACAGAGATTCAAGAAGCGATTAGGAGTGGAACGGCCCCGTGGAACAGATCTCGAATAATGTTCATTGGTCCTTCAGGTGTTGGGAAGACAAGCCTAATCCGTCGACTCACAGGACAGAAGTAAGTGAAACGTTGCACTTGTGATTAAGTATAATCACTTTAAAAATATTCATCCTGAGATACATAATTTCTTCGCTGTTTAAGCTTCTCAAGGAACACGGAGAAGCGTGAAAGAAACTGAGACCAACAGATTAACGCCAAAATCGCAGATTTATCTTTATCTTCCATTCTTTGATATTCATGTTTGTTTTGCTTGATATTTTCTTTTTGCTCTCAGACAAAGCACGTTAACACAACTTGTCATCATTATGAAGTACCCATACTGTACACGTTTCGTATATTAAGGTCTATAACCCAAACTTCTCGATAATTATATTTCATTTGTATCTGCTGGACCCCACTAGAGTCTGTAAGTTGTGGGGATAAAAAAGGCCTTTGAGACAACCTGAGTAATCAAGGAGTCTCCACAAATGCACATTGATCTTTGGGACATCCATATTGAAAATTGTAAAGATAACGCATACGCACTCTCCTCCCTAAGGGACTGGCATAGAATAATTTTATTGTCTGAACATGTTGAAAGTGAAATCAGACAACATTACTGACATCACATGACATTGTGAGATGAAATCTTGCTTTAATAAATCATTCTCTATCCTTGAACCGATTCTCAGAATATCCATTTAAAATAAATGTTAACGTATTCTATGTCATTGAGATAAAATGTTAGATTCCATCTAAGATTAACATTTATCTCTGAATGCCAGTCTGGTATCAAGAGTCAACACGAATAAATCAGGAGACGAGGGTCGTGTGTCGGAGCTGTGGGAACAGTGCCTACTACATTTTTGAGCTTTGAAGAAAATCTTGGGATGATTACCTCACAGCATTAAAAGTTTTTTGTATACAAATACTTTTTCGTGAGAATGCATTTTATCTTCATTACAGGTTTAATCCAGAGGAAAAAAGTACAAAAGAAGTGGAACAGATCGTTGTGACCCAGAGCGCAGTTGGCAGCTGGGTATTAGTTAATGACACTAAAACAGGTAATGGGACTCCAGCGGATATTTGTTGATGAATCTCGAACAGGATATGCATCTTGTATTAGAAAATATTATAATACTTATTGTACTGATTAGAGAGGGGGCGCTATCATATCCAGAATTTTGAGATACGTGTAACGGATGTATTCCTAAACGCTATATTTTCAGCTGTCAGCCCCACGGATAAAAAAGGACACTCTTCCATATCCTGGGTGGTTGTTTTACAGTATTTTTTTAATGGACACGAAGGCGAAAAGGCGCAGTTGACAAGGTACTGACGTCTCTTGCCCAAATGTAACCTTTTGCATCTATTTCATCAAGAGAGCATGCCGATGGGATTCGCCCCTTGATCGCCACGCCCTTGGTATAGTCAACGGTAACACAATCTACAAAAAATTTGCCGCCGATGGCACTCGACCTGTATACATTATTATAGTGCCTATGCCTCAGACATTAAGGATAAGTAAATAATTATTAAAGCAAGCCAGCAACGCCTTTGGTGCTATTTATAAAAAAAATAGAGCCTGTGCATAAAGGAAGGTTAGATAGGACAAGTTTATCAAAATGTCCAGTTTGGAAACATTCAAAGTAATGATTATCATCAATTTTATCATTTTAAAATGCCGCCCCATTTCTGGACTTGAAAATCTTTCCTAACACTGCCACTGTCGAGATTTGTGACGTCACTCAAGGGACCGACTTAGCATAAGTAGACGACGTCCTATAACAATGCACCTATTTGTAGTTCCTGTTTCGTCGTCTCCACTTCTCTTACTTCACCAGCATCATTGTAACAGTAACATATACCTAGGGCGCAAAACCCCAATTTGGAGGGTTTTGAGACATGGCGTGTTGTAAAAGGTCGTTCAGTCTCAACGTGTTTGGGGACCTCCCTGCCCAATTTCTAGATGGACGACCTTTGCAATATGCTGCTGGAAAAAAAATGGCGGTCATTTTTCAAAATGGCCGCCATGTATAACTATTATTGTACAATTCTGGGGATTACTTTTTAACAGTCCCTTATTTTACCAAGTGTAAGCTGCCATGTGAAAGACAATTAAATTTCCGACAAGATGATACCTCATTCAGTAGGTTCGGGATGATTTGCATAACAATTTTGAGCCAAAAATGTAATTTTTTACCATTTTTTCCAAAAATATGAATTGCGCCAAAATACATATTTCTCCATATTTACTCGATTATGATGCTAACTGACTTCAAACTTGCAGGAAAACTGATCAGAAACATGGTTAATGTCATATTCAAATTTCAATTCTATTGCTTTTCTAACTAAAAAGTTATAGTGCTCTAAAGTTGACACTTTGTTATGAACAAAAATGGCAGATTTGGTTGCTAAGGGCTGTCTTCTCTTTGGCAACGGTAACAAAGTGAAATGAAAAATAGAACATATCGCGAGAAATCATCAAGCAGATGACCACTTTGATAGGAAGTATGATGTCAGATGATGCATTGTTGCCGTAATTTAATGATATATATCGCTTATTTTCCTTTGCTATGGTAATAATATGCCTAGCAACCGATATATAATGTGTTTTCAGAGTCAAATTAGGATATAGGTCAAATAAAACATAAAATAAGACCTGTTCCAAGTGACAGACATAATTTGCCCTCTTAAACATGTTCGTAGTGCGTGGTGTGTTTCAGAACTCTTACCCTAACCCCTCCCTCCATTGAAATGCCCCCCATCATAATTAAATTTGGGATGGGTGCAGTATGTTGTGTAGGACATGATGTGTGTTAAGAAATGATGCAGGCTATCTGTCAAGTAATACATAAAATGAAATCTGGATCCATGTGATAGTCACGATTTTCAGTCTGAATCATGAAGATAATATGTGATAGGGTTCAGAATTTGCACCCTTCCCCCTTTAGTGACCCTCCCCCCTTTTTAGAACAAAGTTAGAGCAATTTAATAGTGCGAAGCTCTTACTACGGCTTGGTTCATTATTCACTCTTATTCTTTACTTATTTTCTGTTATATGTTACTATGTATTGATGTTTTCGATGATGTTCATATATGTTGCATTTGTTTACAGGGCCCACTAGAAAACAGTACTTTGATTACTGACGGGGCTACCCTGTTTAAATAAAGCGGAATAAATAAATAAGCTATATTTATAAAGTAAGTTGCAAACGAAAAAGAGATCAAATAATCTTCACACGGCATTTACAATCTCTTGGTAGACTATAGCGAAATTATCTGTCAGTGATTTTTCAGTGATACTTCCTCCCCCACCCTTAATTTTCATCTCAAAACTTTGGCATAATCCAATAGCTACGAAGCTATTAGAAAAAAAGAAAGCAAAAAAAAAGGCTATACTGGACGGTTTGGTTCAAAACTTTTACGCCTGTTTCATTTTTTTGGTAGATTGAAAGACATTGATGAAAGTCATTAGAACCTGCAATTCAAACGCCACTTCCGTTCCTGTGACATGCCAATGCCCCTCCCCCTTCCCATCCCTTCCGATACGCATACACACTCTCAAATTTAATGAGTGAAACTGATCATTTATTTAAAAAAATAGATCATGGAAAATCAAATAGGAAAAGTTTTTGAAATTACCTGATCTTCCCCTCTAAAATTGGAAATAAATCCAGATAAATAAGTCATAAATCAAGATCTAATCACCAGTTTTGTGACAGAAACCGATTATTAGGACATCACCGAATAATATGAGACTTAGATTAAAATAATAGACAGGGTTTATACTGTGAAACATTTAAGTGTAAAAACTTGGTAATGGGGTCATAACTTGCACCTCCCCTCTTCCGCGGTTCCAGACTTATATGTAATTATGCATCGATTGCACTCACAGCACCAATGATACCCTGGATGAGCTGGAGCGCCTCATGGAGGAGATAATGTCAAACTCCGCACACTCTTACATGAACCAAAGATTTTTGCAAACACATTGTGAAAAATCGAAGAAGGAATTCAATTATGAGAACATTTCAACTGAGATCTCCCTCACAACTGCCTATGACAAGCTGCTAAATAGCCCGATACCACAATAAAGTGAAGGTGGAAGAGACATTATAGACCAAGTAGCAGCAGAGCATGCTATTATCTAGTATCTGCAATGTCTTTCATTTTAAAGAAGAAAAGAGAGGGGTGGGGTACCAATTCTGAACCCAAACCGTCCAGTATCTGTCAATTTGGTATTGCGCTTAAATCACATCTATCTTTTGAATTATGGGCCCCGTCTTAGTTGCGATATACCCAACTAAGGATCCTAATACTCCTTGTCCAAACCAACCTTATCTTGATCTTAAAATCAAGTCACAACTCTGTACACTCTAAATGAAAACTGCTCAATTTTGAGTAAAATTTTACCTTTTTTAGTAGTTAAAAGGGAACCGCATAACTTTTGAGTAAACTTTACTCAGCTTGTGTTGAGTAACAAATCTACTCATCTATTGAATGAAAATATTACTCAATAAAAGACTAAATCTCTATTCAGTTTGAATGAGTCAACCTTTACTCAATATTTACTCCTTTGTTGAGCGGTTCACTTTTTTACTCAGCATTTGGGTAGAAACGTACTCAACTCATGTCGAGTAAAAAACTGCTCATGAGTTAAGCCAAATTTTACTCAATTAAAGGTATTACAAAGTTTTGTATGGGGTCATGAATTTGCTTCCAATGAGCATATTGGAAACATTTGTGATGCTATAATATTCAGTTATCGTTGTCGCGGTTGAAATCGAGTGTAAAGGGATGAAATTGTAAATAATAAACTATTTTCGTTGTATAGCTCCCTCTCAAGGTCAAGATATTAATTTAGCTATGAAACATTATTTCTTGACTAAAATCGACCGATTGGCTATTCCCGTTTGGATATTATATATCACAACTACATATTCTGAGATTTTCATGGTCGCAGCAACCATTGTAAGGCCGTACGCGTTATTTGAAAATTATCGAAATTTACCGGGAGCATCGGTAAATTTTGATATTCCATTTTTCTCGAAGTGTTTTAAGAGATAAATTTTCTAGTGCTTATTATACATCCACAGGGGCATCCAAATATTTCAAAATTGTAAAGAATCACTATCCCGCCAATTTTCAAAATTTCCCAAAACTTTGTATTACCTTTAACGAGTACATGTTTTGACACCATTTGTTTGAGCAATTTTTTGCTCAAATATTGAGTATGATGTTTTCTGGGTAACGCTTAGTTGACTAGAATTTTTTGCTCAATCAATATTGAGTAAAAACATGTACTAAGCTATTAAGTACATGTTTTTACTCAATACTGATTAAAACAAAGGTGGATTCAACTAGGGTTGTAAATTTTTGACTAAGGGTTTTACTAAACCACTGATTAATATTGTTATTTTTTTCACAGCTGTTAAGTAACCTTTATATGTCAATAGAGAATATAAATCATAATTTTGCCTGATTTCTAAATTTAGCATTGATTTGAAGTTTTTCACTCACACACTATGCAAATAACATAAAATCCACGACATTTTAAATTCAGTAACATAATTTGTGGACTTTAATTTCCAAAATCAGTTTTAATCACAGTGAAAACTCAGAGTTCTCTCATCATACATGATATTAAAAAGTATGTAGTTTTTAAATTTCAATTTTAAAACAATGTTACTTTACATCGCATCATCATAATCAGCATCCAAGATTTTGGCATCAATTCTGAATGTTAAATATTTCACTCATCTTGACAATGATTAATGCCATCAATGAAAATCAAGTAAAACAAAGTTTAATTACACGAATCTCCTAATTACAGAGTAAAAAGTGTATAGATTTAAAAGGAAGTTGCATTTCTTGACTTCACTATTTAAAGTTTTTTATGTCAATACAGAAAGCAAAAAATGCAATTTCCTTTTAAATCTATAAATTAGTAACTCTGGGATGTTTTCTCCTCTCAGTTACAGAGTTTTCTCATCATACATGATATTAAAAAGTTTGTAATTTACAATTTTCAATTGTTCCATTATTGATCGAATTAACTGACCGCCGTTCCTCCTGTAGAGTATAAAAGACGCTTGCTTACATTAGATTTTATCACCTGACGAAGTGTTGCAGCGGCGCACGAAACGTCGTGATCTTTTATATCCCTTATTGACCATACATTGCGAGACAAACGAATATCACTAGCGATATTATTTTCGATAATGTTACTTTACATCGCATCATCGCAATGAGCATTCAAATTTTTGGCATCAATTCTGTAAGTTACATATTTGACACATCTTGACAAGGATTAATGCCACCAATGAAAATCAAGTTAAAAACACAGTTTAATTACTGGAATCTCCTGATTTATATTTATATATGTACAATGCGTCCCCCCAAAAAACGAAACCGAAAATTATCGATGTTTATCATAACTTAATCACAATTATAATTTAATGTCTAATTTTCATAACAGCACTTATATTTCTTATAATTTTACTTCGTCAAATTAGGCAGCAACCGATCAACATTAAGAAAAGGAAGCATGTCTGAAGCAACAGAAGACAACGTTCTTATGACGGGAGATGCTGCTACAAAAATTGCTAAAATTTCACAAGGTTTTACTCGTGAAGAGATCACAAAGGTTAAGTCATCAGCACTTGATATAACCTACAGCATGTGGGACTTTGGAGGACAGGAAATTTACTACATCACACATCCAGTAAGTCCATAGACCTGTTATAGAGAAAAGGGGGAAGGGAGAGACTTGGCACAAAATATGCAACTACGTTGACCAAGAAATGTAGTAACAAATGTTCGTCCATAGTTCATGTTATGATAAAATACAAATTCACAAATATTTGCGTTTTAAAAATTCACAGTCCGTCGTGGTCGCTCTGGAGATTAGTGTAACCTCAAATTATCCTCCTCTCCATTACGTTTTAAGATTTTACAGACCCCACTCTGTGATATTCCAAGGAAATCATCAATATCGGCTTGTTTGTGTCCATCCTGAAGGAGTACGTGCAAGCACTCTTTGGCGTATTGTCAGTGACGACGGACGAGGCATTGCCTAGGGAACTTCTGTGTCAATTTTGCTGAAAATTATACGGCCAATTCTTAAAACGTGGACCTCTTGCATACAGACTCTATGCAGGAAAAGGACAACACATCAAATGTCTTGCCCTTATACAACCAAACAATAGGCTATTTTTAACTTCAAGGTAATAAAAAGTTTTGGTATGGGTCATGAATTTGGTTCAAATTAACATATTGGAAGCATATGCGATTTTTACAATATTGAATGATCATTGTCGCGGTTGAAATCGAGTCTAAAGTGATTAAATTCTATATAATAAACTCTTTATGTTGTATATAGCTCCCTCTCAAGACTAATATTACTTTAGCTTTAAAACAATGTTTGTTTTACTATAAGCGACCGATTTGCTATTCCCATTTGGAAATTATATATCAGAACTGCATATTCTGAGATTTTCATGGTCGCAGCTACCATGGAATGGCCTTAGGCGCTATTTGAAATATTTGAAATTTTCTCGAAAGCAGAAGTGTTTTAGGGGCTAAATGAATACATCCACAGGGGCATCCAAATATGTCAACAACACAAAAAATTAAGAATTACTATCCATCCAATTTTCAAAATTTCCCAAAACTTTGCATTACCTTTAATGGAATGTTATATACATGAATGAATTTCACCTCTGCTAACTGGACTCATTGTGTAATCATTACATCTGGTCAAAGGTCATTACAGATGCATTTCAATAGAAATAGATGGATTAATCTCTCTGAAAACAAAATTATTACAGCTTTGTGGGCAACAGTGTACATACATAGGTATAATATACTTGTGTATATAGATAGTCAAGCATTTTCAACTACTCTCTCCATAAATTGTTTGTATAGCTTTTTCTGTCGTGGCGGTCTCTTTACATTCTTGTTATCCCGCTACACCTTGAGCTGAGTGATAGAGCACCACGTGAAGAACATGCCGAAAATGCTCGAAACCAAGTAAGTGGTGTTCATTTCGTTCTCAAACCTCAGGTACATCCATACATAAGTGGCAACTTGACCCTAACCAGCGACGACTGTAAAAAACTACTTCTACCTAAATCTAAAATAAATTTTACTCGGCGACTGGGCGCTGCAAAACTAGCAGATCAAATCGAAAGAAATTCCGCAATTGACAATTACAAAATTTACTTTTGATTTGCAATTTCAGTTGAAAGGGTCTGCTGTAAGAACACATCGTACCATTCTGGACTTGGTACATTTTTGGTTGATGTCAGTCTACACCCATGCAATACCAGATTCTCATCATGAACCAAAGGTCTTGTTAATAGGAACATTTGCGGGTGACGTGGGCCCGGGAATCATAGAGAAGAAGGTAAGATATCTTTAAAAGGGAAGGTATAAATTCTTAATTTATATCATATCATACAGAGAATAGCATTTGCAAGCGTGATATTGTTTACATAGATTTTAGTGAATAAAAGAAGCACAATACGTATATTAGTAGTTGGACTTGTTTGATGAACTATTTTTTTAAGGATAACGTGATGGTATTATTAATTCACGAAGTTCATTATTTGTTTCAAATAATTAGCCCGTTAACATTATTCCAATGTGCAGGCTTTACATTCAATTTTTCAATTAATTAATAAAAAGGTTTAAGATATTTGATGACAAAATTGACAGGATATAAGGCATATGAACATATTCATGTGCCTTGTAATTATACCGATTCGTTTATACCAAGATATGAACAAAACATAGCAGCAATCTTATCAATAACAATTTAAATACAAATAAAAACTAAGCCTTGCTTACCTATAAGCGATGTGAAAGCGGGGTGAAGGTCACGGTTCATAAAGCCTGCCATCAATAATCTTCTTACAATAACATCATTTATCGTTGCGAAATTACATGAATGATACAATGATAATGATACAAACAGAACAAATAATTATTCACTGAAATTGTAATATGATGCAACTGAACCTCAACCATCAACTTATTTCTTATCAAAAAATGATGGTTCATTTCTCTGTCTAATATCATGAACTACATGTATATAACCATTGTACAATTAAATGAACTCCAATTTACAATGTTAATGTGAGTTATTTTAATCAGTTAATGTTAAAGCATGTTATCAATTGCCATTATTTCAAAGAACAACATGTTGAGTAACAGTTATATATCACATGCGTGATATCCACTATGTAAAATAGAGAGAGGGGGAGGGGTTCCTAGTACAAATTAAATCTAAGGCACATTTACCCACATATTTTATTTCTACACAGGTCAATGACAAATTCCAAGAACTGAAGGACCGGTTAGGATCAAACCCCTATTGGAAGCAATTTCTTTCTCCCATGCTTGGGATTGACAATCAATTTTCTCAAAAATCTGAAGTAAGTTATTAATGATGATATTTACATGAGGTGATATTACCATGCGCTTTACTATCTTAGCCCTAGTCCATCTCAAAAGCAATGTGCAGTTGAAAAAGGTATCCCCCAAAAGATTATCATACCCATGGAAAAAAAATCAAATGAAAAAAACTTACTTATTTTGCAGTTTTATTAATTATTATTATTATTATTATTATGATAATAACTATAACAATAATTTGATTGATTGGTTAACTGATAAATATCTATTCTGGTTTTAATTAATCGATCGATAACTGACTATCTCTATAAGGACCATCCTCAGATCATTTGGGATATTTCTTTGCAAAGGTGTAATGCCATATCAAAATTTTACAAACTCTCCAAAAATTAATACTTCAAAACACATTAAACAGTGTTAATTACTCAATCATGCCTGATGGATATCCCATCACATGCAGAGGTTTAATAGAGCATGTCCTGTCATAAAACCCCTTTTATAATGATCAGAATATGAACATTTCTAAACCTTTTCACGATTATCGACTGTCAACTTTGTGGATACCAGCCACACCAGACACCATTTCGTGTCCAGTCTGGATTTTGTACCGTTTTTCACAAAAGTGGTTTGTTCGATCTCATTGAAGCGTGAAATATTCTTCCTTTTGGTGTCAGGTGATAGAAGAGACCCTAAGCTCTCCACAGATATGACAATTTCCCCTGCTGGAATAGTTATTTGGGGGAATTGGGGCATTTCCAACTGATTTTGTTTATTGAGGCGCACTGTAGTTTGCGATTTCACCTTTAACAGATGCTCTTTGTAGGTTTTCACGATGAGTGAGTATTCTGTATTCCAACTGAATGATTACGGTAACTTGAATACCATGTGGTAGCTTGATATATGTCCAATTACTTGTGGGCCTTTTCCTTTTCCTGTCACGAGAAATAGTTTGAAATTCATTTTTAGAAGTACTCTACACACCCATAGTTTTATATTTCCTTCAATATCTAAGGTCTGCAAACTACATTCTCAATCACCGTGGTTTCTTCTTTTCAATTCTTTCTCATATTTCCATTTTACCTCATTCTTCATCTATTAACGCCAAAAACAAAACCCCCAAAATTGTTTTGTGAGTGTGTTAAATTTAATACACCTGTATCATTTTGTTCGATTCATCTCTTTCTTTTTTTCCCCCTTTCCTTTATCCTTGTTTTATTCCTTGTAAATGGACCTTAAGTAAGTTCTTTTTCACAAAATAGTATAAGTCTTTTCATGTAGGCTAACACATGGTAATACCAAAAGCCTTCAACGTGTATATCACTTGTATAAGGGCCATTCTCACTTTTAAGCATCACGATCAAAATAGTCACCATATTGCGCACCGGGATCCAAAATATGTGGAGTAAGAAACTTAGCGGAGTCAGGTATTGTAACGACAACGCGCTTGCCCACATCTTGTTCCCAGCTTGCTGTGTCTGTGCAATCTGACACTTCGCGAGATTACTGAGATCTCATCCTGCCTCAGTGTTGACTATCAATGGGCATTCTGCTTTCGTCGTTCTCTCTCCATGTCCTATACTCGTCGATCTCCTAGTAGTTAACATGGAATAGCAACTATTGTGACCAGGGGCGTCGGTAGACATTTTTCCAGGGGTGTAAAGGCCACCGATTACCGACAAAAATAGCCACCAATTACCGAAAAATACATTAATGCCAATGTGCAAATGTCTACAAATTTAACCCTATATACCCGGGGCAGGGGGCAAATTTGTCTACGAACTATCTATACCTGTGCATGCGCACATGGTCATTTTCCTTGACCTCGTAAATATACGGCTTATTTCGTCAAGACTAGTCAGCACCGTAGCTATATACAAAATCGTGTGCAACTATTGTGGGCAACTATTCGGTGTTGCACAAATCTCCCGGGCTGGAAGCGCGATGGGGCGATTTTTGAACCCCTTATTTCTTTTGCTGATATTATAGTAAGGTTGACAGTGACAATGACAATAGACCAGTTCACGGTTAGCACATGTCCCAAATGACCCCAAATATCCACAGATCTTTAAAACATGAAGAGGTCACACTTGTACATTTTGAAATAATTACTCCTACAGCGATGGAGGTGCTGCATAAATTGCCTTTGTTCCCCCTTTTCAAAGAATACTTCCACCTGTGTATCATGGAGTACACTGCTTGTGCATAAATGAATAATGATTACATAACTTTCAAGAGCACGTATCCATTATTTTGTCACCGTGTTTTTCACTAATTGGTCTGCAATTACCTTTATTTGCTGCTCATGCTCAGACTGCAACTATGAACTGGCTTATTGACAATGATTTTTAATGATTGCTGGTGATACTTCGAATAAAACAAGTATTATAGTTGTAGTCTCTCTCGAAGTTGTCACAGCGGATAAAAAGTCACAGTTCATAGGAAAAAATAATTCGCCGGTATACATCTCACCGAGTTCCAACTTCTGCGTTGATATAGTAGACGAGGATCGAGTGAGAATACTGACACAGCTGACCCGACACAGCAACATAAATCTTTCTTGCTCCTAGCTCGACGAGATGACTCCACCCAACACCCCCTCTCTTTCTCTCGTACTCTCATCCTCCTCTTTCATGCTCTTACCCCCTCTCTCACCTCTCTTTCATCCCCCGTTTCTTTTGTTTCATTTTCTCTTTTTTTTTCCTTTTCATTCTTTCCTTTCTTTTCTTTTCCTTTTTTTCCCCTCTCCTTTATCTTTTTCTTTTTTTCTCTTTATTTCTTCTCTTCTCTTTCCTTTCTTTTCCTTTCATTTCTTTCTGTTCCTTTCCTTTTTTTCTTCTTATTTCCCTCTCATTTTTTTTCCTCCCCCTTTTCTCATTTTTCCCGACGGCAGCGCAATTTTACAGACAATATACTGACAGGTGTGGGGGTCGATCCCTAACCCCCTTTACCGACGCCTCTGGCTGTGACCTTAAACCAAATATTGAAGTTTGGCACGACCTACCCCGGAAGTGCAAGTAATCACTCAATCCGAGGATTTTGAATACACGGCAGTGAAAAACTCGCGAGCAATTCTTTCGTGAAGATAGGAAATTGAAAGTGTATGTGTAAGTGTTTGCTCGCGAATTTTCGTCCATTTTTCCTGTACTTATTAGAAACACTCCTAGGTAGGAAGCACACTATGAGGTAGTGAGGGTAAATAAAACCATTATGATCATCATTGTTGTTCTTAGTAATATGTGTAGTAGTATAACAAGAAGTAGCAGTAGTAGTAGTAGTAGTAGTAGTAGTATAAGAAGAAGTAGTTGTAGTAGAACCGGTAGTAATAGTAATAATATCATTTTGGAAGGCTGCACTTCTATTTCAATGATTACGATAGCAGTTTCCCGCTTGGTTGTTACAATGACTACCTTTGAGATGATTTTGAAGTTTATTTTCAACGACAATAGGTTTTTCACACATCAGCAGATAATCATTAACAAAATAATAAAATTTAGTAAACCTGTTTTTACCAAAGGCAGTAAGAACGCTAAAACATATAAGGAAAGAGAAGTCGCAGAAAGGTATGTAAAGGTTTTGGATGTGTTAGGTCATCTCTAAGTTATCAAATTTTATTTTTTCAGGTGGACAAAATTCAAGAACGTATTGATGGACTCGTAAAGGACTCGGCATATATGAAAGTTCTGATGCCAATTAAGTGGAGAACATTTTTAACTGAAATAGAGGACATTGATCGAAACACCCTCACAGTAACAGAGGTAAGCAGAGCGGTAATCATTGCGTTCTTGGTGCAGTCATAGAAACAATATCTGCTCCTTTGCCTGCGTTAGACTGATCGCCAGATCAGACAGAAAATCGTTTATGTGCAGGCTAGAACTAAACATGGTTATTTTTGTTGTAATAGTATTGCTATTGAGGCAAGTTTCATATTGTATATTACAGGTACCTAATTTCTAAGGAGTGGTTAGACATTTCGGGATTGCAAAGTTACGATCAATAAATACATGTAGCATGAAAGGGTGTAAGAGGGTCACAGATGTAAATTTCTGAAATCCTAGATATTAGCCTTGTTATCACGATATCTCAAGAACCACTTGAGGTATCAACTTCAACTCGATGATAATGTGTATCACCATATGAAGACAATGACATTCGATATATATATATATATATATATATATATATATAATTTTTTTGGGGGGAGGGGGTGTTGGTCAAAGGTCATAGAGGTCAGTTTTTTTAATATTAAAGGTATATTATGATATCTCAAGAACCACTTGTGAAATGACCTTCACAATTGAGGACAGTATGTCCCACCCTAGGAAGGCCATCTGATTAGATTTTGTAATGCCTAGGTCACATTTGCTCTACGGCTAGGATACGGTGGCCAAAATCGAGAGACACTGTGGCTGCCGCAGAGAATCTACGGTGGCCTCGGGGTAACCCGAGGGCGTATCCCTATCTTTAAAGGCCGTACGGGTCGCCGTGGAATTATAGCGCAGAGTTATAACTTTTTTTCATTTCTAGGTTTGCCGTAGCAATTCGACAATTAGACTCACCGTAGCCGTGCCGTAGAGCGGGTCCACGGCGACCATACGTCTGGTGTACGGTGGCATTGCGGCTACATTGCGTCTGCCTTGTTATTCGTCAAAAACCTACGGCCGCCGCAGGGACGCCCTAAGGCGACCGTGCGTCATCACTTCAAAGGCCGTACGGCAGCCGCAAGTTTTCTGTCTCCACAAATTCAAAATACGCGGTGCAGCTACCCTAATATATGAGGCTGTTACCGTATGTGACCCTGGGAATGCTGCGGCGACCCCATAATTGATATTGCCGTAGATATTTTAGATCCCACGGCCGCCGCGGCAAATGTGACTTATGCCTGGATTACATTTTCCCCGGGCGCCGTACGATAAATTGGTCTACGATTTTTTCGTGCGATTTTTAGGGCATCGTAGGAGGCTACGGGCTACGATGTTTGTGTTTACATTATCTACGAACATCGTGCAATTTCTTGTATTGGCCCTCGGGGGCAGGCCGGGGCTACTCCGTACAGAGGCTGCTTGGAGATTGTACGGAAATTGTGCTATTGCAGTGCAGTAGCCGTGCAGTCTCCGCAGCCTCCGCATGCAAATCGTACTAAGCCCGTGCAGCTTCCGTGCAGAGGTTGCGCGAGAAGGCGCGGTGACCGTGCAGCTGCCGTGCCGTATTGAGCGTTTATTTGGCCCCCATGTTCACCGAAAAATCATGCGATTGCTTCACGATCAGCCCGAGGCCTCCGCGCGATGCCCGTTCGGGGATCGTGCAATGCCACATACGACATGTCTCCGGGCTACGGGCTTACGATTTTTCAAATTTGTATAACTTCCCGCGAAACTAACTCTTAGACGCCGTGGAGCCTGTGAATCCGTACGAATATCTCACGGCCGCCTCCTGCCTCCGCACGGAGGCCGCACGAAAAAGGGGATATGGGCAGGATACGGGCTCCATAGACTAATCGTAGGCCAAATGTAATCCAGGCATTAGGCATAAGTGGATCAAAGGTCATAGATTTCCATGGCTGAAATTACAGGTATCGGGTTTGATATTGCAATATCTCAAGCCATAGGACAACAAGAGGTTTGGGCTTTGAAAATTTTGATAGTTTGTATCATCATAGAAAGACCACCTACAGTACACGCCGAAAATCTCCGCAACACGATTACACGATATATTTTTTGGATTACACGGTTTACACGATTCACCTGAATCGTGTAACCGTAATCGTAGATTTACACGATTGAAGACTGTCGCTCTGAATCGTGTAATCGTGTAAATAGTTAAGTGCATTGGTGGGATGATTCGACCAGATGCAACAAACGTGTAACTGTGTAATCGTGTAAATTTACACGATTGAAGACTGCCGCTCTGAATCGTGTAATCGTGTAAATAGTTATAATGGTTATGAGGGCATTGGTAGGATGATTCGGCCAGCTGCAACAATCGTTTAATCGTGTCTTGCTAACACCACTTGCTTAAACCACGTAATTGCTTTATACACCACTTGCTTACATCAAGTAATTACTGTACTTTATATTTATGAATAAACCTTATCACTTTCTACTAACCTGTATCGTATATTAATCCGTGAGACAAGGTAGGAAAACGTCAGAAAGAGGAATAGAAGACACGATAGATGAGATAGTAAAGGAAAAAAGATAGCTACGAGGAGAAGGGAACATATCAAAGGAAAATGATGTTTGAAAGGGCATGATAAAGATAAGGAAAAAACTATGCAAGAGAGAAAAAAGGAAAGCGAAAAAAGAGTTGACCGGAAGAAAAGAGAGAGTGAAATAGAGTGATAGGAATAAAGACGGGCGAAACATAATGAAAGAAATAGAAATGAGAAGTAGAAAGGCTATGAAACAGAGAGGAAAAGAGAAAAAAAATAAGGTAAGAGTGGAACACAATGAAAGAAAGAGGGCGAGAAAGATAAAGGGGGCAGTGGAAAGATATTGAAAGAAAGAGAGAGAGAGAGGGGGATGAAAAAGCATTAGTTGAAGAAAATGGGCACCGATCAGATTTTAATAGGGGCATTTATCGGAGTTGATGGGGGCATTTATCAAAAGTGAAGAGGGGCACTTCTAGTACCTAAAGAGGGTTACTTACTAGAGATTAAAAAGGACACATATGAGAATGGAAAATGGACACTTATTGCAAAGGAAAATAGGAACTCGTCGAAGGAAAAGGGCGCGTGTCAAAATAAAAGGGGCACTTATCAGAGTTGAAAAGGGAAGGGCACTTTTACAAATTAAAAGGGGCAAATGTCAGAGAAAAATTTTCTACAAAGGGGCACTTTTGGGGTAGTTGAAAAGTGGGGGCACTGCTAAACGTAACGCAAAGACAGTTGGCCATTCACTTATTCTATATCATTCTCGGCTTGCTCCCTGTGCTCTGTAGCCAGTGGCTTAGATCCTTACGTAATACCTATTGTTCAGGGATCCTATGTTCAAGGGGGATCCCCCCTGAACAAAAGGTATTATGTAAGGATCTCTGCCTGTAGCTAGGGTCAATGGCAGGCCACATTCAGAGTAAGCTTCTTTTGTATGTGACAGGAAGTGTGCTATTAAGCCTTGACCGTAGCTCTCCATACATGTATAGCTGAATGCAATGTTGTAAAGGGTAATTTACGAAAAGAGGAAAGCCAAAAATGGAAAGCCAAAATAATGATGATCATGACAAAAAGGGAAGGGGCACTTTTACAAATTAATGGGGCACTCGTCAAAGTAAAATGAAACTTTTCCTATGTACAAAAGGGCACTTCTTACAAAGTTGAAAGCTAGGGCACTTGTTCTATGTAAAAAGATGCACTTTTGGGGTACTTGAACAATTGTGGGGAGGGGGCACTGTACCGCTAGCTAAACATAACACAAGACCTTATTCTATTCTTTCTCGGCTTGCTACTGTTCTGTGTAGCAGTGGCGGATCCAGGGTGGGGGCTTGGGCCCCCACCCCTGGCAAAATTAATCATAAAAAAGATGGTAACGAAAAAAAAATCTCTAAAAATAAAGGCGGGCCCCACCCTGGGAAAAAAAGTTTTAAAAAAGATGGTAACCACAATTTTACCCTTTTCTCTTTTTTGCTAAGGGGGTTGTTGAGTAAAACAAAAATAGTGCTCACTACCCCCCCCCCGCTTATGCGCCGCCAAATATTTTCTCATGAATTGGGGTCTCTCCCTCGTGAATAAATAATTATGTGAATAAAATGTTTACAAAAGTAATTAAATAGAAAATCATGTACAATTATATAATACAATAAACATGTACAAATAAGATGAGAAATATATAGTAAATATTTTTCAATAAATTAGAGAGGTAATTTAGAACGCAGGAGACCACCATCGTGAGCGGTTGGGCTGGAGATGGATGGCGGCCTCATACAAAAAAAAAAATTGGCGACATAACTCTCTTGGGAAAACTGAGTGATCATGTGGGTGCAGTGCAAGTGCAGGTGCAGAAAGCAATTGCATGATAAAGAATAAAATAAGTCACGATTGTATTATACTAACTTAAAGAGTGAGGAGCGTATGATTGTATTATTTGTCGTTTAAGTGTAGCTTTTAAGGAGTAGATGGTTGAACAAGACTTTATGTTGTCGGGAAAATTATTTCAAATGTCGGACCAGAATGTCTAACAGATTTGTGTGTTACTGATAATTTGGGATTTGTAGGATGGAAGTTTCCAGATATGCGAGTAGGGTATGAATGAACAGAAGTATTAAACCTAAACATGTTATCAAAGGATGGTGGAAGTTGATTATAAATATATTTAAACATAATGACTGCTACCTGAATAGTGTTCAAATCGATTTTTAATAAAAAGTGTTTTAGGTTTATAGAATAAAGGATCATGCAGTGTGAGCTAAGGAATGCGAACCTGTACAAATACGTATGGCTTTCTTTTGCAGTTTAAAAATATAATTAATTTTTGTCGAACCACAATTTGCCCGTACACTATTACAATATGTTATATACAGGAAAACTAGCGTATTATATATATAGTATGAATAAGGTGGCATGGGGTAGAAGGTTGTACCTACAAATCATATATCCCTCAGAAAGATTTTATTTTATTTTATTTTTTTATTAAAGATTACGCGCTGGACAGATTTTCATCAATTAAACAGTATTTTATAGAACCCCAATAAAACAATTTTTAATATAAACTATGTCTATGACATATGCTTGACTCATCTACATTATATTTTTTCCAGTTACGTGGGAAATTAATACTAGTTATAACGTTGTTACGTTTGCCCCCTAGGAGAGCGGCCATATTTTTTTTTTTGTATCCTAGCATTAAATTTCGACCTTGAAATTTCGCCTAATGCAGGCCTAAAATCTTATTTGTTGACCATTTAAAAATGACAGTGATACAACATGCACATATTTGTCCAGAATTTTTGTTTAGGTAATTGAAGATTTTACTCCTGTGCCCCAAAACCGATGTTTTGGCTGTAAAAAGTTCCTCGATGTATTGACCTGCCTACCCTCAGGGCAGCATGTCGGGCAATGAAATGCGCATGCTCCGTGCAGGGCGTATACGTACAGCGCGTTTCTACTAGGGGTGGGAGCCGCTGTTACATTTGCCCGTGTTACTTTTATCCCCTTGAACATAGGATCCCCCTGAACAATAGGTATTATGTAATGATCTACAACACTGCCTGTAGCTAGGGCAACGACCTTTGTCCCCGGCGAGGGTCAATGGCAGGCTACATTCAGAGTAAGCTTCTTTTGCGTGACAGGAAGTGTGCCATTAAGCCTTGACCGTAGCTCTTCATACATGTAGCTGAATGCAATGTTGTAAAAGGTAATTTACGAAAATGAGGAAAGCCAAAAAGCAATAAGTAATCAAAGTATAATTGTTTGTGACCCTTTTCAAGCTGCCAATGACGTAAAACATATCAGCCAAGGCCCGGAACTCGTGGGAAAAAAATGACGCCCCTCGCCGTCTCATATGGATAATGACGGAATCAAATACATAATATATCGATAAATATATTATAGTAACGAATGAGCTGGTGAACATAATTCTAGTTGGTACTGCCTTGTATTGTAAAAGTATCACAACATACTCAGTTATGTTAGCCCTCCTTTAAGTTTTGTAATAATTCTTGTTTATTTACAATTTAGGAATAAAAAAATTCCCCCCTTCCTTCGATCGTCGTTCATCGCTTTTTCTTTTTTCTCACCGAGGATTAATCCGAGAGTAATTTTCGGGAAGTAGACTGATTTTTTTATTTTTTACAGTCTAAAAATAAAACTAGATACACACACCGCAATTAAAAATATGTAAGAGAGACAGAAAGAGTAATCTCCCCGCCCCGTCGTCCTCGTTCAACCCTCCCTCCCTTCTCAGCTCTTGGCTATTCCCGCTTCTACTGAACAAGACTTCCTAACCTGCTCACCATCACCACTGAAAATAAATTGTAACACAATTCCAGCGAGCAATCGAATCGTGTAAATTTTGAAACGTGTAATCGTGTTGCGGAGATTTTCGGCGTGCAAATTACACGATTACACGATTCGACCTGAATTGAGGAATCGTGTAATTTACACGATTACACGTTTACGATTCAAATTTCGCTTAAGTGGCAAAAGACGAATCGTGTAAAAATAAATGGTTACACGATTCCAGCGAGCAATCGAATCGTGTAAATTTTGAATCGTGTAATCGTGTTGCGGAGATTTTCGGCGTGTACTGTAATTAGATGTTAGGGTAAGTATAATAGAGGTCAAAGGTCATATAGGTCTATTTTTATTAGAGGTATTGCCATTGTTATCACAATATGTTCTTGATGTATGAGTCTCCAAAGTTTTGACAGTATTGTTATAGGAAGATGATCCAATTACAATTTGGGGCTAGTATGTCAAGATCTTAGTGGTCATTTGACATTTGATTTATGCATTTTGTTTTCATTTTGATATGTCATTAAAAAATTCATCCATTTCCTATACTGAATTTACAGCGGAGGCATATAGGAGACGCAGTCATATTTGTCTTGTTTAATAGAAGAATCATTATTTTTCAAATAATTTTCCATTCCCTGTAATGAGAGGATATGGCAGACGTACTTATTGTATATCGAAAAAATCTCAGAAAACTTCCTCAAAATTATAAATATAGTGCACCGTACCAAAAAAAGGAAAGGGAGAAAAGGTTTAGACTAATCACCTGTATTGGACTTTGCACGACAAAAAGTCATTTCGCATATTAAATTGTAAGCATAGTCTAGAAAAGGGATAACTTCCTGAACAGTAATTTCTAGTCATTTTACAGTATATAAAATATATGGTTAACTAACACATTCTAATCAGTCTAGAGCTGTGTTTGTCTAGTTGATACGTCGTCGGACTATAGATGACATGGTTCGTGGTTCGGGTCCCGCCGTGACACAAATGTCCTGTGGCAAGACATTAATCTACATTTGCCACTCTCCACCAAGGTGTTATACGGGTATCGGTAGGAAGGAATTTGTTGAATGCTGTGAGCACAGAACTGTAGCCTAGCAGAGCCGGGATAATATTAGAGCGCCATGAGCACCTTGCATGGTGGATATTAGAGCTATAATAATATCCAATATTATTATTATTATTATCATTATCATCAATATCATTATTATCATTTATTATTATCATTAATAACGTTATTATTATCATTATCATAATTTTAACCAGTAATTCCGCACATGTCTTATATCTGTATTTCCTTTATTCAAGAGGTTTTATCACCTAGTGCCTTAACTTTTATGAACCCCAAGAAGATGAAAAAAAAAATGATTGAAATACATGTACTGTATATAAACAAAATACAGGAAAATCTGAAGAACCGAAGCATGATATTAAATGGGATGCGCAATAGCGCAAATTGCATTGATAATGAATAAGCGTTGGGAATGTTAACGCTATACTTGATTTGATTACATTTTTACATAGGCACGCTCAATAATGAAAACTTTGGGAATCAACGACGTCAAAGAAGTGTATGCCGTTCTAAAGTTCTACCATGACATGGGACACCTCATATATCACCAGGGATGTGAGCTTATTGTACTTAAGCCACAATTTCTGAACAGCATCGTCGGTAATATCATGACAGTCATCGATGACAAGAAAAGGGTTCGAAATATTGTTTACTTTTGTTTTACAATGTGTAATCAATATCCGAAAAGAGAAGAAAAGTAGAGGAATAAATAGATTAAAAATGAAGAATGGGAGGGAGTAAAAGTTTTCATTTTTTAAAAAGATATACTTAATGATAATATATGTTGTACCGTTTGATTCATTGCTCTGAGGATGTGGGAGCGCGAGCATGTGTGTGTGTGTGTGTTTCAGGAAGCAGTTATGCGTTAGAAAGGGCAACCGACCCCCTCCCCCCTCCCCTCCGAAAAGGAAATAAACGGACACACACATACACACACACATATATATATATATATACATATTTATATGTATATCATTCCCAGCAAAATAAAGAGGTGACAGCATTTTTGCCCTTGCAGCATTCTACAAAATTTGACCCTTGTTTTGTACTAATGAATTTTCGGAATTTATTGACTGATAGACAATAAGCATTTCATAGTCATGCAGAATTTTAGTATTTTGATCTAAAAAGCACATCAACAAAGTCTTTTTACAAGAGAAATAATTTCTCATTGTTTATTCTTTGCCTTTTTGTAAGCCTCACAGGGAAAAAAATGCCTAAATGAATATTGGAATGTCATAAGATGTACATTTCTTTATTTTTCAATGTGTCATTTCATCATGTTTAGAATCATAGAGACTTTTCATCAATGACCCTGCCCTGGCAGCTACCACAGCATGGCACACCCTGGGAATCCAGCTGGCCAGCTTGTGGAGGTATTCACTGGAAATGTCTTGTCATGCCTTCCGAAGAATCAACGACAAACGAGACTCACTAGTTTGGTATTTTTCTGGGGCCCTCCTTTCCAGCTCTTCCCATAGCATCTCCATTAGATTCACATCCTGAGACTGGCTTTCAGGACCCTTTTCTCTTCTTTTTTTCTCCAGGTAAATTTTACACAGCCTTGAGGAATGGTTGGGGTTGTTGTTCTGCCAGAAGACCAATGTCTGATTGAGGACCAGTTTGTCTTCCAGCAGGACAACAACCCCAAACATTCCTCAAAGCTGTGTAAAAAAATACCTGGAGAAAAAAAGAAAGAATTTGGTCCTGAAAATCATAGATTTGCGTCCAGCTCGTCCCGGAATCTAAATCCAATAGAGCTGCTATGGTCAAAGCTGAACAAGACGGTCCGAGAAAATACCCAACAAGCAATGACAAATGAGCCTCATCTGTGGGGAATTATTAAGAAGGCTTGGAAATTAAAACATTTCCAGTGACTCCTTCCACGAGTTGACCAGCCGTCGCTACTAGGGGCGGGATATTTGATCGGAAGTCTCTATGATTTGAAACGTGATTAAGTAAAATGTTGCAAAATATAGAAATTTCCATTTCATGACATAACATATCAATTTAGTCATTCTTTTCCTTGTAAAAGTAGCACAAATGCAAAAGCAAAGAATTTATAATAAAATAGGATTTCCCATGAAAAAAAGGGAATACAAAGAAGCGTTGTGGTGCTCCCAAAGTGTTGATGCGCTTCTCGGATCAAAATACGATTGTTCTTCTGCGCGAGTAAAGGCATGCTTATTGTCTGTTAGTTTAATTTTGAATATTCATCAGTACAAGCAAGGGTCAGATTTTGTAAAAAGCCGGAAGTGCAAAAATGCGAGCACAACAAACTAATGCATGTCCCTTCCCCCTCCCCGACCCTATACAGCCATTACAGCCTAGTGTTTCTGTAGCATTTTGTTATTTTTAGATGCTACTCTTCAAACCTTAATAGTTGTGCAAGAACTTATAAACAATTACTTAGAATTTGTAAAGTTTATTATAAAGTGGTTCATTGTGGCTTAATTTGAGAGTCTACTTTCAAATGCAAGAAAGCCCATAATTTCTTTATCAGGTTATTTATCTTCACCCATAATTTTAGGGCTACCTCTTTTTAATGCAAGTTGTTCCTCTATCATTCTTGATGAGAGATTTTAGAGCAGTACAAAATGCCAGAAAGACAATGATTTGAATTTTACCACATGCGGATTTGACATTGAGTAAAGTCTTCCGCATGTTTTGTTTATACTCTATCTCGTGATTCAACAATGAGCAATTTGTATATAAATATGGGAACAAAAAAAACACATCAAATTCAAATCTGGTAAACGTTAAACTAGAATATTTAGTGTATTTCCTTTTTGGAACAGCACTGGTAATATATACATTTTGAAAACATTTTAGAAATAATTATACACTCAACATTACAATTACCTTTCATTATGATCTAGGAAGGGAATCTAGCCAAATATTGGAGAGAACTCATGGAAAGGGGTATTCTTAGTATGGAATTGATCAAAGCTGTCTGGAAGGAACATAAAGGACAATGGGATCAGCTCGATAGCATTATCAACATGATGATCATGTTTGATTTGATCTGTGAAATACCCGGCTGGCCTGATGGGGTAAGATGTAAACATTGCTTTGCATTCCATAATTTAGTGGAGGTTGTCCTCCGGTCATTATTTTGCTACACGCATTAATTTTGCCATTGGGAACTATTAACAGATTAAGGGAAGGCAAGGAATGTGAAGGTAAACATTAATCATCTTAACATAACAGTCTATAATAAAAACTGCACGTATTGATACCTATGACAATATGTTAAAGCTTTTAGGTCTTCTCCTTAACCATGATTCACTAAAAAGTGTACTAAACATCTTTCACAATTACAGTATTCATATAATGGTATGCGTAGACATCAAATACTATATGACAACATTCAAATATTTATCTTTTTTCAGAAGAAACGTTTCTTCATTCCATGTCATTCCTCTCCTAAGCTTGATATGAAGGAGATGCATGACATAGACCATACAGTCGAATTTACCATCGACTTCCATCACTTCTTACCAGGTTGGTCATGTTATTGTTCTTTTTACCTATTAAAAAGAGAATTTTGTTTCATTTTTAAATCTAATAATTTAAAGGTACTATGTCCCATTTCCTTAGCGTCAACATTAGGATCATCGAGGGAACCATTTAGGCATATGCCCGAGGTCCTTTAGTAGGGCCTGTGTTTTGTATTTTATGCAGATAATTACAAATCAAAATAAAGAATATTAATATTTGATTAGATTGTTAATCGATACCCCGATACCACCCAAATTTGCGTTAACAAAAATACGTTTGTATGCCTTTTTATTAGTTTTCAAACATGTACGTGGTTATTATTATTATCAGAATTATTGTTATTATTATTATCAGAATTATTGTTATTATTATTATCAGAATTATTGTGATTATTATCAGAATCATTATTATTATTATAAATAATTGTATTTTATTTCTAATTAGGTGATCTGCTGCGAAGCATGGTAAACGGAGCACCTATTAATTTCGTCAGAATCTTTTTTGTTTTTCCTTCTTTTTTTCTTATTCTATTCTTTCTGTATGAATTTTGTTATGTAGATATCTCATGAATGGCATCGTGAATGACCATGAAACTTTCACGACATGTGGCATATGTATGGTTATTGTGCCCAACGAAGAGATTTTTTTGTATTACTGATGCGTGACGTCATCTAAGCGCCATTTTGTTAAATCATAATATTGGCCATATTTTATTCATACACTGTCATTTCTGAATGACATTTAATATGCATAAATTTCAGGTCATGGGTAAACATGCGTGTCAAAATGTTAACAGTCCAAATCTGTATAATGTTGGGAAATCCATTGTTATTTGATAGATGGTTTCTTACATCGGTTCTATGTTCGAATGGCACAATGGTCTATGAAGAGAAAGAAGTCTA
Source organism: Mesocentrotus franciscanus (assembly GCA_037976565.1). Classification (NCBI taxonomy): domain Eukaryota; kingdom Metazoa; phylum Echinodermata; class Echinoidea; order Camarodonta; family Strongylocentrotidae; genus Mesocentrotus; species Mesocentrotus franciscanus. The sequence goes on from CP137670.1 coordinate 32,587,742, forward strand.
TCAAACCGATTTTCCACTGCAGGCAAATGGTGTTCTATATTGACAATCGTCATAGAGTGGTGATGACGAATGAGATCTACAGTGACCAAATTAAGGTAGGACTACATGTACCACTATCACATACATGTTGATGTTTCACTGGGGTTTGAGAGTAATGTATATACCTGATGGAGGTTTACCTGTATTGATTCTGCTTCAAAGGGCCTTGCCTCCCCGCACCCGCCAACAAAAAAGGGAGAAGGAAGGGAAAGGCAAAGACGAGAGCTAAAAGGGAACAAAAAAAGAGGAAGAAGAAAAGAAAAGGGTGAAAAGAAGGGGAGATCAGTTGCGATAAATCCAGCCAACAACGTGTGGATCGGGGCGAAGACCCTTGCCTCCCCAGCAAACCTTAAAGAGGGAGAAGTAAGGGAAGGGAAAGGGAAAGAGGAGAGAAAGGGAAAGAAAAAAAAAAGAGAAAGAAGAAAGGTAGGGGAGATCAGTTGATCAATTCGATACCGGTGATTTACAAATGTTGCTGAAATGACGTAATTTTCCGAGATTTTTCCTTACTTTTTAGTAAATTATACTTTTTTAGGCAATTGTTGGAAAATGACAAATTTCTAAATTTACAGTTAGGCAAGAAATATGCTTATTTAGAGGCCTACAGGTCAGGGCCCGCGAAACAGCGGGGCTCAGGGGCCTCGAGCCCCCCCCCCCACTTTTTTGAAAAAGTATATTAAAGAGAAATAGAAAGAAAGAGAGAGAGAGAAAAAAAAGAATAGTGACCTTTTAGTGTCACAAACTAATGAATATACTCATCTGACCGTGATTAAATGCCTAAAACCTCTGAGCTCTCGGGGGCGCTGCCCCTTGGATTCTACCTAGGGCCCTAAGGTGGGCCCCTGGATGCTCATCTGACGGCAATTAAATGCCTAAAACCCAAGAGCTTCCAGGGGCACCCCCCCCCCCTGTACCCACGCCAACTAGTGACCTGCCAGTGTCACAGATAAGGTATCAAAATATTCTCATCTGACCGTAATTAAATTGCCTAAAACCCCTAAGCTTACGGGGGCTCTGCCCCCTCGACCCCCACACATATTTGCTCATTTCGCCACTGCTGGTCACCATTACGTACCAATATTTGGCTCGCATAATTTCAAATTTGGCCCCCCCCCCCAAGAAATCCTGGATCCGCGCCTGCTCACAACTGTGCTAGGTCCCTCAACTGTCGTCTCAGAGCATAGCAAATTTGCGAGCTCACCTCGGGCCATAGTTTTAAACCTTTCAACTATGCCCCTTAAAGCAGTCAACATTTGTATAATAGATTATGGAATACCTCATAATCTGACGGACCGAATGGATTGGTGTAAATTACATCTTAATGCCGATTACACCGTGATCTAATTTGCGAATAAATGATAAAGTTGAAAGGAAATCAATATGGGTCTACGTATATTAGTTTGTTTATAACAAAATTAACCTTAATATTGACAAACCAATGTTATGTGTATGCTATTTGGATCTGGTGCTATGTTATTGAAATTTAAAGGCCAAGATGCAATAATTACTAGGTCTTAGAAGAAGCTGATAAATTAGACAGGCAGATCAAGAAAGATTAGAGGGAAATCAGGCAACTAATATAGTTTTTTAATGACATGAAAACCATGGAAAATTATGAAAATCACTAGACACATTGCATTCACGATGTCACCATTTCCTCACAACTCGCCAATTAATTTTCGTATATTGATGATACAAATTCCCAATCTTTGTTCATGAATATGATTTCCTCACAATTTCAAGCAAGCTATATTTCTAAATATTTGTTGCATGATGAAATGTAGCAGTAAAAAGTGCAAGTCTTACTACCATTTTGCCTGCACAGGAATGCCCGCACATATGTTGACTTATATAAGACGTGTAAGTGGGGCAAAATGTATATGTAATGAATGTGAAAGTGCTGATGAAGATATTGTCCAAGCATTGGAACCGACATCTACAAATAATGAAATAGAGGAAACTACTAGTAACGAACATACTAAACGAACTTCAACAGGTAGCCATAGAAATGGAGGTGAAAGCGATATAACCCCACTGAAAGACGCAATAGAAAATATGGAGAAAGAGATAATAAACTGTATAAGGGATATCCACGAGCAACGAAATGATACCAGAGATACTGCAGAAAAAGATCAACTGAAAGCAACAGAAAACAAACAGCGACAGGAGATACATATGTTGAAGGAAAACATACATCAACTGAAGACAGAAATTAAACTTCCGGCAACTGAATATGAGTTGTTGCTCAAAGAACAAAGAATAAGAGTCAAAAACAAGGAGCAAGAAGTGGCTATGCATCAGAAATATAAAGAAAATGCAGAAAAGAAGACGAACAAACTTCAAATTGAACTAGAGAAGACAACTGAGGAACTGAATATTGCAAAACAAGAAACTGATAAAGTAAAGGAAGAAAAGATAAACATCAAACGTCTATGGCAAGCTAGTGAAGGAGCGGGAGAGTGGAGAGAGCAAACTAGCGAGGTCGCCGCCACAAGCCCCGTTGACCATCCATCTGACCGGGCGAGGAACAATGAGCGGAGGAGAGAGCAATCGCCATATAGGAGCAGCGAAAGAAGCGAGAAGAGGAAGGAGCAAACGAAAACAAGAATAGCGAAAGACACGAGAGGATGAATGAACACAAAGAAACCAGAAGACGCGAAAGACACATCAGAAATGAAGGAAACAGAGAGCAAACGGTGGACAAAGATAGAAAACAGTATAACAGTGATAGTAATGACAAGAAAATTAAAAACGTAGTTATCATAGGAAACTCTCAGACAAGTGGTATAGATCCAGATAAATTTTCTCAAAATGTGAAATTACATAAAGTCATCAAATATAGAATTGAGGACGTTGAGGAGTGGATACAATCAAACGAAGCAAAACAAATCATGACAATTGCGGAAACTGTGATCATCCACGAAATAACAAATGACGTTAAAAGGTCCAGCGCACTGGATTGTGCAAATAGAATGTGCGAGCTTATTGGCCGGATTAAAGTGACATTCAAAGAATGTAAAATCGTAGTGTTATTGGGCATGCCCCGAGATGATAACCCTATGTTCCAGCAACGTGTAAACATTGTGAACAATATGTTGATGACAGAAGCATTATATGACAGAAGAGTGAAAACTGTCCATCATAGAAACCTGCTCTATCGAGGAACAATTAACAGTAATCTGTTTAAGGATGACTGTTACCATCTCAATAAGGATGGTACAAGGGTACTAGCAGGAAACCTTCGATGTGCAGTCGAAAGGAGTTATGCACGAAACAAACGATGAATGGTTCACATTGTCCTCAATATTCAAGAGAAATTGTAAGATTTTGTTCGAAACGATTCAAATAATGTATCGTAAGAATTGTATTGAAAAACTGGAAAGTGTATTTGTAAGGACATATATTTTAAAGAGAATTGTTTAGATTTTGTTCGATACGAATCAGATAATTCATTGTATTAATTGTATTGCAAAACGTGAAAGGGTCTTTGAGAGGACATATGCCACACGGTCCAATTAAAACAAATATTACTATCAGAGGTGGCCTCTTCTGCCATAACCTGAAAATAAATGCGAAGAAATACAAAAACAAAAAATGTTTCGACAAAAAAACATAGAAATCTGTTATTGGAATGTAAATGGGATTTACAAAAGATGGGATGGGACAAAATCTTCTTCAAAACTCGACGAAAAAGATTTTGTGAATGTTTTTAATCAATTTGACATCATCTGTTTGGCAGAAACGAAAATTAGACCGAAGGAAAATATGTCGTTACAAGGATTTGCTGAAAAGATCATTTGCAGAAAGAGGCATAAAAATGCGAAATCGGACTCTGGTGGCTTGGCCTTATACGTTAAACAGGCTATTAAACATCGCGTTACTATTATCAATAATACCTCTAGCGAATACTGCTGGGTAAAACTACATAACAATACATCTGGTACATTAGAAAATTTATATATTTGTTTCGCCTACACAAGCCCAGAAAATTCTACCTTTTCATCAAACATAGATATAATCGATGCAATAATGAAAGACATCGCAAAATATAAAAATCAAGGAAAGTGCATGGTTATTGGTGATCTAAATGCACATACCAACACCATACCTGATGCAAATGAGTTCGACTCAATGGACGACAGTAAAACACTACCTTTACCGACTTCATTGAGTTGTTCTGAGTCTATGACAAGGAGGAACCAAGACACCAGGCCCGTAAACAAAAGAGGGAAAGACGTAATACAATTGTGTAAAGCATGTGATCTAAGAATTGTCAATGGACGCAAATTGGGTGACCTGACTGGAAAGTTCACATGCTACGAGTCAAACGCCAAAATACCGAGCGTAATAGATTACGTTTTAGCTGAAAAAGAAGCTATGGACGATATTCTTTACTTTTATGTGAAAGACCTGAATATTTTCTCAGATCATTGCCCCATTGTTACAACTCTTAAATCTAGTATCTATACAAATACTAAATCATGTAGAGTTGAAAACCAGTCGTTAAAGCCACACCCGAAAGCCTACATATGGGAGCCCCACATAAGCGACGAAGCTTTTGTAAAAGCTCTGGGAATACCCCTCGTAGTAGATAAAATAAAGGAAATAAACGAAATGGTTTATGATCCAAATAGTCAGGGTATCGAAAGCGCAGTGAATGACATTACTAACTGTATTTTAACAATTGCCGATAAAGCCAGAATAAGGCAAAAGATACACAGAGTAAGAAAGAAACGGAGGAAAAGACAAAGAATACTAAGTGCCGAATGTTACGCACTAGGGCGTCAAGTAAAAACGCTGTGCAAACAAGTGTGTAGAAAGGTAGCGTACGAAGGTGCTAGGCTGGCAAGGCTGGCGGCCTCATGAATAAACATGATAATATGACGTCACGAACGTCATCGCACTAACTGGTCCGCGCCACGCCTACTCTAGATCCTAGCTTGAGGGGGTGCTAGGCTGAATGGAGAGGGTGCTAGGCTGGATATAGTTAGTGCAAGTTTAAATGAAATCATGCTAGGAGATAGATGGAGTTATATCATAGAGATATATATACTAACTTCTCTATGAGTTATATGTACATTTCTAAGGCTCGATTGACTCATGGAGGGGGTGCTAGGCTGGATGCTGGATGGGGTGCTAGGCTGGATGTAGTTTATAATGCACGTTAAAATGAAATCATGCTAGGAGATAGATGGACTTATATGTACATTTCTAAGGCTAAACGGAAGGGACGGAAGGGGTGCTAGGCTGGATGGAGGGGGTGCTAGGCTGGATGTAGTTATTATAGTTATAATAGTGCAAGTTTAAATTAAATCATGCTAGCTGTAATGGAGATAGATGGAGTTATAACATTTCTTAAGGCTCAATGCAGGTGCCGGTGCTAGGCTAGATGGAGGGGTGCTAGGCTGAACGGACTTGGAGGAGCTGATCGATGCTCGATTGTCTCCGACCGATTTCTTTTTGCAATTCAATCAAATCATACAAAATAACTAATTAATTTCCTATCAAGTTCATTATACAACAGGGAGAAGATAAATTTGAATTAGAATACAATTAATGAATCAAAGTCTGTGACTGCGTATTTAGATATCCAATAGCCTACTACTGGTCAGGGGCGGATCCAGCCGGCGGCAAGAGAGGGGGTCCAAAAAGGGGCCCAATTCGTGCGAAAATTTGAAAATCGTGCCTGCCGATTTTCGCTCAGTGGGGGGGGGGGTATAGTGAGCACAATTTTTTGTTTGCACCCGAAAATTTTGAAAAATCACGCTGGTCTAGATTTTTCGCTCAGTGGCGGGGGTAGGGAGGAGTGACCACTCAAGTGCTATTTTTTCAACCTGCACCCCTCTTGAGCGCCATGGGAGGGAGCCCATAACCTTTTTTTTTTAACAAAAAAGGGTGTTTTACCTGTTTTTTTTTCTAGGGGAGGGGGCCTGGGCCCCCCCCTCCTGGATCCGCCACTGCTACTGGTAAGCAGCAATACCTCTTCAGCCATTTTGTCCCTCCCCCCTGCCAGTAACAAAACTAATAATAACTTTACAACATAAGTATATTATCCAGAGGCGGCCCTCCGGGGGGAAAAAAGTGCCCCTTTTACATAGGAAAAGTGCCCTTTAATTTTGTAAGAAGTGCCCCTTTTTACATAGGAATAGTGCCCCTTTCACTTTGACAAGTGCCCCTATTAATTTTTAAAAGTGCCCCTTCCCCTTTTCAACTCTGATAAGTGCCCCTTTTATTTGGACACATGCCCCTTTTCCTTCGACAAGTCCCCATTTTCCATTGCAATAAGACCTAGTGTTCATTTTCCATTCTCATAAGTGCCCTTTTTAATAACTACCCTCATTTTAACTGGGATAAGCGCACCTTATCTTTTCACATGTGCCCCTTTTCCTTTCTAATAAGTTCCCCTTTTCCTAATGATAAGTGCCTCATTAAAAAAGAGCCCCTTTCCCTTCTCATAAGTGCCCTTCTCTGGTAATTGACCCTTTTGAGGTACGAGAACTTACTCCTTTTCACTTCAGATAAGTGCCCCCTTCACCTCCGATAAATGCCCTTTTAAAATCTGACCGGTGCCCATTTTCTTTCAACTAATGCACATTTTCCTTTATTATAAATGCCCCTTTTTTATATCTGGTCATTGCCCCTTTTCAGATGCGATAAGTGCCTCTTTTCACCTCTGATAATTTCCCTTTTAACAATGATACGTGCCCCTTTTTGTTTCTAAATAGGGACCTATCCCCTTTTCATAAATGCCTCTTTTCACCTCTTATAAGTGCCCCTATCAAAGTCTGATGGGGGTCCCTTTTCCGTCGACAAATGCCCATTCCCTATTCTCATGACTGACTTTTTCATCCCTGGTGAGAGCCTCTTTTTGAGGGTGTAAGAAGTGCCTCATTTTCACCTCTGATAATTACTCTTTGTACTTTGACACATGCTCCTTTTCTTTCTGATAAGTGTCCCTTTTCCTCTCATCATTAAACGCGCCCCTAATTTCAAGCGACTAAGAGCAATTTCCCCCCAAAGCTCACTCACTACGCTCGCACGCATCTATAGATGATATACTTATGTTACTAATATCAAAGGTCTTTTCATTCTTCTGTTATGAAAATTTGCTACCCCATCAGGATTGGGTTTTTTCCTCTTTATAAGATGTAATTTTTCGCACTGCGACCTCACAAATCTTAAATTTTTCCTCGCTTCGCTCGCTCGCAAATATATTGTCTGACCATTACACCCAACTACAAAGCATTATGCTTAAGCAATATCTAGTATGGTGTATAAAGTGAAACAAACTATTGAAATCATCCCTGATAATGTTATCACAATGTAGGGGTATATGCCAATGTCTAAGAAATGGTATATTCTCGCTTTGAGATTTTCCGTTGTAGGTGCCCTTTTTTCCCAAAAGTGCCCTTTTTTCTTGGTGCCCCCCCCCCCCACTTTGGAAGTTGCTCGGCCGCCCCTGATATTATCAATCATTTGCAAATCCTGATTCCCAAGATACAAAATTAATAAAACACAGGATGAAAAGTACATGCATATTCAGATGGAAGTTTGAGTTGATTAATTAATACCTAATATGTTTCATTTTGTAGAACTTCAGTCAGTGTTCTTGCTCCAGCATAATTGCACAAGCTAGATAACCAAAAGATTATATGGAACTGTAAATGACTTCATAATATGAATTTATAGAATTAATGAAAATTATATATGATTCTATTGATAATAATATGTAAAATTAACAAATAACAGAATTGCAAAAAGAAATCGTTCGGAGACAATCAAGCATCGATCAGCTCCTCCAACTCCGTTCAGCCTAGCACCCTTCCATTGAGCCTTAGAAATGTACATTAATTAACTCCACCTATCTCCAAGCATGATCATTTAAACTTAATTGCACTAACTACATCCAGCCTAGCACCCCCTACATCCAGCCTAGCACCCCTTACATTTAGCCTTAGAAATGTACATTAAATATTAACTCCATGTATCGGATCTCCTAGCATGATTTCATTTTAACGGGCATTATAAACTACATCCAGCCTAGTACCCCCCATTGTCCATTGAGCCTTAGAAATGTACATTAATTAACTCCATCTATCTCCTAGCATGATTTCATTTAAACTTGCACCAACTACATCCAGCCTAGCACCCTCTCCATTCAGCCTAGCACCCCCTCAAGCTAGGATCTAGAGTAGGCGTTGCGCGGACCAGTAAGTGCGATGACGTTCGTGATGTCATATAATCATGTTTATTCATGAGGCTGCCAGCCTCGCCAGCCTAGCACCTTCGTACGCTACCGTGTAGAAACCCTTTTGATCAAGGCCTCAGACAACTGCATTACGCTAAGAAAAAAATGTTAAAACAGAAGTTGAGAGATGTAGTACGCAAAGAGAGAAATCAGATCATTGACAAATTGGATAATCTGTATAGTGAGAACCCTAAGGAATATTGGAATCTGATAAAGGATCTGAAAGCACACTGAAAGGAAAGGACCCGCAAACAGTATACAACCAAACATGTGCTTTGACTATTTCAAGAACCTTATGAACAAAAATCCAAAATTGTCAAAAGAACAAAAAGAAATTAAAAACTTTACGGACGACGAAATACTGCAAAAAAACTTCTCATCCTTAGATTTTAAGATAACTCCAAACGAAGTTCTAGGATGTATTGAAAAATTGAAAAGAAATAAAGCCCCAGGAAATGATTCAACTTTAAACAAAATGCTGAAGGCAAGCCGATTTGTGTTGTCACCGATATTGGCAAAGATATTTAACTTAATCTTAATCAGTGGTTGTTTCCCTGAAAACTGGTCAGTGAGCTTTTTAAAACCGCTTTATAAAAGTGGGTCTGTATGTGACCCTCAAACTATCGAGGAATATGCCTATCCAGTTGTCTTGGCAAATTATTTTGTTCGGTTTTAAACCAACGTTTAGTACAGTTCCTTCAAGACAATGAACTTTATAAACCCAATCAAATTGCGTTCAGAGCGGGCTACAGAACGTCTGACCACATGTTTGTTCTAAAAACATTAATAGATGAATATGTAAGAGGCCGTGCAAAGAATGATAAGAAAAGCTTATATATATGTTTTATAGATTTAAGGAAAGCCTTCGACAATGTTTGGAGGGACGGTCTTTGGTATAAAATGTTAAAACAAGGTATTGGTAATTTTCTGAGAGTGCTACATGACATGTACTCAAAATGTAAAGTATCCATAAAACTAGACGAGGGCGCCACCTCGTGTTTCAATACAAATACCGGAGTAAAACAAGGGTGTGTCATTAGCCCGACATTATTCAATATGTTTTTAAATGATGTTGTAGATATTTTTGATACCACAGTTAGTGAACCCGTAACGCTACATGACAAGGACTTGAACTGCATAATGTATGCAGACGATCTAGCAATTATTTCTAGATCCCTCAAGGAATGCAATACTGTTTAGATAAATTCACTCAATATTGTAACTCTTGGATGTTGAATGTTAATGTCTCCAAAACTAAAATAATGATATGTAATAAGTCAGGCAGGTTAAATGATAAGAGTGAATTTGAAATAAACAGGGAAAAACTTAGCTCGGTAAAGGAAATGAAATATTTAGGCATTGTTTTTAGTAATAATGGATCGTTCAAAACGGCGACAAGGGACTAAGCGGATAAGGCCAGGAGAGCATTATTTAAACTTTATAAATCTTTCGGCAATTATACGCCCAGTATTAAAACCTTATTACACCTATTTGATGCAACTATACAACCTATTTTGCTTTATGGATCCGAAATTTGGGGTGCTAGTGCAATAGACATGAAGAAAATTCTTCAAATAGAAACAGGGAAAACAGGACTTTATTATAAAAATGATTTTGAGAAAGTACACATTCAGTGTTGCAAAATATCTTAGGGTAAACCGCAAATGCAGCAATTTAGCAGTTTCAGCTGAAATTGGAAGGCATCCTCAACTTATTCAAATTGCAATAAACATGCTCAAATATTGGATACGAATACGAAGTTTGGATGAAAATGGCCTTGTCTATAAATCTTTCAAAGAAAACAAAAAATTAGTACATAACGAACAAAGCTGTTGGTTAATGTCAATTCGGGATATCTTTAGTTCACTAAATATTAGTAATAATGGAAATGAGACCGTATTGGACCCTGAAAATATACCAATTTCTCAAAAAGATTTTGTCGAGCTATGTAAACTTTGGAAAGAAGAATTGATGAACAATTAAAACTGGATTTATTTGATGATAGGGATACCCGTAAAGGAAATAAACTCAGAACCTTCAGACAATTTAAAAATGCAATCAAGCAAGAAAAGTACTTATCTCATATATCAAATATAAATTTAAGAAAAAATATCACCAAACTACGTCTGAGCGCACACAACTTACCCATAGAAACGGGAAGATATAAAAGACCGGAAAAACGCCCCCGAATCTACGATTCTGTGAAGACTGTAATATCAATCTTGTAGGAGATGAATTCCATATAATTATGAAATGTGATAAGTATAAAGATTTACGAGTAGATTTTATAGAAAAAATTAGTAATTTGGAAAGTCAAGAAAAATTCATATTTATAATGAGATTAGACAATAAAGATGTAATATATATTTTCTCTTCGTTCATCAAAAACATAATTGCAATGAGGGGTAACTTTTAGATACTATGTAATAACAAAGTAAAAATGTACAATCTTATGCTTTTTGGTTTAATTCTGCAGTAGGTCGCAGATATGTATAAGTACTATCAGGTCATATTTTTTAGGCATTCCATGTACCTCATTAACCTATTTTGTATGGCTTGAGCTATAATTTATTTAGAAAAGTGCTGTATTATGTTCTATATATCTAAATCTTCGGATGTATTATGGTACATTATATTATTTACTATATGCATTATGTCATGTTATTACAAAAAGAAAAGAAGAGTATTTCTGGTGGATATAATTTTCCTTCTGTTTCGCAATAAACACTGCATTGTAAATTGATTTATACGGTATATATGTTTACAAACAGAATATTGATTTGTTACATTACAGTGTAAATTGATTTATATGATATAGGCTATATGTTTCCAAACAGAATATTGATTTGTTACATTACATTGTCAATTGATTTATATGTTTATAAACAGAATATTGATGTACATCAATGAAGTTTAATAAATACAATACAAAAAAATACATGTTGGCACAAACACGATGAACACACAGTAATTTTTTTTCCTGTAGAAATTGATTAAATGAATGAACTTTGATTAAAAAAAACCTAAACATGAGTGCTTATGAAAATTGATATTTCAAAAACAATATAAATATTTTGGTAAAACCAAAAAAGTGTGAGAGCGCACATGCAAAACATATTGATACATGTATATAACTTGGGATGAAGTTATGATTAAAAACATATTCTTGGACAAAACTTGATAATGGGTTTCATCAATATACGAAATATAATTGGCGAGATGTGAGGGAATGATGTCATTGTGATGTCAATGTGTTAAGGGATATTCATAGCTTTCCATGATTTTTCTTGTAAATAAAAATATTGTAACGTTCTTATGATTTGTCTGATTTTTCGTTTAGCCTTTTGTAGGGGGAATTGACTTGCTCTTTAGTGATGTGAATGTTAAAGGCATCGTTTAACAATGTTAAATCTGAGATGCATCGTCCTACGTGTTATTAGTGTCTGTGATATGGCGTAATATTGAAGTCCTAACAAAATTGCGCTTCAAAATGATCATGAAGTGCCTCAAAAAAGTAAACATCTTTTAGTGACCGGTTTTACCATACTCATTTTCAACAATAGACTGTACTTTCATAACAACCGTTAGGAAAACGAATTTTTAAATTTTGATTTCCAATCATAAATATCTTAATAATTAGACAGGCGATCGGCTTGTAAAAGTGAGGGGGTTCCTGACTGACCTAAAGGTTTATAATAATAATATTGGTTTCTTATATAGCGCACGTATCGACCTTGCAAGGTCCTCAAGGCGCTCCAACATTACCCGGCTATGCTAGGCTGCCGATTTCAGCGCTCGCAGCATTCAAGGACTCCTTCCTACCGGTACTCATTTAACACCTGGGTGGAGAGTGGCAAGTGTAGATTAATGTCTTGCCAAAGGACATTAGTGCCGCGGCGGGACTCGAACCGCGGACCATGTGATCCACACCCCGACGACTTATCCACTACGCCACATTGCAGCATGAGCTAAATTCAGAATTTTGTTTCAGAATCTGAGACAAAGTTACCCAATCCCTTTTAATATATCTGGCAAACGCAAATTCAGACCTTCAAATACCTTGGTGTGCATCTCATTTCCAGAACAAAGTGGGATATGCAAATTTGCGTAACATGCCAGAAAAATAATTGAAGTAGTACAAGTCTTAGCTCGCCTTCAGCTTTGTGTAACTGAATCCATTGTAACTTGGTTCTATATGATTCCAACGCTTTTTATTATACTGATATTGTATATGACTCCGCAAAGCAGGGAAATTTTGAGAAACAAACATACAAAATTCAATATAGGGCCCGTTGTATTATTTCAAGAGTTGATCCTTTCAATCATATTTGTAATAAGTAAATTTGTATTAGATTAAGATGGAAATCCCAAAAGATCAAATGCTATAAGAACTTAAAAGTTATGGTCTATAAATCATTGCATAGTTTGCATGCTTTTTTAAAGGATTTTTTAAAGTTTTGTGATTAATAATAAAGTGGCAATTTGTAACGCACCATATCTGTCAGCTTGACACTCCTGGCGCAGGACATGGGAAAATGATTTTAATACTACAGTACAGTCTTGCAATAAACCGCAAAGAAGCAAATTAGAGTTATCCAAACAGAGTTAAGCGTTGACAAAAAGAATAGTTTTCGGTTGTGATTTGAAGTTGATGAGGGAGCTTTCCTGCTGAAGGCTAGGAGGGAGCGAGGTTCCAAAGGTATGGCCCTGACACAGAAAAGGATCGGTGTCCCGAATGTGCAAGATCCCGTCGTTGGTGGAGCGAAGCTGTCGTGTAGGTTGGTACGGATGAATGAGTTCTTGGATGCATGAAGGTGAAGTGCCATGAAGAGAATAAAAAACGAGGGGAGAGTCTTGAAGAGAATGCGCTGTCGAACAGGAAACCAGTGAGATTCAAGATTCAAGATTCAAGATTTATTTATTTCTTTCCACTTGCACAAAAAAAACATTTCATTCAGGAACAGTAGCAACAAGTTCATCGTCAACTAGCATAAATACATTAACAATGAAACAGTAATAAAGACTTTAACAAATATGGAAAAAGAGGTGGTCTGTTAAGAAGCACAGCTTGTTAAAACACAGATCACCTTTACAGGAACAACATTTTTTTAAAGAAGTAGGTTACAATACAGGGGAGGGGACTAACAATACTAATCTAGTTACCTATACAGACTATAAATAAATATCAGATCTACCACTAATTTACAGAATATGGTAGACTAAAAAAGAAAACAGAATAAAGATAATGGAAAAGTAAAGAAATAGGGGGAGGAGGATAATGTACAACACGGGGGGGGGCAATGCTAATCCAGTTACCTATATTGCTTATTAATAAATATCAGATCTATTCACTGTAGGTGTACAGTAGATGAAATTTCAGCTTACGTTTGAAGACAGAAGAGCTTACAGACTGCCTAATAGAACAGTCTAAAGAGTTCCAATACTTTGGTCCAGTATGTGCAAGTGTATTAATCCTAAGCTGAGTTCTAGCTGATGACACATGGTATAAGGCAGCCTGCCTAGTAGAGTATTTGTGTATTTGGTTATTCTTTACAAAAATAGACGCTATTGCCATGGGAGCTTCATCCTTCGACTGATACATAAGATATCCCAGATATAGAAAGTATATATGTTTTACCTTCAGCATTTCATTTCTCAAAATAGCTTGTCAGTGTGAGCGCGCCAATCAGCTGCCGAAATAATTCTCACTGCTCTCTTCTGAATGAGCAGAAATTTATTTAAGTAGGATTTGGCTGAGGCACCCCAGGCTAGCACACCATAATTTAAGTAGGGCAAAATTAAGGAACAGTGCAACGTGTTAAGTACATTTCTTGGGAATACGAACTTCAATTTGTTGATCATACCAACATTTCTAGAGAGCACTTTACTTAAATGAGTAGTATGCATCTTCCAAGTCAATTTATCATCAATGTGGAGACCTAAAAATTTAATAAATGAGACCTTTTCAATATTTACCTGATCAAAGACTGTTTCACTATTACTGAATAACATATATTTAGTTTTTAATAAGTTAAGTGACAGTTTATTTGCATGAATCCATTTAGCCAATACTGAAAGCTCTCTATTTACAGTTTCTAAAAGAGTATTTAAGTTTCTATGAAAACAGAATACACTTGTATCGTCTGCAAATAGCAAAAAAGAAAACGTCTCTGAGGATTTTGGAAAATCATTTACATATAAAATAAAAAGCAGGGGACACAAAAGGGAACCTTGAGGTACTCCACACGTGACGGGTAACATATCTGAACAAATTTCGCCGAGCTGCACAAATTGCTGTCTGTTACTATAACTTCTAAACCATTCGAGTGCAGGTCCTCTTACCCCATAATAAGAGAGCTTGTGCAACAAAACATTATGGTTCACCGTAGTAAAAGCTTTGGAATAATCCAAAAATATACCAACCGTATGGAGGTGTTTATCGAGTGCCGAAGATATTTTGTCTAAAAGACATAAAACAGCATGAGAAGTTGTGTGTTTCTCGCGAAAACCAAACTGAGAATTTGAGAAAACTTGACACGACTTCAAAAACTTTATCAATCTAATATATACAAGTTTTTTCCAAAATCTTGGAAAAGACAGTAAGTAGAGAAATTGGTCTATAATTACCCGTTTCTACAGGGTTCCCTTTTTTATGCCTCCGCTACAACGTAGCCGGAGGCATTATGTTTTCTGGTTGTCCGTCCGTCCGTACGTACGTACGGTTCTCGTGATCACGTTATCTCAAGAACCAATTGATGGATTACCGCCAAACTCGGGTCATGTATGTATCTTGCAGAGCTAATGAAGTGATTAGATTTTGGGGTCATGAGGTCCAAGGTCAAAGGTCACAGGGCCCATTATGTATGCAAAAATAGTTCGTGATCGCGTTATCTCAAGAACCGATTGATGGATTACCGCCAAACTTGGTTCATGTATGTATCTTGCAGAGCTAATGAAGTGATTAGATTTTGGGGTCACGAGGTCCAAGGTCAAAGGTCACAGGGCCCATTATGTATGCAAAAATAGTTTGTGATCGCGTTATCTCAAGAACCGATTGATGGATTACCGCCAAACTCGGGTCATGTATGTATCTTGCAGAGCTAATGAAGTGATTAGATTTTGGGGTCACGAGGTCCAAGGTCAAAGGTCACAGGGCCCATTATGTATGCAAAAATAGTTCGTGATCGCGTTATCTCAAGAACCGATTGATGGATTACCGCTTCGGTCATGTATGTATCTTGCAGAGCTAATGAACTGATTAGATTTTGGGGTCACGAGGTCCAAGGTCAAAGGTCACAGGGCCCATTATGTATGCAAAAATAGTTCGTGATCGCGTTATCTCAAGAACCGATTGATGGATTACCGCCAAACTTGGGTCATGTATGTATCTTGCAGAGCTAATGAACTGATTAGATTTTGGGGTCACGAGGTCAAAGGTCAAAGGTCACAGGGCTCATTATGTATGCAAAAATAGCTCGTGATCACTTTATCTCAAGAACCGATTGATGGATTACCGCCAAACTTGGGCCATGTATGTATCTTGCAGAGCAATGAACTGATTAGATTTTGGGGTCACGAGGTCAAAGGTCTAAGGTCACAGGGCTCATTATGTATGCAAAATAGCTTGTGATCACGTTATCTCAAGAACCGATTGATGGATTACCGCCAAACTTGGGTCATGTATGTATCTTGCAGAGTCAATGAACTGATTAGATTTGGGGATCACGAGGTCAAAGGTCACAGGGCTCATTATGTATCTCAAAATAGCTCGTGATCGCGTTATCATTAGAACCAACAGATGGATTACAATCAAACTTGAATTTTAAAAATTGCTTCCATTTTGGTTTGTAAAATTGCTCTATGGCGGAGGCATCATTTTCGACTGCGCGCAGTTGAAGTTCCATCTAGTTATATATAGGCACAACTTTAGCTATTTTCATTTTTTTAGGAACACTTCCATGCATTAAAGACAATTTATAAATGTGAGTGAGAGGTATGACTACAAATGAAATTACTTCTTTTATCAAATCATTAGTTATACCATCATATCCAGGGCTCTTTTCCTTTTTAAGCCACTTACAACATCTATAATCTCATAATTCACTACAAGAACAAAAAATAAAGTCTTTTCATTTGGACTGGTTAAATAATTTCCATAGGTTTCCTGTATATCAGGTATGGAGCTAGACAGAGTAGCACCAATGTTAGAAAAATATTTATTAAATGCTCCACACATAAGTTTCTTGTCTTCAATAAGACCATCCTTCCAGGTGAGTTTTGTAATACTCTGTAGTTTAGGATTGGTTTTCAAGACATTTCGAATAACTTTCCATGTTCCTTTAACATTGTTTATATACACGTAGACTGGAATTGAAAATGATAATAGTCTTTCTTTGCTTGGCGCAGAGCAGAAGTCAATATATTTCTATAGTTAGTATATTTAAACTTGGCTACACCAGTCTGCTTTGCTTTGTATCTACAAAACAAACGATTCTTTTTATTTATTGACCTAAGTAAAGACTTAATAGTGACCCATGGCATTCGAGGTACTCTTTTATATTCTTGCTTACTTCTTTGCACCAAGGGAAAGCATCTGTCATAAAATAACACTATTATATCCATGAATTTATCAAAAGACTTATCAACTTCTGTTTCACATAAAACTTTGTTCCTTTTAACAGTTTCAAATTCTCTCTTAAATTTTGCTATATTTCCCTGAGTGAATTTCCGTGTTAACTTATCACAGGATTCATTACAAGAACTCCTTAATGCTAAAGATGTTCTAGCAAATATAGGGAAATGATCCGATATATCGGCCACTATTATACCAGCAGTGGGAATAGGGTGCAAATTGGTGAAAATATTGTCAATTAAGGTTTGTGAGTTTCCTGCTACTCTAGTTGGCTTATTAATCAGAGGAATCAAAGAGAATGTACTTAAAGTATCAACAAAATTATTAACAGAGTTATCGCGATCATAACTTAATAAATTTATATTAAAATCACCCATAATAATTATTTTTTTTATTTCTGAATAATGGGCTTGAAAGAGTGTTAGACAATTCTTCAACAAATTCATTCACATCACCATTTGGTGGCCTGTAGCCTACTCCCACTAACAAGTTTTTTTTCTCCAGGAATTATAATCTCAACAAATAGAGATTCTAATGAATCATTCATAATGTACAATTCTGTTTTTTTATGGCACTCAAATGAAATGGGAATATACATTGCTACATCACCACCGGATCTGCTTTGTCAATCATTAGTGACTAGTTGATACGTAGGAAGATCGTACATGGCAGTTGGATGACTAGAAAAACAAGTTTCGGTGATTCCAATTATTGGGTACTTATCCTGAAAAGTGTCCAAAAACAAGGAAAGCCTGTCAAAATTTGCATTCATGCTACGCACATTAAAGTGCAAAAAGGACGTTTCATTGACAGGACAGTTCAGAAAATTGTTCAGAAAATTGTTTTTCAGTAAAATATTTTGAGTCGTACACTGTAGTTTCAACCTCGTCATTCAACATATATTCAAAATGTGTTGCATTCATATCCAATTCTGCAACAATATTCTCATCAGACTGAGTGTGGTTCAATTGAGTAGCATTAACCTGAGGCATCATAACCTTGACTAAAATCTGCACATAGATCTGTGGTTATAAAGTAAGTAACTGGATTTAGCAATAGCACATAAGGGGAAAAAAAGACATACACACAATTGATTGAGATGTTAAAAGCCATCCTTTGCGCATGGCCAAGCATCACGTGTACGAAAATGTGATGTGTTAACATATTTACAAACTTACTCAAGATGAGTAAGGAAAAAAGACTCATTTACAGAGGTTAAAATCTAACAAACAACAAACGTGGGTTGCTTCTGAACGTGCATTGAACGGAGAACGGGTGAGATGTGTGATGTAGGTTTCGGCATGGTAACCAGCCTGGCTGCTGAGTTTTTAATACGTTGAAGGCGACTAATGCCTCGTTGACACTTGCCCGCATTTTGGTTTGCGCATAGTTTGCGCATAGACACATACTCTTGCGTGCCAATGCGGGAAGTATTCGTGGTAGCATGCGGGAGCATGCGGGTGGATGCGGGCCGTGCGTGAAATGTGTGACAGAACTATGCGCACCCTATGCGCTACCTAGTCGTGCCAGTGCGCGCCGATGCGTGCCGATGCGTGTTCGTTGGCCTTGTGGCACGCATGTTCACGACTAGTTAACAACTAATTTGCTCACAATTTGCGCATTGGCTGCACATACTTCCCGCGCAGTTTTCGCATACCATGCGCATAGTCTACGAATGCGTGTCCTAGTGGTTACGCATTGCGTGAACTATTCGTACGTGACCCTGCGTGCGACTACGTGCCACTAATTGGCACGCATTGGCACGCCATAGAGCGGGGCAGTGCGGGACCAAAATGCGTGCAAGTGTCAACGAGGCATAAGTTGATACTCCGGAAGATTCATGAAAAGAGTGACAGAAATCCAGACGGGATGAGATTATAAGAGAGTGGACTATGCATTTAGTAGCTTGGCAGGTCAAAAACTTGCAAACGTGTGAGAGGTTTCGGAGCAGGAATCTGATGGACTTGGAGACAGAAGATATGTGATCCTTGAGTGTCATGACATGTTCAAATCAATGATCACGCCGATATTACAACATTTATCCTTTGGATTGACATTGGACTCGCAAACTGCGAGAGGAGATTGTGCGATCTTTTGCAGCATCAGCTTTGAGCCTAGCAATATGAACTCAGGTTTTGTTTCCCGTTCAGTATGAGGTTATTCTCTGTCATCCAGCTCTGCACATCTGCGATACACTCTTCCATGTGAAAACGGATAATTGATAACGGTAACGATATTGGATAATGACTCCATCTTATTTGGGGTGACAAGAAACTATGTTTTGAAGTTTGAAGTTTATTTGTTTTACATTTCACAAAACAGAATTTCACATAAATGATAACATTAGAACATAATATGAAATATACTTGAAATATGACATTATATAATCAAGTCTTTGTAAAGACGTTGGAATTAATTGTTTTATAACCTATTGAAAAGCTTAGCTTGTAGATTATAGGTTCCCCTAAATAAAAACTAATATTTGATTGAAGTGGTTGCAATGGTAAAGGACGTAACAATGATAATAGGGAGGGCAAAAAGGCCTTGACATAAGATGATATACAAAATAAAACAAGCAAAATATCAAAAACAGCAAACAAATTAATTTGTTACCAAAGTGAATGTCACGTTTGTCACTTCAAAATATTGCGGTCACCCGAGCGAGGCAGTAGACATGAACAATCATGATAATGTACAATAATAAGTACGCCCTGGCCTAGACACAATGTACCATTTCCAACATGTATTCAAACCCATGCACGCCTGCTCCCAGAGAGCCTCAAGGCACGCAAATACATTCACCCGCGCCACGACTCCCCTGCAGTGCAAATGCATAAATTAGTTTACAGTAGCATTTGCCAGGCCGGACAAGCTACATGGCTTGCCCGACTTATGGCCCGGTCACACATAGACGACGCACGGCCGGCACATTGAAAATCGGAAAAAGTCGTGAGCCCGACTTTTGTCAGGATTTTGGAGAAGCTAGCGAGCTGACACCGAATGCATATCGTGTTGCTGTGCGCTGCGCGTATACAGGGCGTGTGCTCCGCGTATATCTGGCGTTGGCCTAGCGCGCTCCGCGCATGTCTGGCGTCCTTTTGGCGTTTACATTCATGCGTCAAGCTCCGCGGACATTTTTGAGCATGCTCAAAAAATCCCGACGCACACAGCAAAAGACCTGCGTCGGTCCAGCACACTCAACGAAGGATGACGCACACCTAACGCACGACAACGCACTGGCAAAAAAATGCAAATTTTCAATGCGCGGGCCGTGTGTCCCCCATGCGTCCCCTATATGTGACCGGGCCTTTAGCAACAACCGATATATGCAAATGACCCCACCGAGAAAAACACTTTCGCATGTCCGAAGGCCCTCTGGGAACAGGCACGCATAAATCAGAATATAATTATCGGAGAAGGCCCATTATTTATGTCATAATGAGGCGACAATATTCATGGAGTGTAGAATAACCTAAGTACTTAAATTACATACATATGTGGGTCATATGAATTCAAAAAGGAATGTCTAAGATTACGCTTGAAACAATTCAACGACGGGGATTCTATTATCTCCTTATTCAGCGCGTTCAAAAATTGTGTGAAAATTTTGATTTTGTCTGGTGGGATATGAGTGGACGGCATTGTTTTAAAAAATTAAAATGGGAGTAAAGACACTGAGTAAATTACCTAATTTAGCTGGTACATGAAGATTCCAAGACAATAATAGTACAAATCAGATATGTTCAGTATGTTGTCACTAGTACGGAAATATCCATCGGTATGCGAGCGAAAATCAGCAAAGTTAATTGTTCGTATTGATCTTTTGTTTAATAAGGACAATTTTATCAATATTTACTTTTGAACTGTTCCCCTATGCTGATATACCATAATGTAGATAGGGTGATAATATGTAGCATATAAGATATGTAATACATGAGAAGAATATTAACATTTCAGTTTTACCTGTATTTCTGGATAAAATTTTACACAAATAATCAATATGAACAGTCCAGGTTAATTTACTGTCAATGTACAGGCCAAAAACTGAAAAATTCACCATTTAGGCCTACATCTTTAACACAATTACTTTATTTCATCTTCTCCTGATGTCTTAATAGGTTATGATATATGCAGTGACCCCAGCCGGTACACCATCCGAGCGAACACAAACCAGAGTCAGCTTGAATGAGGATGTAAGTATTAACCCTAAAATTGACGGGAGAGGGGGAGTCCTCCCCGCCCTTGTAGCGTGCATTCAAGGATATATGTTTTTGTTATCCTGCAAGCTTTCTTGATTTTAATGCCTAAAGTCTATACGCATCTTTTGATACAAAATGTATTACAAAATTTGACCAACAGGTAACGCGCAGCGTCAACAATTGCGGCCCAAATTAAAATGTTCTCATATGTTTTGTATACAATGCAGAATTGTAAATTCGCAGATATGTGAATAGTGACTATTTATCAATAATTCAAGGCAATTCGAGACGTAGATCTGAAATTTCAGGCTTATCCTTTACAAAATACACTATCTCTTCGCCAAGTTTCAGAATTGTTTTTCACTCCATGGCTGAGATCACCTCCCCTGAGAGAGCACCAAAATTACCAAGCCTCTTTAGGATTAAACCAGCACTCTAGAGTTTACAATTTTCGTGAAATTTCTCACCACACAGTATTGTTGATTATTACTTTCATTCTTAATATCATTACTAATATTATTATTATTACTATTATTTTCATTATTTTTATCATCATCATCATTATTACTACTTCTACTTATATTATTATAATCAATATCATCATCATCGTTGTTATTACTACTACTCCAACTATTACCCCCCGGCTCTGCTAGGCAGCCGATTGTGGCGCTCACAGCATTCAAGGAATTCCTTCCTACCGGTACCCATTTTTCCAATTATCCAAAGAGATATTGGGCAGACAATGGATTGGTTCATAAGCATACTCGTAGACGAGAAGTTCGACATTGCGCAGACTTTGCACTACACAAAATTATTTTATTAACATGGAAGGCAATGCATGAATATACCCCTGTGTACATTTCGGATTTGTTTATAACCCCCAAAGTAATTTGCGATCTGCAGGTAAATACCTGCTTGAGACATGCTCGAACACGCTCCCTTCTAGGTGATCGATCATTTACTTCCTGTGCATCAAGATTGTGGAATCGTCTTCCCCAAATCCTTCGCTCTTGTCACCAGTTATCCACTTTCAGAACTCGAATAAAGACATACCTATTTCAGATTGCTTACAATTAGTCACTGTTTTTTGTTTTTTGTCTTTCTCATCAGCGCCTTTGATTAGGCAACTAATATTGGCGCTTAATAAATTCCTGGATTGGACTTCGCTCGGCCAAATATCAACTTTGCAGTCTTTAAATTTATATCTAAAAAGTTAATTTGTGTATAAGTGTAATGATATTGATAATACTACTACTACTAATAATAATAATGATAATCAAGTTGTCAACAGATGAGGCCATCTGCACAGCAGTAGATAGCTGTTTAAAAATAATGATGGTGATAATATGAAAAATTATAGTATAATAAAGATATATATATATATATATATATATATTCCTACATCGTAACTTACATTACGCAAAATCTTCAAGGCGCTGGTAAAGTACAATGTACATAAACCATATAATTCAGTGTAATGAAATACAGCTTACATGGAATCAGCCAACAATTTTAGATACAGATACAATCTGAATGTATTCATGAATAATGTAACTACTTCATACACATGGGAAGTTACCTATTGCCCACGTCACTGCCCAAAGCGATTTGGCGGGTGGCCGAATATTCATGCTGTGCTACAACATTGATATCAACTAATATAAATGAACAACAACTGTAAAACTTTTGTTATTGTTCATTATCTTTAAATCCACCATCAACATTTATCTACCTTCAATATTCATAATTTCTCCTTGTACGCCCGTTGTTACAAAACTTGATAATTTTAATTACTCTAATACGTTTTTTGCTTCCATTCATTGAAACATTGATTCTAATCTTCCATGACCTGGTCTGGATAAAGGTATGAATAGAGAGTGGCCTACTTGGGATACTGACTAAACATTGTTCTGTATACAAACATTTCAACGCTCCGACTCGCAGGCCTAGGTTTACAGTCTTTACAAACCAGCTCGCTGATCTGTTGTCCAGAAACCTCGCGAGTCTTCTCATTTAATAATACATCCCAAGTTGGCCACCCTATATTCAAATGTGCATCTTCTTTTTTTATCTTCATATATCAAATCGGAATCCAACTGTACCACATACATCTGTGAATCCTGGTGTAATCTTTCTTTCTTTTTGCTCTCTTTCTTTTTTCCCTTCTACCAATATTTTCCCTCTATATTTGTATTATGTATCCATTAAGGGTAGTCATGCTATCAAGCTTTGCTTACTTTGCCAACCTTCATGTTTGATGTTTTCGATTAGTTACAGCCAACCTTACTATATTCTCATGTACTGTTTTGTCATGTATACAATTTGCAATGATTTGTTAGATATATATTTGTAAAACTGCAAAAGAAAAAGAAAATCAAACAGAAATAAATAAATAAAATAAAAATAAAAATTCAACACCCGACCTGAATCTTCACTACATTGTACAACCTATGTTTCTATTTAAATTAATCGCAACACAACCACCGAGATTGAAATCACCCAATGTCCCTTAATTTCCGTGTACCACAATATTGAGAGGGGAAACTTGATACGTCATTGTGTATATATTGTTTTATCATGCTGCTAGTAACTGAATTTTCTTTCATTTATCAAGCTTATTGACTATCTACATGAAACACTGGAGGATCTCAAAACGCGCTGGGCAAGACGGATAAAATATTCTATTGGAATATTGTGTCCACGCTGTTCTACATACGGCGATAAGGAATTGATCCCCATTAGAGATATCCTGAAAGGCCAGGATGAGTATGCTTCTTGTGATCACGGTTGTGGAATAGATATCAGTAATATCAAGAATGCATTTAACAAAGGTAAGTATGAAGCTCTGTCCGAACTCACACATTTGCAACCCTCACATATGAAGAGCTCGGTTCCAAAAGGTACTACATCCATTTGTTATCATAATGGATTTTTAAAGATTTTTTGTTGTTGATTTTTTTGGCATTAATGTACACATTTCCAGTAGCCTCATACACTGACACTTCCGAAAAGCTAAATTTCCTTTAAACAAGTAAAAAATGGCATTTAAAAATCATTTCGGTTCCAAAAGGTACTACATCAATTTTTGGTTCCAAAAGGTAGTACATAACAAATAAAAAAAAAAACATAAATTCATGAAATATATTTCAGCAGACTTAGATTTTTGTTTTTTAATGGATTTATACTTGTATCATACAATATTATAACCAGCCAAAGTATCACTCCAAACTGACATTGCTAAGTGCTAACTATAATAATTAGACAGTTTTTTTTTTCTTTCTCAGAACTTCGATTTCTTGATGTAGTACCTTTTGGAACCGAGCTTTTCGTATATGTAAACAATGTATATACCTAGGGAGCAAAACCCTAATTTTGAGGTTTTTGAGACATGTTTTAAACGGTTGTGTGATATCAACGTGTTCAGGGGACCTCCTTGCACTACTTGCACTATTTCTAGGTGGACTACCTTGAAAATGTACTTACGGAAAAAACACCGACATTTCCAAGATGGATATATCATGACCTATATGGCTATTGTATAACCATACAGAAAGTTGACCATTCAAGCTTCTCATCTTTTGAACTTTAATATGTACTTGTCTGTTCGAGTAACACCCAGGGATATTTTTCAACTGTGTGCAGTCTATCGACCTCCTCCATCTCAAAAGAATGGCCTGAAGTTTGATACGTTCATGCAAGAGTTCTCCACCCTAATTGAGTCTACTACATCATCTGAATGCAGTACTATTCTGGCGGGTGACTTTAATATCCATGTTGATCATGTCCACAACAGAGAATCCAAGGTCTTCCTTGACATGCTTGAAGATGTTGGCTTGGAACAACATGTCACATCTCCCACACACGAAGTTGGTCATATCTTGGATATCGTTTTATCTGATAAAACTAGTAACTTGGTTACTAACGTTGATTTGAAGTCTGGACTCCCATCAGATCACAAAGCTATTCTCATGGTGCTAAAATCTCAGCGTCCCCAGGCTCGAAAGAAGTTCATCAGGGGCTGAAAGCTTTGTGAGATAAATCGTGATGATTTCAGGAGTGACATTCTGAGTTCCAGCCTCCAACAATATAGCTCTGAGGATCCATCGCTGCTCGCAGACAAATTTGGTAATGTAATGCATGAACCTTTGGACATACAAGCACCAGAGCGCCCAATCCCCGTTTCTCCTCGACTGTCTGCCCCTTGGTTCAATGATGAAGTTCGAGAGGCGAAACGGCATTGCCGTCGAGCTGAGCGTAAATGGATGAAGTCTCGTCTTGAAATACATAGTCAGCTAGCTTTATCGTGATCAGTGTTGCTCTTACAACCAGCTTCTGATGCAATCTAAGTCACACTACTTAACATCAACCATAGAACAGTGTGATACTAAACAGCCTTTTAGATTTGTGAAGAAACCTACTGCACCTGCATCTCAACATATCCTTCCTGACCATGCATCCGATGTGCAGCTGGCTAATGACTTTGGACAATTCTTCCACCAGAAAGTTCAAGGCATTGTGCCTTCCTTAGGCGGTAGTTGCAATCTTGCTGACAGCTCGTCGCCCTGCAACCACTCCTTCAATGAATTTGATGTAGTATCCGAGGCAACTGTACAAAGAACTATTAAGGAGAGTCCTCCAAGTCATGCGATACCAACAACTCTCCTCAAGGATTCTATTGATGAAGTGGGTCCGTTTATTACCAAGCTTATCAATCAGTCATTAAGTACTGGTATTTTGCCAAGTGTGTTTAAAACTTCTCATATAACACCTGTGTTGAAAAAGCCCCATTTGAATAGATCGTAATGATTTAAAGAATTATCGCCCTATAGCCAATCTTATGTTTCTTGCTAAAATCATGAAACGTATTCTAGCTGATCAACTGAAAGTGTATCTGAATGATAATTGTTTATTTTCCGATATGCAATCAGCTTACCGGCAGTTTCACTCTATACAAAAGTGTACAATAATTTACTATTGGCAGTTGATAAGAGTCGAGAAGTAGTCTTAATAGTAATGTTAGACGTTTGACACTATCAGTCATCGTTCTATGGTTGATAATTCTGCCACACTTTCAGGATTGGTGGCACAGCATCAAAATGGTTTACATCATACCTTGAACATAGAGAACAGAGAATTGTAATCAACAAAAGTATATCTGGCCCTTTCCCTCTTTTGCATGGCGTGACTCAGGGTTCGGTCCTCGGGCCGCTCGAGTTTATTTTAACTACGAGTCCACTCAGTGATGTAATAAAGGACATAGAAACATACACCATGTAAAATACGGATGATACGCAGTTTTATGTAATCGTTGAATCCCGTCACTGGTCGGTTAGCTTGAAAAATCTTAATCCCTTGCCTTTGCCAGATTTTGTCTTGGATGACACAACATTGTGTACCTCTGAATCGACCAAAAACCTGGGTGTTACCATAGACACTGCATCTTATGGTATCCACGGAATTGATAAAATTAGGACATTTCTAGATAAACCTACTACAGAACAACTGATACATGCATTTGTCACTTCCCATTTAGACTACTGTAATGGCCTCCTTGTTAAGTTGCCACCCTCCCACCTTGTTCCTCTTCAGCGTATCCAAAATGCTGCCGCTCGTCTAGTTACCCGCTCAAGACCTTACAAACCCATTACTCTAATCCTCCACAATCTCCACTGGCTGCCAGTAATTCAACGTATCTAATTCAAAATTCTTCTCCTTGCCTTTAAAATCTGTAATGGTGAATGCCCCATGTACCTTTCCAGTCTCGTAAAATCCAAACCCCCTCCTCCAGGTTACATGCTTCAACTTCCTCTCACTTTCAACTTATTCCTGGCCCTCGTGTGAAAACAAGATACGGCGAAAGAGCAATTTATGTAGCCGCCCCCAAGTTTTGGAATAGCCTCCCGTCCTACATCCAAAATGCTCCTTCTATACACACTTTCAAAGTAATGTTAAAAACCCATTTGTTCAAATCCATTTCATGAATTTCTGTTTTCTCTAAACATGTCACAATAAATAAATAGATGTCGTACTACTCTTAATTATAAAAATAAGTCATCTTTAGCATAATATAAGTTGGATTTTAGTTGATTGATTTATTTATCTGCAATATACTGCAATTTTGTTTTGTTTTTTGGAACAATATTGGTCAGACTGTGAAGAAGATATGACACAGGTTCTGTAGTAGACATTGTGAGGAAAATGTAGATTCCAATAGGTAGATATTAGTCATATACCGTGTCTTTAACTTCACATCGTTGTGTACTAAATATTGAAACTTCATGAATTTCTTGTATCAACATATATGCATGATTTGGGAAAAGGTGAATTACCAAACTCTTTCGATGATTATCGTTGGATGATACAGCACAGATATACAACAAGGAGTAATAGAAAGTGGCTTACTCTAACATGCAAAATGTAAGACAACGCAAGGACATTTCTGTATTCAAATGGCATATATCCCCCCCCCCCACGGGGCTTGTGGGCAGCATCCCCCAAAGTGCCCCTATGGCAATAAATAGATTAAAATGGTTAAAAAAAAATATCTTTATAATTCATGTATGGATTTTGTCTTAACTTGGTAGGTAGCATTCCCCAGGCAGGGGGATATGAATTGTTCTGAAGGGCTGACGACTCCAGGGTTAGGGGGCTTGGGAGAAGCGCCTGTAATGTGTTGTTGTTTTGGCTGTGTTACTTTAAAACAAAATAACACATTAGCTTTTAATCCAGCATACCATGGTCGTATTAGATCACACATCACATGTGCATGTGTAAGATCATATATCACAGCACCCCAAAAAAAAAAAAAAAAAAAAAATGACCTCTGGTTTACACTATTGACTTCTGTTCAAAAATGCATGGCCAGATTTTTACCAAACTTTGCAGGAATCAACTGCAGAAAAGGGAGAGCCAAATAGCAATGCAAGTACGACAAACTTAAAATGTGCTCACTCGCATCTGTTGAGAACAGTCGAAAATTTGGATATCTCTTCAAAATGCCTGGTTACCCTAATTTTTTAAATTTTATATTCTGATATATCATGAAATGTAAATATGATTCATATCACAATATTGGTATGGATTCTGGCTAAACATTGTAGGAATAATTTTCATGTAAAAAAGAAATAAATTTGTTTGAATGGGATAACAGCCCCTGCAGGGGACTTTGGACCAGCACCCCTAATTTGACCTACTGTTTCAATAAATGATATGTTTCTGGTGCAAGGGGAATGGGAGCTAGGTCCCTTATATTGTAAGACTCCTGCTTTCATCAGCTCAGGTGAGCATAAGGTCTGCAGACCTCTGGGTTTTTGTTAATAACGTTTTACCTTATTTCTGATATTTTTTAGGGCAAACAGAGATTGATCTGGAAGAAGAGAGTGACCTCGAAGAAGAGAGTGACCTCGAAGAAGAGATTAATCTGGAAGAAGAGATTGACCTGGAAGAAGCGATTAGGAATGGAGAGGCCCCGTGGAACAGATCTCGAATAATGGTCATTGGTCCTGCTGGTGTTGGGAAGACGAGCCTAATACGTCGACTCACAGGACAGAAGTAAGTGAACGTTGCACTTGTGATTAAGTACAGAATCACTTGAAATCCCTGAATAATACTCGAATCACACAATTTTGGTAATCGTCACCATATATGCGTGCAGCGAGGAGGCGCCCCTCTATTCTATAAAGCTGAATAAGCAATAATATTTTAATCAATCACTTGTTAAAGCATAGATGTAGCATTATTTTGAAATAAAATGTTTCTTTACCATCCAGCACAATATGCGATATGCATACATGATTCCATGGTCTAAAACTTTTGTTGTGTTAGCTGTATATAAACCTCTCAAAGAAGTTTGGAAACTCTAGTTTGATCGTTTATATCTCTCTTTTCATGGTATAATCATCGCTTTGTTTAGTATCGTTAGAAGTGGTATTTATTCCTCCTTAAAATGATACCATATTTGGTATCGCTTTGCCGCCATGGAATGAGCAGTATATCAGGATAAGGGGCAGGCCGTGTCAAAGGTGAGAGGTTGCAAAATTCACTTGTATCTGCACTGGTTCCGTTATGCTGAGCACTCCTCTTTCTTTTACATAAAGAGAGTGGGATTGTTGTAAATTACTGTGGAGCTATTGTTCCCAACTGATCATGAATGCCAAATTCTAAAGGATATCAACATGAAATTAATGAACTTTAATATGTTGACACGTCAGGCAAGATTTGCTACTGTTTGGTCTAGTCATCAACTTTCCAAAGCATGATGCCTAGGTTAACAAATGTTGAAAAGGTCCAGACAGTAGAGTACCTCGAGGCTGAAGTTCTATTAAAGTAGCTGAGCGAAGAAATGTCACAAAATGTCACAAAATGGACAAATTATACATGTACTGAAAGCTTACACCAATATGAACACAAATCATCTGCTCTAAACTATTATAAATATAAATGAAACGCAATAAGATGCTTTTTCCAAGACCCTTCTCAGAACTTCTTTTCCTGGCTTGAAAAATAAAATTACGGAGTACAGACTTATGACGTCAGAGGTTGGGCACGATCGAAATTCCTAGGCCTCTCGCTCGGCTAGCTCTCGCTCAGCTCGCGTGCGGTATTTTGCATTCAGTATACATTACCCAGACTTCGAATGATTCATACCTAAGCCAGCTTTGATGAAAGTGGAATAACAATCTCTCGAAATCAGGAAATTACATTTTATTATTGCATATAATACGAGGGGGTGAATCGTGCAGATCGATTTGTCCAAATATTCTTCCGTTTTGTGTAATTTGCTGTGAAGTTTTCGGTCATGGCTTGGTATGTGCAAGATGATTGGTGATTGCTGTTGAGTGTTGATAAATCGCGAGAGTCCCTTTGGCTTTGCATTTTTATGATGTCGTGCAGTTCCATTTATGGTGCATATATGTAATTGGTATTCGCAAGATATAATCTCACATCTATTCTTCTTTGTTTTTTATCCGTGAAATTTGCCAAAATAGCCCTACACTTTCTAAAAATTAGAAAATGTCTCGCCCAGTCAGTCACCCCAGTGCATGACGGATCGATCGCCAGTTCAGCGGGGCCGCTGCGGCGTGGCAGCTCGGCTCAGCCAGCTCGAACTTGGGAATTATGATGGCGCTAGTGTACTTTCGTATCCATTTTTGACCCGCAACTCCGGCGTGGAGATAGCCTACTAAAACATACAAAAAATCAATAAATCACTGTCACTAGTTGTGGAGCTGTGCTCATCAACTTCGATATCTAAATTTAGTAAAACTTCTTCCTCAAGCTCGGACATTGTGATAGGATATTTCGCGTTCGACTAGCTGGCTTTCGTATACGTATAATGCATGCAGCGGACAGAGCTGTGTGAGGGGCTTGGGAGCACTCTCGCTCATGTGCCCAACCTATTACGTCACACATCGTACCAGCGAACAGCGGGCTGATCGAGGGCGGAAAAAACGGGTAGCAAATTTATCATTTTTGATAGCAGATTAGTCAATTCTGTAACAATTTTTAAAAAGTAAATATGAATTATTAGAAAGATTGTAACATTACTTTTGCAATGATACCAATATTATTAAGGATAAAAGCATTTTAAAACCTTCGCTCTGGTACTTTAAAGAAAAAGAAGATTTTGCAGTGTTTTTTGTTTGTTTTTTTGTCTCATAAATTGATTCATGTTAAATTACGTGTACTTGATATTTGTTTGAATGATCTTGCATGTATGTGTGATGCCACATTATTGTTTTAGTGCTTGCATTTTTGTGTCTGTATAGTGTGTATGTTGTTCATTAAAATGACTCAGTAACATTGTTGAAGGTTGATGAAAAAAATTGCATAATTTTTGTATAAAATGTTACTTATTATATTCCTTCTACTGTACTAACCCTCTGACATGCAAAAAATCCTGAAAAAATTCTCAAACCACAAAGATATCTATGGTTTTCTTTGAAGGCGTCACTGGTCAACACCCTCTAACAGTGATTAACAGTAAATTCTCCAAACCATTTTTGAATTTTCTCAACCGTTTTTCCATGAAAAAAGACATAAAACAGGCTATTAAAAATCTTTCAACACTTAAATGTCTGGAATGGTATATAGAGCCAATATATTGTTTTGTGACGATTTTCATTCACCTAAAATGTAATTAAATTGTAATAATATAGTTGGGAGAATTAAGAAATCGATCAGATCAGTTTTTCCCAATTTGTATCATTAATAATGGTCCGTTTTCACTCAAATTTTCAGATTATATTTAATTGTACATCTAGCATTGAAGTCATTACCTTAGCACCACTTTCTCTCATCTGAACAATGTTACCAAGTCCCTTTAAAGATACGCAAAATAATTTTTTGTGAGATAATGAAAAACTGAGTGTCAAATTTGAAAGAAAATACAATTTAAATGACAAAATTATCTTTGTTTGATCAAAATCGGTTCAGAGACCGCTGAAATAAACATAAATATAACCATTTCTGATATTTGTGGTGCCCCACACATATTCGGTAATTTTGAACCAGCCGCTCAAAAACGAGATAGCGCTTTATACTTTTTATTCCAGCCAATGCTAATATTGGCTTTTTGTTGGCTTTTTCGTGTTGGTTATAATACGCAAAACCAGCCGTTTGCGTATTGTTATTATTAATTAATTAATTAACGGTCATCGTATTTGTTTTAAGTGGAGCTGAATTGGTATGATCGTATTCAATCTAAATTCACACATTTTGGGGTCTAAAATTACCTTCATAGCAATTTTAGATTCTAAAAAGGCACTAGAAATGTCATAAATAAGAATATAAGAGCAATAACCATGCAATTTGAAGGCATTTGCGGTCTTAATCAAGAACTCAACTATCCCTTTAAACGACGAGTATTCCTCATGTGCTCTGGGTTGTATACTAATTGGTTCAATCTCCACAGAAGCACATTGGTCTTTGGGGCATGCATATTGAAAAAATGTAAAGATAAACGCATACGCACTCTCCTCCCCAAGGGACTGGCATAGAATGATTTTATTGTCTGAACATGATGAAAGTGAAATCAAACAACATCACTTATTGGTTATCACATCACATTACATTGTGATATCAAAACTTGCTTAAATGATTCTCTATTCTAGAATCGATTCTCAGAATATCCATTTAAAATAAACTTTATATACTATATATGTCCCATTTGCAGGCCCGAAAAATAAAAGGTTAAATTCCAACGGCATTTGAAAGACAATACTAAGTTAGAACTTCCCTCAAAACGAAAGGGCTTGAAAATGGCTTTTAGTGGGAAAATAACGACCATTGGTTGTCGAATCGACTTAAGTGATTGCAATCACCTATAAAGAAATAGTCCGATTTTCAGACCCTTTTACCGAATGGTCTTACGTTTTGTGCTGCACAAAGATTCAATCACTGTTTCGACAAATACTCATGTATGTGTTACAGCTCATTTTATATATGTTATTACCAAAGAAAAAAAGATGTCAGTCAGTCACTCAATAGTGTCTGACAGTGAAGTCTAGAAGGTAAACGGGTTTCCTTGCATAATTTAAATACTAGGACACTGCTAATGCTTAAATTTCACAGA
The DNA here is from genome assembly GCA_037976565.1 of Mesocentrotus franciscanus. NCBI lineage: Eukaryota > Metazoa > Echinodermata > Echinoidea > Camarodonta > Strongylocentrotidae > Mesocentrotus > Mesocentrotus franciscanus. Next base: position 32,620,432 of record CP137670.1, read on the forward strand.
TAGGACATACATTACATATTCATAATTCGTGCAAAGTTCTACAGAATTTGGTGTTGGCTGCAAAAGAAACATAGTATCTTTAAGGTATTCTATGTCATTGAGATAAAATGTCAGATTCCATCTAAGATTAACATAAATCTATGAATGCCAGCCTGGTATCACAAGAGTCCGCACGAATAAATCAAAACTTTGACAAAATAGTGAAAGAAAATATTGGAGGAGCCAAAAAAAGGGGTCGCCAGTGTAGGGTCCACATACCGGAAAAAGACGAGGGTCGTGTATCAGAGCTGTGGGAACAGTGCCTACCACATGATTGAGCTTCTAAGAAAATCATGGGATGATTACCTCACAGCATTAAAAGTTTTTTATATAGAAATAATTTTGTGAGAATGTGTTTTATCTTCATTACAGGTTTAATCCAGAGGAAAAAAGTACAAAAGGAGCGGAACAGAACGTTGTGACCCAGAGCGCAGTTAGCAGATGGGTATTAGTTAATGACGCTAAAACAGGTAATGGGACTCCAGTGGATAATTGCTGATGAATCTCGAACAGGATATGCATCTTGTATTAGAAAATAATATAATACCGATTGAACTGATTAGAAAGGGGGTGCTAGCAGATCCAGAGTTTCGAGATACATTAACATGTAAGGGATGCATTCCTAACCGCTATATATTCAGCTGTCAGCCCCACGGATAACAAATGTCTACTTTAAGGATTACGTTATCAATGCAAAAACATTGTGCACAGTTGCAAATTAAAACTTAGATTTCTATTTGTAAAAAAAGAGGCTATAGTTTGGTTATTATTGTTAGGTACATTTCTTTTCCTTTATTTTTGTAGGCAAAGGTGACATAATACAAGGCATAGCAACAATGGACCCTAACTGCGGGAGCAACTCGGTAAGAGCGCAATGTTTGAATTGAATGCTGGATCCTGATTAAAGGCCCAGTCACACATAGACGACGCACGGCCCGCGCATTGAAAATCGGAAAAGGTCGTGCGCCCGACTTTTGTCAGGATTTGGGAGAAGCTAGCGAGCTGACACCGAATGTATAGCGTGTTGCTACCGCGCTGCGCGTATACAGAGCGTGTGCTCCACATATGTCTGGCATTGGTCTAGCGCGCTCTGCGAGAATCTGGCGTCCTTTTGGCATTTACATTCATGCGTCGAGCTCCGCGCACACTTTTAAGCATGCACAAAAAATCCTGACGCACACAGCGAATGACGACGAATACAGCATTGGACCAACGCTAATTCGCTGTGTGCGTCAAGATTTTTTGAGCATGCTCATACAGAGCACACGCCCTGTATACGCGCAGCGCGCTAGCAACACGATATGCATTAGGTGTCAGCTCGCTAGCTTCTTCCAAATCTTGACAAAAGTCGGGTTCGCGACTTTTTCAGATTTAAATGCGCCGGCCGTGCATCGTCTATGTGTGAACGGGCCATGAAACACGCTATTAAGAGTAATCTAACTTGATCACCACTCCAGGAACTGTTCAATATTTCCAAAGCGATCATTATCTGTTTCTGATAGTGACAATAATATCATGGTGGATTCTATTCTGAGATATCTGCCTAATAAAAAAATGAATTTGGATAGATTTCAAATAAGAGAAACATAATGTGATTTTTAAAAAGATGACTAGTCCAGCTAATTCATGTCTGTCAGATTGACATCTATATATCAATTCCACTCTCTTAAGGGTACTATGTCCCATTTGCAGGCCAAAAAAATGAAAAGGTTAAATTCCAACGGCATTTGAAAGACAATACTAATTTAGAACCTTCCTGGAAAAAAAGGGGGCTTGAAAATGTCTTTAAGTGGGAAAATAACAACTTGGTGCTGTGCAAAGATTCAATCATTTTTAATTTTGGCCATTACAAGAAGTGGGTTATTGATGTAGACAAATGCTCATGTACCCTTTACAGCTCATTTTATGTATGTTATTACCAAAGAAGAAAAACAGCCAGTCAGTCACTCAATAGTGTCTGACAGTGAAGTCTAGCAAGGAAACGGGTTTCCTTGCATAATTTGAATATTAGAACACTGCTAACGTTTAAATTTCACAGATAGGACATACATGACATATTCATAATTCCTGCAAAGTTCTAAAGAATTTGATGTTGGCTGCAAAAGGGACATAGTATCTTTAAAGCCCCACTGTACTACTTGTAGGTACTTGCTCCCTCTATATAGAAAACAATGCCTAAGCGGTGCCCGTTGGTCTCCCATGATCCTCTTTTTCTTATGTTAATTGAGAGCTGAGTTGATGAGATAACCACCTGTCAGTGACCGCGCTAGTCCCTCTAATCCCTCCTGGCCAAACTAGTGCAGCAGAGGGGCTTTACAGGAAGACCATACTCCAAAGAATAAATGCAAGGATGTTGAAAGATGAGATTTATGCTTGTCTATTGATATTCCTTACGAAAATGTTAATGAGATATATATTATGAAGATATTGTTGGCATGATGTAATGCCTTTCAGCATGACACCGGCACAGCCATGTTCTTGAAAATATGATGTACCAGGCAAACTTGTACATGCATTATGCACCAAGCTTTAGTTGAAAAGACTTTTAATTTAATAACAAAACCTTTACTTTACAATGAGGGAACACCATAGCTGAGAAGATGAAATTCCAATTTAGTGACAAATACATAACAGGGGAACAATTGTAACTCATTGATTTAAAACTACTAAAATATAGCAGTTGAGAAATCTATTTCATTTATGCGAAACTTCACCCCAGAAGAGTAAAAACTGATTTATACATTGCCAATCATAGAACAAATGATAATAAAATGTGCATCTAATACTTCCTTACCAGACACACGTTGGGAGTAAGCATCCATAGGTTTGAAAACATTTACTTGATAAACGACTTTGCGTTATCAAGAAAATGGCGATGCCCATGTCTTGCTGATAATCTTTACATTACACTAAGAATATCTTGCATTATACCTCTTTCACATACTTTGGTGGGGAATTTCTTAGATTAATGGGCAAGAATACAATTATTCTCTTTATGGCAAGCAGTTTTAACATTTATTCCCATTTCTTGATATCAAGAATTAGCATTATATTGCTTTACAACAGAAAATCATTTCTCGATATCAAGAAATAGGAATAAATGTTGAAACGGCTTGCAATAAATACGCAGCAATACGCAAGCCAAATACGCAAAGGTGTGACTGAGGCACAAGGGTAAGGATTCCTTTATATGGCGGAATAAACTGCTGGGTAGAAAAACTGCAGCATTTGTTCACGTGTAGATGAATGGCAACTTTCGCGTATTCAATGAGTTCTGTGTTGTGTTACAAGATACCAACAATAGGGACTTTTAGATTTGCACGACGAGAACGTGGACTGCTGCATGGACATCCTTTTAAGGCAATGTGACGTCCTTTTAAGGCACACTGCCGGGCACTACCAGTGCCTTAAAAGGACGTCACATTGCCTTAAAAAGATGTCCATGTAGCAGTCTACGTTCTCGTCGTGCAAATCTAAAAGTCCCTAATATGAAGCTTATTACACTTCACGTCATAAAAACGGCCTCCGTTTTGCTGGGTCATATCTGAACTAGCCTTTAGTCATGAAGAATAACAACAGTCGCTGTATACAGCACTTCCGAACAATTACATGAACACCAAATATGAATTTAGTGATGTAAAATATTTACGGATACCTGAAAGGTACTCGGAAAAAAGGAATTGATACATCTACAAACAGTCAGCAACAGGTTTAAATTGGACTTAGGCACTCTTGACGCTAAAACTGTTATCGAATTATTCATTAAAGATAAAGACCAGTTCTGGTCACGCGATTGCATTGTGAAAGAAACGTTGTGGAATCGATCAGAAAAGGTTGATCATCTAGCATGTAAGTATTGGTGTGTACTGCAAGGTTCTGGAATCATCAAAATAATAAGAAATTTGACCCAGTCTTGGTAAAGTTACAAGCACTGTACACAGAAAGATGTATATGGGACTACGCGACACGTGCGCGATATCTATTTGGTCCCAATAGATATAATAATTTACCAAATATATCAATTAGTAGGCGGTTCCCGGCAAAATTTGTATCATCACGTATTAGTCAAAACATATTCTTTCACATGATTGGTAATGAGAGCTTCCATTTCATTTTTTGAGAGGGGGGCGTTTCCAAAACTGGTCTTTACCTTTAAAGTCTTGTATTAGTCACCTGCAGAAATCGTGTAAACATCAGTTTATCTTCTAAAGCGTAGTTGATTATACTAAAGTTGATATTTCAATGTAAATACACGTTTATTCTTATTTTATGATACATATTTTATATTAAAGAAGCGAAAAGATAAACATTTTAAAAGGATTCTAATTCATGTTATACTAGTGAGTAAGCATACTGCAGCAGTATTTAAATGTTTGCTCTTCAAATTTTCTTACATTTCAAATTTCATTTTAAATAAACAGATTTGAAAATCACGTGCGTGATAATCCCAGATACAATCATTTTCCACAATGCACACTGATTTGTATAAATTACATGAAATAAACCTTTCCCAATAACCTTTAGACAGTATTAATCACACACACAAAATTGCACAATAACCATCAAATTGTTATTTTGGGGCATAACAACAGCATCTGTTTTTCTTTCTTTTAGTGTTCCACAGGAGGGGAAGAAAACCGAAGTGATCCAGCAGGTACGTTTATTACGGTCACTGCTTTTTAATTTCAGGACACTAAATACATGATATAAGACATATATGACATTTTCGAACTTTCGATTTTTCAAAGGCAAGTGCAATACAAAATGCAATGCAATAATTAGTTTTCAATAGCTATATCATGAGTAACGTTTGAAACTTTAGAAAGCTTAAGCTAGTTGCACTAGAGCTACAACCGGTCACCGACTCCTGACAACCACTGGTCGGGAGTTAGTTGTCACATGTCACAGAGAGGTTTTGGCAGTCTTTAAAAGGTTTTCAGTGATCTTTGATTGGTATCCGGATCGTTTTGACCACTTGGAGATTTATGCTACTGCATCAAAAACCTTTTGATGAAACTGGTTATAGAAAGGCATGTTTTGGTCTCTCAAGGTTAGACGACGGTCCTCGGACTGATTGCCGACTTATCGCCGACAGATCACGAGAGCTTGCCAACTATTTAATACCGGGCTATACGTGGTTGAGAAAAGGGTGACAGCTGATCGACGAGTGAAATACAATCAGTTGCTGATTGATATCAAAATGTTCGCCGACCGTCGACAACCAGCAAGGAGCTTAACTTTAGAAACTTCGAAAATTGTGTTGTTCCTTTTACTGCTTGTTTATGAAATTATTTTGTTTTATAATTTTCCACTGGAAGAAGAGAGAGAGATAAAAAAAAAAAGCAACGAAAGCCAAGAAAATCAATCATCAGCTGAACTGTTTCTTGATTTACTTAATCATGTTATCCTTTGTATTTTTATTTGTATAATCTTTTTTTCCCTGCTGCAGCAGCATGGTGAAAAGATCAAATGTCAGTCTAAAAGTTAAATAAAATAATATCTATTCATTGTTACCTAATGCTGTCTGTTATATAACAAAAGTGCCTCCACTTTATTATACCACTACATTTGGTTTTATATAATTTCAATAAAATAATGTGTAATGGTTATCACAAATATATTGTGTATTATCAAAAGTCATGAACATCATTATCATATCTGATTAGCCACTTTTCAGCCCGGATGCAGTAGAGTCACATATCACTCTTTCTTCTTTCAGGGCAGCCCCTTGAGAAATTGATTAAAAAACATGACATCTGTTCTTATTTGTGAAGAAGATTTTTCCCCTGACTTTACATTACCCTCGCCAAATCCCGTCTTTTCTTCTGTATTTCCTACTTTTAGCCATTATCTTTCTATCTTTATTTTCAAACTGTTTCTCTTTATTCTCCTATCTATCTGTTTATGACAATGGTTTTCATTTTATGATTAAATCATAATAATCTATAATGCAACCTATTAATTCTCTTTTTTAAGAACAGTATGAAACATATCAGAGTGAAACATAGAAATACACCACCTCTAAGCAACCGCATTTGCTAATAATTAGCAATATTTTAAAATATTGAATATGCTTGTTTGTGCCAGTGATTATACTCCTCTCGCCATTAAAGCTTGCTGGTCCACGTAAGAGCATTAACCATTGATCTCTGACCAGTTGTTCTCTCCTATCAATCGCCGAACAACTGCCAACCGTTTCCAAATGTATCCACGTGTGGTCGCAAAGTAGTTTACGAAAATCTTTCATGATCGGACTATGCTTGTAAGGCATTCGGCAAGCGATCAGCAACAACCCTGCAACCGCAAGACCGATCGGCAACTGATTACCAACTCTAAAATCTTGCCAATTGGTTTCCGATAGTCGCAATTTATTTTGGTTGTCAGAAGCCGTCAGCTAGTCCCATGCCTAGTGTGACTTGGGCTATAAGCATTTCCGAGCCTACAACTCGACACGGCTATCTTTACATATGCTTGAAACTATACATTGTATACAGACTTGGAGTCTGACACGTCGGGATTGGATAAGCATAGCTTTGTTCAATTTGCTTCCAAAAAACGTTACTGTTAATTCATTTCTGTTTTTAATCATAGATTTCTTGATATCTGTAGGAGTGATTGCCCTTAAAGTAGACATTGATTCAAATAGACATTTTATGTCAAATGAAAGCTCATGATCTAAAGAAAGTGAAAAGTGTCATATCTTTTCCCTAAAGCACATATGTGACCACAATCAGACATTTAACATTGAATCTTGGCATCCCCCCCCCATAAGTGAAACCGAAATCATACAAATTGGGTGGCTTCGATGATGACGTAGGCAATTGGGGTAATTACTTCCACATTCAGAAAACAAGGTACGTATCACATATGCTACTAGTATATTGCGCTAGACGGTCATTAGAAGCCATATTATCATCCATAAAATGAGTGAAATTAGCCCAGACATTAACTTGGATGTACAATATTCAACGTCTGAATCCAGTGACGATGATATTGATGGTATCGATGGGCCAGTTTTCGCTGGTGAAGTTGATGAAATTCACCCATGCCTGCTTCACTGTCACAGACGAGTCGGGCATAGTATAGATGGAAAATCCATCACGAGCATTGTTGCTGCAGCCATATGGGGGTCTTGTTTCCTTCGTCTCTTAGTTTCGCGGTCTCCCGCCATGATGAAGAATATACAAATCAATTTAGGTGAATTTTAATTACTATCATTTATTGATGCGTGAACAGCTGATCGACCCAACAACGAAAATCTTTTTCGTAAGTGCATCTATACGCTCATTGATTGAATCTGGTGACCACAGATGCAGCGACCATAATATGGAGTGTCCTTAAGGAGGTAGATACAAAAGGAAAGAAAAACCTGATGCACAGAGCTATCAAATTATATACCCATCTAAAATGACCTAAATAGCAGCGCCGTAGCCAGAGTTTGATGTTTGGGGGGCATACATGTAATTGATCGACGTCCTGGGGAGGGGTCTAAGAGGAGGGGTGTGTGATCTTGGAGAAAAAAATTGGGGGGCGTGCCCACCCGTGGCTACGTGCCTGCTAAATAGGCCTATACTATTATACTTAATATGCTAAAATATTGTAATTTAACTTTTTGAAATGAAGGTCGCCAACTTGTCAGTTGGCAGAAGGATTTTTTCCCCCACATAACACAACTGGATTGCCGTTGTTCCTTTTGTATGAACTCACTAGAGGACACGATACTAGCAACTTCTATCGTTCTCGTCCGGTTATGCGATGTTTGATTTGATGTGATTTTGTTGGTCAGTGTGATTTCAGCACGAATAATAACTGGCAATATTAATTACATATTGTGTTAATTTTCATTGGTTTCTTTCATCTGTATATGATTTCATTCGTCAGCTTTATGTAGGCTAATAAGCAACATTACACTTTTTTCATTTTTAGTATATCTTTATTTAATTCAAAGAACATACATGCAAAACAATCAAAGCATGCAACATCTTATACAGCAAAAGCCATAGACTCCATGTAGTCGGGTACAAACTTTTGTTTGCTTTGAGGACAGTCTCCAATCGCCTACGTCACATTATTTTGGGCGTTTTATTGGTGTCATTTGGGTGAGAAAATGAATGATGAAAAATTTATGGTGATTTGGTTGTTACGATTTAATTAAGTATTAAAAATTGCTGAGGTCATAAGCTTTCCATTGATATATCCTTAGATTTTGATTGAAGGGCTACTTTGTAACAGTACTGCGGAGGCCTGAGTCATTACGGGTTTTGCCAAGCCCGGGTATATGACTGGGTTTTGCCGAACCAGGGTTTGACTTGAGAATTTCGGGCGGGTACCAGCTATCAGGTACCATGCAGGTCCCGAACAGAATTTTCCCCGCACCGAAAATTGTGTGCATGCAGTGCCATTAATTTTTTTTTTTCAATCCACAAAATAATGGCTTACCCATGATATTATGATAAAGGAAGATAAATTAAAGCTCTTGGAACAACATCGAAGTGACTTTCGTTCGTTCTAAAAAATGTGTGTATCAAGGCAAGCTTAAGTTGGGAGTCGAGTATTTCATGCTTGATGTCTAGCGTGGATACATACCTACACCGTCATACATGCAGACAAAAGTCCGAACTGATCGGAACAATTAGCATTAAACCAACTAAAAATATCACATAAGACTTTAAGAGACAACAGCACAACTACATTACCGTAAAACGATACTTTGCTTTGACAAACAATACTATACATATTCATAATATCTCACAGAAATAATGATGTTTTATGAACTACGCACCCACTCAATATCGTGTTCAGCTAGCCATCATTTTGAAATGAGACGTTGTCTTGCAGTAGACTGTAGATATCAGCATGCAGCAGAGAGGAAAAAATTGCTTTAACAATGTTCCTGTATAGTAAAATGTATTATGCTTGGTTGATTTTGCATGGAACATGAATAACAGCAACCAAAAATCAATCAAACCAAATAATAATTTGGTAGATACATAAGCGAATTCAACCCACAAGATAAGATCCGTAGACCTTTACATAATATATTTTCATGTTTTTTCCTTTTCCTTCAATTTGTTATAAATAGGCACAAAAACCGTTGAAAGACCTCAGGTGAGTAATCAAAATTCAACTATTTTAAGAATAAATTTTCTCCCTTCTGTTTTACAATATGCCTTTGATTACAGACAAACTGAATTTGGGGTGAATATATACTTGATATAGGTTTTCCCTTAAAGATAAAGTTGAGTTCTGGTCATGCGGTTGCATTGTGAAATTAAGAAACGGTGGGGGATAGATCAGAAAAAGTTGATCGTGTAGCATATAAGTATTGGTGTGTTCTGCAAAGTTCTGGAATCATCAAAATGATAAGAAATTTGGCCCAGTCTTGGTAAAACTAACAAGTACTGTACACAGAAATAAGTATATGGGACTACACAAACAAGTGGCATAAAAATGAGGCCCACATTTTTAAGCTGTACGTTACATGTCATATTTAGAATATGAAGGCATTTGAAGAACCATGCTTTTCAGGGATAATTTTTTATCTGATGTTCTTCCACATTTGCATAGTAACAATGATAACGCTTACAAATTATTGTTCACCTCTCCCCAGAACTAACCTTCTCTTAAATAATAGTAATATTACTCAGGAAATTATTAATTTGTCAGCTCATATAGCTTCTTATACTAAATGCCTGAGCATGCAATATTTGTATGATACAGTCAAACCTGTCTATAGCGACCGCCCAAGGGAAACACAAAAAGTGGTCTTTGTAGACAGGTGGTCTTTGTAGACAGGTTCCTTTAGTACATGTTTCAATGAGAAACCATATTCAAGGGAAACCAAAAATGTGGTCTTTGTAGACAGGTGGTCTTTGTAGACAGGTGGTCACTAAAGCAGGTTTGACTGTATATATATACATGTATAACTATATGAAAACAATACATTCATGCAATTGTGAATTAATTTAGATGTCAATTCAAACACTTGGTTTGTTTTCAAGTTCCTTCTCTGAGTCCTGACAAAGATTATGACATACTCGACGAATGAAGGAAGAAACCCAAAGCTACGTCCATGTCATATATTGTATAATTTTGTTCAATACTGTATATTACATTCCAGTATGAATATCCAACATGTTTGGTTATTCACTTCTTTTTCATGCCATCTCTGTACATAGGTTATAATATATAAATTATAGAATGGGATATTTTTTTCAAAATTATCCTCTCTTTTGAGAATCCATGCATGATGCGTTATACAGGTATAAAACAAATATTGACTGGTGATTTTTCGGGTCACGGTTAAAACAATGGCTGACCGCTGATCTCGAGACTGCACTACATATTAATAATGTTTGTCTCTCTCTCTGTTATGTATCACGATATAGACCCAAGAAACGCCCTCTACTTCATCACAACCAATGATTGAAGGTATTCTGACAAATTTTATCTATTATGTTTTAAAAATATATTGTCATTATATTTTATAGATTAATTAAAAATATTCAACAGTTCTAAGCACCAGTGCAGGTGCAAATAGTGATAGCACAAATTGTTTATTTGAAGGTAGAAAAGAAGAAGGGGAGAGAAAAAAATAGTTCAAGTTAAATATCATCAATGGGGAAATGTTATACAGCGCTTTTTACCCTAGTTTTCAACACTATTCTGTTTCAAAGACACCTTTCAACCAATCTGCACCATTTTATTTTAAAGATCTAAGATACGTGTCAGTGTACCGGTACGTGTTTGGTAGACTGTGAACTAAAAAAAAAAATTAAAAAAAAAATCATTGTATCACTTTTTTATTTGCAGAAAATGTGCCCTCGACACGTGAACATAGACATGTAAGTCAGCTTCTCAAATAATATGTGTTTGATATGATTTGACCTGCTATTAAGTTTCATAGAATAAATACAGAAACAGTTCTTTATTTGGTCTCTTTAGGAACATAAATACCTATAGCCATTACTCTTCTGTACGTAATTCATTACATATCTTCTTGACTCTCTTTCTCTCCCTATATATATATATATATATATACATATACATATATATGTGTATATCATACTCGTGTCATACACGTCTATCACGAGAACGTGTATTTGTGTATTTTTATACATGCTCTTGGTTGAATTATTATCTGTTATTCACTATGTTGTTAAATGCAAATTTGCTTCAGTGAGTGTTTTATTCTCACAGATTGCAGATTCTGACATGGGACATGATGAAGACGTAACAGAATCGAAGATTCAAAACAGAGGTAAGGTGTAACTTTAGAGGTAATACAGGTAACAGTACGGTTTGCAAGCTAGATACTTTTTGTCTCATGCTTCATCGGGTATTTGATTTAAATGTTGCAACAACATGGTTATCCAATGTTGTTTTCTAGTCTGTACACTTTTTTTGCTTATGCAATGATTCTTTACACCACGTATCTGAATAATCCTGGACACTGAAGCTAGAATCTCACTGGCATGGGCTACGACAACTCACGACTAGCTGGAGACACAAAATTGCGAGAAAATTTGTGAATGAGCGATAATTTTCACTTCAAATCACACACTTGAGTGGTACTTACGACACATTTGCTGAATTTGGGCCAAAATTAGGCCAAAAAAAAAAAAATCATTTGGTTGTCCTCGACCGCCCGCTCCTCATTTTCGGCCCGCTCGTATTTTTTTTTTTTTTTTAGATTTATTTATTTTTTTTTTTAAAGAATAAACATTTATTTTGGAGCAATTTTAAACGCCAAACATACCATTTGATGCATGTTGCAAGGAACAAAATGTGTCCCGTCGCCAATTTGGTCCTTTTAGTACGCAATTATGTCTTTAATAGAGAAGAGGAGGGAGTTTTCGGCCGGGTGGCAGTTTTCGGTGGGTCCGTTGTATGCGTGGTAGCATAATACACATATTACACACATACAAAACATATCAGAGTCACAGGAGAACCACATTTGCAATAGAAAATGTATCCTTAAATATCACATTTTAGCGATGTAATCGGCAGTTCCGCTACCTGAATCTGAAAAATCGAATATCTTACGCGTTTCTGTAAGGAAGATGGGTACCAAAACCTGAGCTGTATTTCAAGTATTTTTCAGATTTAGATCACTATTTTTCGTGTATCGCAAGATCAATAGTGTCTCCCCGCAGGTATTAAATCATTGCAGCCGGATCACCACAGGTATAGTTTTTGGCGCCCCGAGCTCTGGCGTGGGATACCTGCTCCGGCCGCACAAACAAACGACGCTCTCCCTATAGACGTACGTACGTTTTACAGACGAAAACTGCCTCGCTATAGCCAAAAACTACCTCCGAAACAGCGAAAATGAAAATGAATATTGACATGGCAATTCATGATTTTTGGCCGGGATTCTGTTTGTGTTTAAATAATAAAAATATTGGCTTCATGATTTGAACAGAAAAGGAAAATAAATAGGAAGTAATGAGTCCATATGAAGAAGAAAACAAATGGAAAAAAAAATAAATAAAAAAAATCCGCCCGCCCGCCCCTACTCCAGAAAAGCAATCAAGGACAACCAAACAACTTTTTTTTGTTGGCCTTATTAAGGTGAATTACTTTCGGACTTTAGGAATTTGAATCAACTACATCACAATACCTATATGTTTTGTTTTAATTTCTCATAATTGATTGCCGGTAATAAATTCCATTTATACTCTTGTAATAATTACAGCTCTTTAATTACATAAAGCTGAAAGTACATCATACATTATATAATGTATCAGTTCTATGTATATGTACAATTCCTCATTTATGTAACAACACTTATATTTTATTATATTTTTTGCTTCATCAAATCAGGCAGCAACCGATCAACACTAGAGAAAGGAAATATGTCTGAAGCTACAAAAGACGAAAATAGCGAAACAGTTTCGCCTACAATTGATAAAGATAAAATTGCTGAACTTTCAAAAGGTATTACTCGTGAAGAGATCACAAATGTGAAGTCATCCGCACTTGACATAACCTACAGCATGTGGGACTTTGGAGGACAGGAAATTTACTACATCACACATCCAGTAAGTCCATGGACCTGTTATAAGTGGGGGGTTATCGTTGCGACGGAGGAAAAACTCAACACAAAATATAAAACTCAGTTGACAAATAAATGGTGTAATAATTGTTCGCCCATCAGGCTTCTTCATGTTACTGAAAAATACAAATGTAGAAGAGAGAGAGAGAGATAGAGAGGTGATCAAACATTTGCTCTGGAGACGATTGCTCCGATCTGTGTTGGGTTAGAGTTGCAATGAGGAATTTGATCAGTTAGCGTAGAAAATCAATGCGAAGCAAATGTCACAGGAGCATGTGTCGTACAAGACCATGGAGTGATTCAGGTTTTGGCTAGTGGAATATTCGTCAGAATAACAATTAACGATTACAATTGAAAATTCTTTGATCAGAAATGCATATAATGTATGTATAGTCAAAACTCACATGCCCCCCGACAAAGCTGGTATTAATTAATGGAGGTTGAAGATAATAATAATAATAATAATATTGTATTCTTATATAGCACACGTATCCACCTTGCAAGGTGCTCAAGGCGCTCCATCATTACCCGGTTATGCTAGGCTGCCGATTTTGGCGCTGAAAGCATTCAAGGAATTCCTTCCTACCGGTATACCCATTTAACACCTGGGTGGAGAGTGGCAAGTGTAGACTAATGTCTTGCCAAAGGACATTAATGCCGCCGCGGGACTCGAACCGCGGACCCTGTGATCCACAGTCCGACGACTTATCCACTAGGCCACAACACTTCTTTTGTCAGTCTGTCGGTCAACTGAATCTCGTGTTGCCAAAGCCACTGGCCAGTCTCCTTGGTCTTGTGGTTAAGGCATTTGCCTTTTATTCCCGGAAGAGACAGTTTTTTCAACCTTTGCAAAAATTTCCAAAAAACGACGACAGCAATGGAGAACTTTGAAGGTGTGCAGCCATTATCCTCTGATTTCCCTTCGCATTGTATTTATTTCCATGAGAGTTGCCAAACCTGTGATATAGCTTTGCTTACATTTAAATATATATATATATATATATACACATATATATATATATACACACACAGATATCTACATAGGTATAATATACATGTATAAATAGATAGTTAAGCATTTTCAACTACTCTTTCCATAAATTGTCTGTATAGCTTTTTCTGTCGTGGCGGTCTCTTTACATTCTTGTTATCCCGCTACACCTTAAGCTGAGTGATAAAGCACCGCGCGAAGAGGATGCCCAAGATGCTCTGAAGCAAGTAAGTAGTGTTCATTCTGTTCTCAAACCTCAGCCACATCCTAAGTCATACTTGAGTGACAACTACATGGTCCCAGCGACAGCTGAAAAAAGCTGCAACTATCAACAACTGCTGCTGGCTAAATTTAAAATACAATTTACTAGGTGAATTGGCGCTGAGGGGTTGGAGAAAGGATGCCAAATTATTCCCACACATCAATGCACATGTTGATGATTGGTTACAGACCGGTTGTCAAATTACCCCCTCCTTGAAAGATTTAAGATCGAAATACTTCATAGATTAATGCATATGATCCTGATTGCACACTAGACTTGTGCTAAAGGAGTTTGGAATATGCGTCTTCTTGTGTTGCTAAGTGAGATTATAGAAGAATGAGGCTTTTTCGGCTGTCTATTAACAAATGCACGGGGAGGCATGCATACCAAAATGAGATGGCGGGTACTAAAATATTGGCAATTAGAAAAAGAAATCCGAAGGGGTGACAGCCCTATCAGCACGCACCTTGTTGTATGCCTATGATATTGGTGCCCCTCTCCCTTTTCTAGACACAAGCTTGGCCATATAATAACACCCTCTTTTAATATTAAAGGTGCATTTTGGGGAAACTTAAGAACATACTATTCAGTGCTCTTAAAACCGTTGCCTACTGGAACTGGGTGTTCCTGTATTAAGCCTATGGGAATGAGAGAATTCCGTAGTCAACTGGGTAACCACAAATATGGTATAAACAAATTATTTTCATTCTCCCATTTTTAACTTTCTTTCAAAAATTGCTGAAGAACCTGTGGTCATTAATAATATCCATACAGTAAATATTCAGTCTTGCCTAGTCTATTCAAAATCACCAACACAAGAATATCCAAAACTCTTGTACCGCAAGTTCAGTGCTCAAAATGAAAGGCATGTAGTCAGAGATTTCTTCAGCATAATGTATTTTACAAAAAACAAAAGTATTTATCTTTGTGTAACATAGCCAAATTATATTCGGTGAACCATTTAACTCTTAATTTGAAATCCAACTGTGGATTATAAAAAATAAGACTTAAAAAATTATTTTTATCAGATTTGGATTGAGGTTTGAAACCTGTATTTTACTGTATATACCACAGTATTTTATTTTTTTATTTTTGGGGCATGTAAAAATACAGCACCTATAACATAAACCAGATTATGTCTAATCTTATAAATATACTATCTCTTTCGACCATAAGTCACTAGCCTTACTTTGCATTTAATTGTCTTTTTGTTTGAACACCCTTTGGAATTTGCTATGCATAACGTGTGTCGTGAATTTGAAGGCATCTTCCTTTCAGCCTAGATGTCAAACACTGTCTTGAAATGCTAGAATGAATGAACACAGTAAAATTTTGAATAAAATGTTATTCTGTAGAGCTGTGTTTATTTTATATTTAATAAGCAGATAAAATTGAAAACGATTCCGCAATTGAAAATTTCAAAATTCGATTTTGATTTACAATTTCAGTTGGAAGGGTCTTCTGTAAGAACACATCGTACCATTCGGGACTTGGTACATTTTTGGTTGATGTCGGTCTACACCCATGCAGTACGAGATTCTAATCATGAACCTAAGGTCTTGTTAATAGGAACGTTTGCGGGTGATGAGGGCCCGGGAATCATTGAAGAGAAGGTAAGATCACTTTAAAAAAGGAAGGTATGAATTCTTTATATCATATTATACAAAGATTAGCACGGCCGTTAAATGGCAAAACAATATAAACTATGTGGAATTTTTTGAAAATTGACTTTTTTAACGTATTTGGCTTTTTACAAGTATAATCTAACTCCTTATGAAATATTAAAACCCACACGCACCCCGTCAATGAAATATTGCACCCCCTGCCCAGAAAAAAATGTGTTATAATTGTGTCTGCAAAACAACGTAAGCAGCGATAAGCGGGCCCCTTTTTAAACACGCGCCCATAGTGTTTATGGCAAAACAACGTAAACGGCAATACGTTGTTTTGCTGTGCTCACTACTCCAATTTACATAATTTATGTATAGAGACCCTGGAAAAATGAGTGTGCATATGCACCCTGTGCATGCACCTGTACAAACACTTCCACAGACAAATGCAAATGTGCTCACGCTATTAAACTTTGTCAAAAGTACACGAGTACGGTATGTACACTTATGCTATTCTGCCATCGTTTTTTGGAGATACATTGTTTTGTCGTAGCAACTCTGTCATCTATCGAGACATACGTTAATCTGCCATGTTTTGTCGTAGCAACTCCATCATCTATCGAGACATAGTTAATCTGCCATAGCAATCGCTTGGTTAGTGCGGCAAAACAATGCATGTTTTAATTTCTGCAAATTATTTGAATATGTGGGACCTCTGTAACATTATTTTTTATTGTACATAACAATAACCACTTTATTCATTCTCAGTCAGAATACAAAATATTTAACAAACCTGAATTACTGGAAAAGACACTACATGTAGATACATTGTTTTGCTGTAGTACGACCGAGCGTTTCAGAGAAGAAAATAAACAGGCTACGTATATTAGTAGTTGGACTGGGTTGATGAATGTGTTTTTGTTTTTGCCGGGGTAACATGATAGTATTATTGATTAACGAATTTCATTTTTTGTTTCGAATAATTAGTCTGTTAGTCATTTTTACATGTGCACGCTTCACATTCAAGTTTTCAATTAATTAATGAAAGGGTTTGAGATACTCGACAACAAAATTGGCGGCATCTGGAGTCAGAACCGAGATATGTGTCTTCACTTTATTGATCTCTCATCATCAACAGCCTCTGTAACAGTGATAACAAAATTTGACCATATATTTATATCATGGGGGTAATGACATGAATGATACAATGATAATGATACCAACAAAACAAATACTTGTTCACTGAAATTGTAATATCATGCAACTGCAACTGAACCTCAACCATCAACTCACTAATTATTAAAAGTTGCAGTGATGGGCTTCCTCCGTCTAATATCATGAACGATATATTCCATTGTACAATTGAATGGATTCCAATTTACAATGTTAATCAGGTATTAAATGTTGAAGCATTATTTCCAGAGAAAAACATGTTGAGTAACTTGTTGAATTTAAAATGGCTATATTTCAACCATGTAAAATCAGGTTCAGTAGTGAAATAGAGAGAGAGAGAGAGGGAGGGGCTCTTAGTACAAATGAAATCTAAGGCACTATTACCCACATATTTGATTTCCACAAAGGTCACGGCCAAATTCCAAGAACTGAAGGACCAGTTAGGATCCAACCCCTATTGGAAGCAAGTTCTCTCTCCCATGTGTGGGATTGACAATCAATTTTCTCCAGAGTCTGAGGTAAGTTATTGGTTAATGATGATATTTACATCAGTTGATATTAATATTGCTGCTTGTAAGTATCGGATTGCATGGTGATGTGGATATACAGTAGGTTTCGATTGCACCATGTGAGAGAGAGGGAGGATTGGGGAGTCCTGAAAAGGACTCTCGGTAATCTATTCTTTCTTGAGGGTGTGTAGTCTTGAAAAAGATTGTTGGTGTAGTCTTGAAGAAAAGACTGTTGGTTATCTTTCTTAGCTTATATAGTTCTTAGGCGAACTATAGCGCCGGTTGGAAAGGATGGATTGTAGGAGTGGCTCGACGTTTCGAACAGGTTGACTATCCGTCGTCAGGGACACACTCGGCATCTCGCCGACACAACAACGCCGCCTACGTCGGGGACACACACAGCATCTCGCCGACACAACAACGCCGCCTACGCCGGGGACACACACAGCGTCTCGCTGACCCCCAAGTCTGCAACCCGGAGACTCCAGCCCAGACGGACAAGCAGCCCACCCAAGTCCACACCGTGGTGACTCAAGCCCACACGGTCATGTATAGTACCCCCACGTCCGCAACCCGGTCACTTAAAGGGATAGTCCACCCCAGAAATTTCTTTATACTGTCGAAATCTCCATAAAATTTCATGTAAGATGATTTCATTTATTTTTTAGAAAAGACAGGATTTAGCTGTAGAATCACAGTTGAAACATACGCATTCTCCCTGTGATCGCCGTCACTGGGGATCGCCATTTTGTGAATTGACCCGCCGTGGTGTGACGTATCTTGCGAGCTGGCCGTTATTGTATTCTGATTGGTTGGTGAATTTGTACAGGAATATTGATCTGTAAGATGCTTATTAGCATTTTGTTTTTCACTGTTAAACTTATATGTAATTCAAAAATAATTATTAAATAAACTTGTATTTATTAACGTTCACAAAACTGTTGCAATAAATTTTAAAAAGAGTCTACAAAACAAAACTCGTGTAATTTTTAAATTGGTTTCGTCGTCAAATGCGCACGCGTACGTGCGTGCATCGTACATTTGTAAACAACTTTCGGCTTTCTGTATCTACGGAAAATCCAGATAGCTTCTTACTAAGAATATCGTGAATTTCACAACTTTCTTCAATATACAATCGACATGTCATCGTCTGAACCAGTGTGCTAGAATCCAAGAATCAAATGACTTTGTTGGTCAGTAATTTTATAATTTGTCGACAACTTGCACATGGTCATTTTTCTTGCTCAAGGAAAAAATTAACTTGCCAATAATTGCAATACCGGGTACCGTAAGCAGAGCAGTAACAATTAATGTCCAATAATCAAAGTTTGTGAATCATTAGCTAGCTACGTGTGAGTTGAGAATTTCACATTATTAAATTCATGAAGGTACATTTAATCTACGATCACAAGTATTATTTTGAATCAAATTGAAACGCTGTTTGACACATATATCTAGGTACCATCCCATCGCTTCGCGAAGCTAGCTTATAGCGCTAGTATTGGAAGGTACCAGCTAGCACTAGCAGACGACAACCGCGCGTGCTGCACAGTATAAATATACAGCGGGAGGTTGATTCTTGAAGCCCGGTAAAATGAAATTATAAAACGGAAAGATAATTAATATAACTAACCTGTTTAGTACGTCTTCCAGAAATCCTTCTTTCACTTGATGTGCGCATCTTAACCGGTCCTCGATGTATGAAAATGGTAGGAATAGCATCATCTTTGAGGATTTTTCGAGGTCTTGTACCGCATAGCTCCGCTTTCAGATCATGCTCAAGCACCGTGGTTCAAAGTGGTCGCTACAAACGACATGATTTCTATTATATTGGTAATTGTTCAAGTTGAATTTCGCCGATTTCAGCGCAGCAATCCATTTTGCACACCTTTCCCGTTCTTTCACGGCGTCCGGTATTGAGTAAAAACTTTTACCCTTTGTCCTAGAGGAGTCATTATAGCAACCTATTGCTTGGCAAAAGACCATGATTCGTCGTGTCAGTGCGATAACAGTGTACTGCGAGCGAAAGTGAATGTCTGCGAAATAAGAAGGCAGCTCGCAACATACGTCACAATTTCGATACTATCGGTTATTTTTGGCGATCGTTTCATGCCCATGTAACGCTATTGCATATGGCGGACGGCTGATTTTCGATACAAAAAGTCGATATATCTTCGTTATGCGATCATGGATTTTAATGAGACTTGTATCATTCTTCATGGTATTATTAGGTCTATATCGTCAGCTAAAGAAAATCCTGGGGTGGACTTTCCCTTTAAGCTCACGCACGCCAACTAGGCGTTGTGGCGTGCGCCTGTAATTCAGCTAACAGTGGAAGTTAAAAACTGATTCAGCCGAGGACGCAGGTTCAAAGCTGAGTCACGTCTTTCGGATGGTGACGTTTAAATGTCGGTCCCCAGACGTAAATAATCAAATGTGATTCATACACGTCTGTAAAAATACAATACACACACACACACACGCTATTCCCCACTCCTAATGACGGATAGTCAACCTGTTCGAAACGTCAAGCCACTTCTACCATTCATCCTTTTCAAAGATAACCAACAGTCCTTTTTTCAAGACTACACCGACAGTCTTTTTCAAGACTACACTAACAGTCCTTTTCAGGACTACACACCCTCAAGAAAGAATAGATTACCGAGAGTCCTTTTCAGGACTCCCCAATCCTCCCTCTCTCTCACATGGTGCAATTGCAAACCTACTGGATATTAATATTACCATGCGCTTTACACTTTTAGCCCTAGTCCATTAAAAAGAAATTGCAGTTGAAAAGGTATCCCCAAAAGATTTTCATAACCGTGGAAAGATAAGGGTCTGTACTATCAAATGAAAGCAAACTTAGACCCCGTTCTCATTCACTTCGTTGGAGCGGCCTAACTAAGACCAGTTCCTCAGAAGTGGTTCTTAGGTGAGTGAGAACAGTCAAAGTGGTCCAGGAAGTGGACTTCTGGACCACTCCACAAGACCACCTCGGGAGGTGGTCTTGAGGAACGGGTCTTATTAAGAGCGGTTTGGACCACTCTAACGTGCAATGTGAACGGAAGCGTACTTTAAACGGAAGTGAGCTAGTGACGTTCCGCGGTACATACGGATTGTATTCCGCGCGCGAAAAAATTGACCCGCTGACCTGAGCTGCCATAACAACAAGACCACTTTGATTCATGGAGCGGTTTGAGCCATAAAAAACTGCTCGGAGTGTGAACGCTCGCAGACCGTTCCTCAAGACCCGTTCCTCTGGAGCGGTCTAACTAAGACCACTTTCAAAGTGAGTGAGAACGTTATTTTGTAGTTTTATTAATTGCATCCCCCGGCAGTATTTTGGAATTTGGATTCAGCAGCGTTACGCCGCTGCGTCCGCCATGTTATATTTTTGTGTGCGCTCTTACTGCCACATTTCTTGAAGGATTTCTTTCAAATTTTGTATGGAGGTGTATCTTGGTATAATCTACACACCTATATTAAATTTTAGTGATGCTGCCCTCAGTGCTCCGCCTTCTATATGGTAAAAGGCCATATTTTGTGTAGATGGTTTGTGTGCGCCTTATAGGCAACATTTCTCAAGGGATATTGTTCAAATTTTTAACGAAGGTGTATCTTGGTATAATCTACAAGCCTATAGATTTTGGTGATGCTGCCTCCAGTGTTCCATCTTTTATGGGTCAAAATCATATTTTGATAGATGTCTTGTGTGCACTCTAGTGTGCGGTCTAACTGCAACATTTCTTGACAGATTTCTTTCAAATTGTGTATGGAGGTGTATGGTGGGAAAATCTATGCACCTATAGTTTTGGGTGATGCTGCCACCAGTGTACGATGTTTAGGGTCAAAGGTCATATATTGCAGGATGGTGTGAGTGCACTCTGCAGACCACAGTTCTTGATGGATTTCTTTCACATTTTGTATAGAGATGTATCTTGGTACAATCTACACATCTTTAGTGTTTGGTGATGCTGCCACCTGTGTTTGGCTGTTTATTTATAGGGTCAAAGGCCATATTTTGGTAAGTGTCTAGTGTGCGCTCTGCAGGTCATATTTCATGACGGATTTCTTTCAAATTTTGTATGGAGATGTAGCTTGGTACAATCTACACTTTTGGGCGTTTCTGTCCTCGTTGTTCCATCCTTTATAGGATCAAAGGTCATATGTCTTTTATGCGCTGTAACTGCCACATTTCTTGACGGATTTCTTTCAAATTTTGTATGGAGGTGTGTCTTAGTAAAATCTACACATCTTTAGTGTTTGGTGATGCTGCTCCTAGTTTTGACAATAGTCTGAGCCACTATAGTGCCGATCTATACATCATCCTTTTGTTTCAGAGAGGGGAGAGGGGATCTTTGTCCCTCCTTCGAACATAAGGATGACACAAAAATCGCTGCTAGTGCCGGGGGATACATTCGCATTGCGTGGCAATGGAGATTACGATATTTCTACTTATTATTATTATTAGTAGTATTATGATGATAACTAGAAAAATAATTTGGTCTTATTTAGGCTCATCAGTATTGATATTGCTGTTCATGCAGGTCCTGCAAATATTTTTTATCCCAACATTGCCAGGTACCCACTTACACCTAGGTGAAGCTGGCCCAAAGTGGGACAAGAATATTAACATGTTTAATTTTTCCTTTTCAGAAAAAGATTTGATTGGTTAACTGATAGACCTACTAACCTTTTGATTAATCAATCGATTACTGACTTTTTCTAAATGGACCATCCTCAGATCATTGGGGATTGTTTTTTGGCAAAGTTGTAATGCCATATCAAAATTGTACAAACTCACCAAAAATTAATACTTCAAAGCACACTAAAAAGTAGTTAATTACTCATGCTTGATAGGATATGCCAGCACATGCAGAGAGCATGTTCTTTCATAAATCTTCTTTTATAAAGATCAGAATATGAACATTTCTAAGCCTTTTCACGATTCTTGACTCTCAACTTTGTGGATACCAGCCAGACCAGACACCAATTTTTGTCAAGTCTGGATTTTGAATCCTTTTTTACAAAAGCAGCTTGTCCTCATTGAAGCGTGAAATATTGTTTCTTGATGGTGTCAGGTGATAGAAGAGACCCTAAGCTCTCCACAGGTATGACCATTTCCCGGCACCTTGTTGGAATAGTTAATTGAGGCGACCTTTTCCGACCGATTATTTTTTATTGAGACGCACTGTAGTTTGGGATTTCACCTTTATGAGATGCTTTTTGTAGGTTTCCACGATGAGTGAGTATTCACGATTGAAGGCTTTCGATAACACCATGTGATAGCCCAGTGGCGGATCAAGGGGGACCCGGGGGCTCGGGCCCCCTCCCCTGGCAAAAAACAGGTAAAAACACCCTTGTTTGTTTTTAAAAAGGAGATGGGCCCCTCCCCTGGCGCTCAAGGGGAAGGATGGGGGGGGGAGGTGGATGTTGAGTAAAATTAGTGCTCGGACCCAGCCGGCGGCAACGCCCCAAAAAAAAGGGGCTCTCTTGCCACCGGCTAGATCCGCCCCTGGATAGCCTGATATATGTCAAATTACTTATGGGCCAACTCGTTTCCTTTTCACGCAAAATAGTTTGAAATTCGCTTTTACTCTACAAATACCAATATGTTGTTTTTTCCTTCAATTTCTGTGGCTGCGCAAAGCCTTCTCAATCACAATGGCTTCTTTCCTGTTCCTTCTCATATTTCTATTTCACCTCATTCTTCATGTATAAAACAAAATCCACAAAAATAGTCTTGTGTAAGTGTTAAATTTAATATAATTTTGTTCGATTAATCTCTTTCTCTTTCTTTCCTTTCCTTTACCCTTTTGTATTCCTTGTAAATGGCCCCTATGTGAGTTTTGTTTCAAGAAATATTATAAAAGTCTTTTCAAGAAGTCTAACACATGGTAATACCGAAAGCCTTCAACGTGTTTATCACTTGTATAAGGACCATTCTCATTTCTAAGCATCACAATGAAAATACTTGCCATATTGCACCCCACAATTCACACTGGCATCCAAACTCTGTGAAGTTAGATTCTTTGTGGAATTAAGGGATTGTAGCAGCACTGCGCTGGCGCACATCTTGTTCCCAGCTTGCTGTGCAATTTGATACTGCCTCAGTGTTGCCTATCGATGGGCATTCTGCTTTTGTTGTTCTCTCTCCATGTCCTATACTCCTCGATGTCCTAGTAATTCTCATGGAATAGCAACTAAGACTCTGAGTCCGTACCAGATATCTAATTTTGGCACGACTGACACATGCAGGAAGTGCAAGTAATCACTCAAGCCGAGGAGTTTGAATATACGGCAGTGGAAAACTCGTGAGCAAATTTCTTGCGAAGATAGAAAATTGCTAGTATATTTGCGAGTGTCTGCTCGCGAAGATTTATGTGGTTTTCTTGTCATTAAAAACACTCCTAGAAAGCACATTATTACAGGGTTAATGCTGATGAGGTAGTGAGGGTAAATGAAACCATTATAATGATCATTGTTGTTGTTCTTATTAATATGTGTAGTAGTTCAAGTAGCAAATGTAGTAGAAGTAGTAGTTGTTGTAGCAGTAGTAGAAGTAGTAGTAGTAGAAGTAGTAGTAGTAGAAATAGTAATAATAGCATTTTGAAAGGCTGCACTTCTATTTTATTGATTACGATAGCAGTTCCCGCTTGGTTGTTGCAATGACCACCTTTCAGATGATTTTGAATTGTATTTCCAACGAGAATAGGTTTTCACACATCGGCAGATAATCATTAACAAAATAATAAAAGGTAGTAAACGTGTTTTTACCACAGGCAGTAAGAACACTAAAATATATAAGAAAGGAGAAGCAGAGGAAATGTATGAAAAGGATTTTGGATGTGTTAGGTTATCCCTAAGTTATCCAATTTTATTTTGCAGGTGGAAAAAATTCAAGAACGTATTGATGGACTCGTGAAGGACTCGGCATATATGAAGGTTCTGATGCCAATTAAGTGGAGAACATTTTTAACTGAAATAGAGGACAGTGATCAAAACACCTTAACAGTGACAGAGGTAAGCAGAGCGGAAATGATTGCGTTCTTGGTGCAGTCATGGAAACAATATCTGCTCCTTTGCTTGCATTAGACTCTTATACAGCTGAATCGCCGGATCAGAGAGAAAATCGTTTTTTAATTGCATGCTAGAACTAAACATTGTTATTTTTTTAAATAGCATTCATATTGAGGCAAGCGTCATCTTGTATATTACATGTACCTCATTTGTAAGGAGTGGTTTAATAGACATTTCGCGATTGCAAAATTACAATCAATAAATTTATGTAGCTTGAAAGGGTGTCAGAGGGCATTCAATTTCTGGCCTTAATTGGGTTAAAACGAACGGAGTGTGAAGCAAATATACAGTTAACAACTAAATTATTTATACCCCTTGTAAAATTTATGTTTTGGGGGGTGTTTTTTGTAACTCACAAAAGAAACGTGGACTGGTTAAGGGATTTTGTTGAATACTTTTAGATCTAAGCTTTGATATATTACCCAGGGCAGGAGCGGATCCAGCCGGCAGCAAGATAGGGGCCCAAAAAAGGGGCCCACTTCTTGCGAAAATTTAAAAATCGTGCCGGTCGATTTTTCGCTCAGTGGGGGGGAGTAACCACTCATTTTTTTTTCAACCTCCACCCCCTCCCCCCTTGACCGCCAGGGGAGGGACCCCATCTCCTTTTTTTCTCCAAAAAAGGGTCTTTTAACCTGTTTTTTTCTAGGGGAGGGGGGCCCCCTGGATCCGCCACTAACCCAGGGAGCAAAGCAGGTTCTTAAGACATGAATGCTGTAAAAGGTTGTTGGATATCAACATGTTCAGTACACCGTGCTGCCCAATTTCTAGGTGGACTACCTTGACAAT
Organism: Mesocentrotus franciscanus; assembly: GCA_037976565.1. NCBI lineage: Eukaryota > Metazoa > Echinodermata > Echinoidea > Camarodonta > Strongylocentrotidae > Mesocentrotus > Mesocentrotus franciscanus. The sequence goes on from CP137670.1 coordinate 32,645,939, forward strand.
ATGCTGCTGAAAAAAATGATTACCATTTGCCCCCAAAATGGCCGCCATGTATAACTACTGTTGTATAATTCTGAAGATTACTTTTTACCAAACATTATTTTACCATGTGTGACGTTTCATATGAAAGAAAATTAAATTTTCTACAAGATGCTACCACATTCAATAGGTTTGGAGATGATTTTTTTTCCCCCAAAATATGAATTGCGCCAAAATATCTATCTCTCTATATTTAATAGATTTTGAGGACTAGGCCTACTGCCTTTGAATTTTCCAGGAAACAGTTCAGACATAATTATGGTTAATATCATAACTTGGTGATAATATGTACATATGTACATATGATGATCTGATAACATTTTAGGTTAACAGGTCAAAGGCCACAAAGGTTAATTCCTGAAATTCTAGATATTAGCCTTGTTATCACAATATCTCAAGAATCACTTGAGGTATTAACTTCAAACTTGGTGATAATGTGTATCACCATAGGCACACAATGTCAGTAGATTTTGGATGTGTAGGTCAAAGGCCATAGAGGTTGAATGGTTTACATTAAAGGTATATCCTCGTTATTACAATATTTCTCAAGAACCACTTAGGATATGACCTTCAAACTTGGGGACAGTGTGTCCCACCCTAGGAAGACCATCCGATTCGATTTTGAAGTAAGTGGATCAAAAGTCATAGCTGTCAATGGCTGAAATTACAAGTATTAACTTTGATATTGCAATATTTCACAAGAACGACTAGAGGTTTAATTGGGATTCAAACCATGGACCTATTGTGAAAGTTTGTATCACCATAAGAAGACCACCTAATTAGATTTTAGGGTAAGCATAAAAGAGTTCAAACTTCAAAGATCATAGTGGTCATTTTCTTTAATTAGAGGTATTACCCTTAATATCACAATATGTTCTTGATGTATGAGCCTCAAACATGGTGACAGTATTATTATATGAAGATGATCCAATAACAATTTGGGGCTACTTTGTCAAGATCATTGTCGTCAGTTGACATTCGATTATAGGCTTTTTGTTTTCATCGTGATATGTCATGGATGCTATCGACTCAAGCAATCATGCTTATGATAGTTGGCCTCTGCATTTATATTGATTCTTTGACTTACCTCCATACTTTCAAGTTTTCAATTATATATATATATATATATGCATTTTTTAATGTGTGTGTATTTCAGTTGTCACTCTTTATGTAAATCAATTATATTATATACTATTATTGCAATGACGATCTTCGTCATTGCCCTGTTTTCGTTCACATTCTTCTCATTAATTGCAATGACGAACATCGTCATTGCCTTGTTTTCGTTCACATTCTGCCCATTAATATTCTTCTTCTGGTTTTCCTTAGTGTTCTCGTCAGGAAATCGCATTCGTTTTGCACGTAGTGCTTGTTATTCCTAGTTAGGTGCTTTCCTCAGTCCTTTTCCTTTCAAATTTCATAGGGCATCATCTCTAACATCTCATCAAGGTCACCTATTTTTTCGATTTTCGAAATCACTCATGCATAACCATCCAGGCGCCATTTTGTCCATTTCTGGTCCATTTTAAGGCCTTTCTTCATTCCTTCCTATCTCCACTATCCTAGATCCTAAAAACTTCTAACAAATTCCTCTAGATAGTCTAAGAGATGTTCTTTCATCTGCGACATATAACTTGACCTTCAAAATGCCATCTTCATAGTCAAAATTCAAATCTGAAACCGACTCCGTCAACAATCTCTCAAATTCTTGAAAAATAGACCCTACAAATCTAAAAGTTGCAATAACTTTCTTTAACCAATTCCGTTCCGTCTCATCTTCTCGCAGTATCTTTATTTCATAATTGCACATAGCCATGCCAAATTTTACGCTCAATGGCTATGCAAAACATAAATAGCGCGCTCTAAAGTTCTGGGAATTGGCTTTCTTTCTGTAGCTGTATCTCCATCATGGCTTGGCAGACCCGTACCCTTTTTTGGATTTAGATACTTGAACATATGCCCTTTCCAGCCATACACAAAATTATATACCCTAACACTGACCGACTTTGCGAAAAATGCCCTCCAAATTCGCCATTTTCAAGGAAATTGAGAAATAACTTCAACTTGCTCTAAATTAGCGATCTTCATACCTACATCAATGAAACTTGGCAGACATATGTATCCATATACGTGACAACTGTCTGCCAAGTTTAGTAAAATTCGAACTTGTCAGCGCAAAGATATATCGCCAAAAATGATGAATTTACTATGCATTACGTAATAGCGCGTTTAATGCGTGCAATACATTGCGCGAAGATACCCATGGTGTCAAACTGACCGCAATAAAGTGCCCTTTCGAATGATACCAAGTATAGTATATGTTCACACAGAAAATTGTGAATAAATCGCATTTAAACAAAGGTCACTACACGAATTCCGCCGAGTTTCCGCCTGAATCTAACACATATCGGCTATGACGTCATTTTATCAGACTGCTTTTCGCCCCTTAAACGTCCTTTTTTTTCCTTGAAAATTTGCAGTGACATGCCGAGTTGCAATACGCAGGGCACCTCGTGGCCGGATTTTTGAAATTGGTCAATGGGGCCATTTAAGACGCCATTTTGTCCTATAAATCTATTTTACATCACGTGTTTCGATAGTATTATCATAGAAAAAAAGAGAGTTGTTTACAATAACAACCATGAAATCTGCTTTCTAATGATACCAAATACGGCCCATAAAGAGACATAAAGAGAGAGAGAAAAAACAAATTTAACTCCGGTCATAATACAGATTCTGTACGTTTTCCGCCCATGCATTACACGCATTGTCTATGGGGCATATTGGGTTCACGCTTTTGGCCCCCAGAACGATCTTGATTGCAATGACGAACATGCACCAAATCCCATTGGTTTTTGCACGCAGTGCTTGCGAGCCCTTTCTAGGTTCTTTCCCCTATCCCAATTTCTTTCAAACTTCGTAGGCATATAGTCACTACCATCCCATCAAGGTCACTGTTGAGGCCTTTCTTTCGCCCTACCTATCTCCAATATCACAGAAGCTACAGACTTCGTACAAATTGCTCTGGATAGTTTGAGAGAAGCTCTTTCGTTGGTATTGTTTGGTTTAATCGATTAATTTACATTGTTTCTTTTAATATTTCATTATCAGCAGGGCCTATATGTTTCCCTATCATATCATTTCCTATATTTCCTCATATTATTTTTTGCTTTCATTCTTGCGATTTTGTCTTTCTCTTTATGTTCTTTTTCTATATATATTTTTTCTTGAAGTTTTACAGGCACATTCTAAGTGGCCAAATGCAGAGCATCTCGAAGCCGGATTTTTAAAATCGGTCAAGCATGACATTAAATGCTATTTCATACTCTGCATAACTGGTCCGACAGATGCTCTTCCGTTTGACAAGTATAAACATGGCGTCATTGCACGCATATCGTTCTGACACGATTGCATTTCTAGTATTCTTAGTTCTTCTTCTTCTTAACTCCGGAAATCCCATTCGTTTTGCACGTAGTGCTTGTTATTCCTATCTAGGTCCTTTTCTTGTTCTCGATTTCATTCAAACTTCGTAGGCGTAATCTCTGATATCCAATCTAGGTCACCTACTTTTTCGTTTTCTGAAATCACTCATGCGTAACCGTCCAGGCGCCATTTTGCCCGTTTCTGGTCCATTTTAAGGCCTTTCTTTGTTCCTTCATATCTCCACTATCCTAGATCCTACAAACTTTTAACAAATTCCTCTAGATAGTCTAAGAGATGTTCTTTTATCTGCGATGCATAACTTGACCTTCAAAATGCCATCTTCGTACTCGAAATTTAAATCTAAAACCGACTCCGTCAAAAGTCTTTAAAATTCTTGAAAAATGGACCCCTAAAAATCTAAAATTGCCATAACTTTCTTTATACCAATTCCGTTTCATCTCAATTTCTTGTAGTATCTTTATCTCATAATTGCACATAGCCATGCCGAATTTCACGCTCCAATGGCTGTGCAAAAAATAAATAGCGCCCTCTAAAGTTCTGAGAATTGGCTTTCTTTCTCTGGCTGTATCTCTATTGTAGCTTTGCAAACCCGTACCTTTTTTTGGATTTAGATACTTGAACATATGCCCTTTCCAGCCAAATACAAAATTATATACCCTAACACTGACCGACTTTGCGAAAACTGCCCTCCAAATATGCAGTTTTCAAGAAAATTGCGAAATAACTTCAACTTGCTCTAAAATTACAATCCTTATACCTACGTCCATGAAAATTTACAGACACATGTATCCATATACGTGACAACTGTCTGCAAAGTTTGGTAAATTTTGATTACGTCACCGCAAAGTTATTGCCAAAAACAATGAATTTACTACGCATTACGTAATAGCGGGTTAAAGGCGTGCAGTACATTGCGTGCAGATTACAATGGTGTCAAACTGACCGCAATGAAATGCCCTTTCGAGTGGTATCAAACACGTTATATGTTATCACAGAAATATTTGAGTAAATTGCGTTTGAACAAGGGTCACTATACGAATTCTGCTGAGTTTCCGCCAAGTAATAACACGTATCGGGTAGGTCGTCATTTTTTCAGACTGCTTTTCGCCCGCCTACCATCCTTTTTTTTTCCTTGAAATTTTGCAAGCGTATTCTGGGTGGCGAAAGGCAGGGCCTCTCGAAGCCAGATTTTTAAAATTCGTCAAGGGGGCCATGCTAGACGCCATTTTATACTCTGCATGATTGTGTTTGTATGGGCGGCCGTTTGTGTCAAAGCACGCGTCGCCACATGTTCATCATGCACCAAATCCCATTGGTTTGCACGCAGTGCTTGCGAGCCCTTTCCATTTCCCTTCCTCTAATACAATTCCCTTCAAACTTAGTAGGCATATAGTCTTTAGCATTCCTCCAAGGCCACTGAATTCTTCCTTCTCGGAAAACCTCATGCGTGACCGTCCAAGCGCCATTTTTTCTGTTTCGCGCCGTTTTGGTGGCCTATTTCTTTTGCCCTAACTATCTCCACTATCATAGAAGCTACAAACTTCTTACAAATTGCTCTGAATAGTCCGAGAGAAGCTCTTTCGTTTGACACGTAGAAACATGGCGTCATTGCACGCATATCGTGACACGATTGCATTTCTAGTTGTTATTTGAATGTTTTGTATTTGATTTATCAATTAATGCAGAAACGTCTGCAAAAAAAAAATAAAAATATTATACTGAATTTAGGGCGGAGGCATATAGGAGACGCAATTGCATTTGTCTTCTGTAATAGAAGAATTATTATTTTTCAAATAATTTGCCATTCCCTGTAATGAGAGGGTATGGCAGACTAACCTATTGTATATCGAAATAATATCTGAAAACTTCCTCCAAATTATAAATGTAGTGCACCGTACAATTAAATTAAAGGAAAGAGAGAAAAGGCTTAGAATAATCACCATTATTGGACCCTGCCGAGAAAGTCATTTCGCATAACTGTAAGCAATGTTTAGAAAACTTCCTGCACAGTAATTTCTAGTTATTCTATATAGAATAAATGGTTAATTACTGTGATTTTCAGTTTTATCACATTCTAATGAGCCTAGAGGTGTGTTTGTCTAGTGGATATGCCGTCGGACTGTAGATTACATTGTTCTCGGTTAAAGGGAAATCCAACCCAAATAGACAACTACACCTGTACTCTAAAAGGAAGCAGAAAAATCAGAGAAGCAAACTGAGGAAAGTTTCAATTAAATCTGACTAAATATAAGAAAGTTATGAATTTTTGAAAGTTGTAATCACTATACGTATGGGCCCTTCAAATTGGCTGAAGCGGTAATGTCAATGTGATGTAGTGCCGGACTACTTTCCCATCTGTTCCAACATATAAAATGACTAAAATCTAAACTTTTCGAAAATTCAATGCTCAGGAGGGTCTATTCTTTTTAGAGGACCTATAATAATATGCTATCCATAATATATTTAAAGTAGTGCCCCAAGGGAGAAGGAACTTTAATACGGAAAAAACAAAAAATAATGATATTTTTGTACACGGCAAATGGAAATAACTCATAACTTCCTTACTATTGGTCCGACTCTTTTCAAACTTTTGCCATTCTGTTTCTGTTATTTTTCTGCTTCCAGACAAATCAACTTATTACAAGGGTTGGATTGCCCTTTAATGTCCTTTTGCAAGACATTAATCTACACTTGCCACTCTCCACCCAGGTATTAAATGGGTACCGGTAGGATGGAATTCATTGAATGCTGTGAAAACTGTAGCCTTGCAGGATAATATTGAAGCACTTTTTGAGCACGTTTGCGTGGTGGATATGTGTGCTATGAAAATATCAAATGATATTATTAGTATTATTATTATTATCTTTATTATACATGTGTAACTATAAATTTGACAAGTGTTGTACATCTGTAATTACTTTATTCAAAATGTCTTATTACCTAGTGCCTTAACTTTATGAACCCCAAGAAGATGAAAATATATTGATTGAAATGGAACAAAAGTATTAAAAAAATACAGGAAAATCTGAAGAACCGAAGCATGATATTTCAGGGGAGGCGCAATAGTTGCATTGATAATGAGTGAGCTTTCAACACAATTGGTCACATACTTGTTTTGATTACATTTTTACACAGGCAGACTCAACAATGAAAACTTTGGAAATCAACGGCGACAAAGAAGTGGATGATGTTCTAAAGTTCTACCATGACATTGGACACCTCATATATCACCAAGGATGTGAGCTTATTGTACTTAAGCCACAGTTTCTGAACAACATCGTCAGTAATATCATAACGGTCATCGATGACGAGAAAACGGTTCGAAATATTGTTTACTTTTGTTTTACATTGTGTCATAAATATCAAAAAAGAGAGGAAAAGTAGAGAGGAAAAAATAAGAAATGAAGAATGAGAGGAATGAAAAGTAAAAAGATGAAAACGAAGTTAGAAATTGTTTTAATGATAATATAGGTCGTACCGTTTCATTGATTGCTCTGACGGTATGGGGCGCGATCGTGTGTGTACCGTATTTGCCGGCGTAAAGGCCGCAGTATTTTCTCTTCCGAAAATATCGAAAAGTCTGGGTGCGGCCAATCCGCAACAACAGTAAAAAATCAGCTGTCAAAACACCCACATAATTTTGTACATATGGGACTCCCAACGGTACAATGACTAGATCTATACCAGTAATGGTACAGGACATTTCTAGATTAACTCCACGCATCTTACCGACTATTTCATGTTGCATTGTTGACATGAAGTTTTGTCGATCTTGTGAATAAACTTCCTTACCTATTTTTAACAAATTCTACCGGTAGATCTAGATTGCTAAAACTAAAAGAAGGGACCGTTACGGACGAAGTCTGTTTTCTCACTATTTTCTTAGTATCCATTTCACGCAATTTCGTAGGTAGGGGTATAAATAGGATACCAAAACTGCCTGCGATACAGTACTAACTTCAAAATCAATGAAGATTTGCTAAATAACGATCAAGTTTGAAGTAAACTTGTTTTTTACTGAAATTTTATAAAAATATTGATGAATTTGGTATCAGTTTGTAGAAAAAATAGTTTTCTACAAGAAATTTACGATAATTTTGTTTGGTCTGTTTGGTTTTTTTCCTTCCATTTTTTTTTTTTTTTTGCTTTGAAATGTCAAAATCGGGGGTGAGGCCTATGCGGCGGTGCGGCCTTATCGCCGGCAAATACGGTATGTGATTATATTACACACACACACACGCATATAAATATCAATTCATTTCAATTCAATTCATTTATTTCATTCTCCATAAAAAACATTGAAACATACAAACATGATATACATGATATACAGATAAAAGATCGATTACAAGAAAAATACAAAAGGAAGGAGCAAACAAAATTTTATGGGAATGTGGGGTTAACAAAGAGGGCAATTAGCCTTATGAACGTCAACCCCTTAAAGGTGCTATGGGAAGGAAATGGTGAACATATGCATCTTTGCTATTGTTGGAAAGCTTATGATTAAAAGAATACAAATATATTGAATTATTATTAGACTTAGAAAGAGCAATAGTGTAAGCAGAGGAACCCGGAAGCGTTGATATTCTCGATATCGACATAATATATGTGACCTATTTCCGTGGACTATTCCTAAACCCGGAAGTAAAATGCACTATTTCAATGTAAATACGTACACAAACACATGGGTCATTTTAAAACTAGATTTGGCAATTTCTGTGATATTTAATAAAGTGTTTTATCGAATTTACAATAATGAAAATCAAGGATTTGCCGCCCGAGCTCGTTCCAGGATCTAAATCCAATAGTGCTGCTATGGGAAAAGCTGAACAAGAGGGTCCGAGAAAATACCCAACAAGCAATGACAAATATGCCTCATCTTTCATGAATTCTTAAGAAGGCTTGGAAATAAAACATTTCCAGTGATTCCAACCACGAGTTGACAAGCCATGCATCATTACTAGGGGTGGGATCTTTGATCAGAAGTTGTTATGATTTGAAACGTGATTAAATAAAATGTGCATCTCATGACATAATAATATCCATTTAGTCATTCTTTTCCTTATAAGAGTAAAACTAAAACAAAGAATAAATAATAAAATATGATTTCCCATGAAGAAAAGGGAATACAAAGAAGCCTTGCGAAGCACACCAAACTAATGTAGTGACCTCATCATTTCACTAGGAATGATATGTATATATTTTAAAATGTATATATATATATTTATATATATATATATATATATATATATATATATATATATTTCTACACTATGTGATGATTTACGGTATATAAGCAAGACTATAAGAAAAAACATGAGCCATCATGGTGTCCAGTATAATGAAGATTTCCGTCAGTTTGTTGTCCCTTCCCCCTGCCCAATCCTATAAAGCCATTACAGTCTAGTGTTTCTGTAGCATTTTGTTATTTTTAAATGCTACTCTTCAAACTTTAATAGTTGTGCAAGAACATATAAACAATTACTATGAATTTGCAAAATTTATTATAAAGTGGTTCCTTGTGGCTTAATGTAATAGTCGACTTTCAGATGCAGGAAAGCCCATAATTTCTTTATCAGATTCAAGTTATTTATCTTTAAAATTTATCATTAAAACGCGGCTACCTCTTTTTAATGCAAGTTGTTCCTATTTTATTGTTGATGATAAATTTTAAAGCAGTACATAATGCCAGACTGGTAATATATACATTTTGAAAGCATTTTTGAAATAATTATACGCTCAACGTTTGTTTACCTTCCTTTCATTATGAACTAGAAAGGGGACCGAGGCGAATATTGGACAGATCTCATGGAAAGGGGTATTCTTAGAGAAGAATTGATCAAAATCGTCTGGGAGGAACATAAAGGAGACCATGAACAGCTCGATGACATTATCAAAATGATGATCATGTTTGATCTGATCTGTGAAATACCTACTAAAAGGCCTAATGGGGTAAGATGTAAACACGCTTTGCATTCCATAGTTTCAGTGGAGGTTGTCCTCTGATCATTTTTTGTCTCGCCTGCGTAGCAAAAAGCGAGACATAGGCGCCGCTTTTCCGGTGGCAGCGACGGCGACGGCGGCGTCTTCAACATCAAAACTTAACCTAAGGTTAAGTTTTTGAATTATTAATATAATTTTGAAAGTATAATTCCTATTCCATGTAACTTGAACATAAGGGTTAACAAGTATCACCAATCATGTGACACAAATTCCAGGTCACAAAGTCAAGGTCAAAGGTCATTTCAGGTCTGGAAACTTAGACTTTGTTGTGGCATCAACATCAAGATTTTGAAATTTTAGCATAATTTCAAAAGTGTTTGTTCAAATTCCATGAAACTTGTACCCAAGGGCTATCAAGTATCACAAATCATGTGACACAAATTCCAGGTCACAAAGTCAAGGTCAAAGGTCATTTTAGGTCAGTAGACTTGGATTATGTTCTCAAAATTTAATATGAGAATTAATAAATAAATTGTTGTTATTTGTTCATATTTCATGAAAGTAAATATTCGAATCATTCGAGTACTTTCCCATGAATATTCTAATAGTAATTTTAGTATTCGATCCCAGGCCTAGTATGTACATGATCAGTTACAGCTAGGTGACAATATTGATGTTTCGATAATATATATTGGAGTATATCTCATAATAATGTTCTCATTATGCTAATGAGACGTGATGTGATGTAGATGGGCTTTACCTTCCAATTGTTTTTACACAAAATGCTGAAAAATCCTCTTTTCTTAAAAAGTTTATTAGATAACTTTATTTGTAAATTACTGACAAGCATTGAAACATTTATAGTCTTACCCATACACTAAATCTCATTATATTGTATTCTTATGATACAGTAAATAATTATTCTGATGATTGATAATCAATATTCACTTCAAAATGCTTATTATATTCAGAGGATTTCATTTTCGGGGGTCTGCAAATGGGCCACCCTGCCTATAAAAATAATGTCCCAACCTCAATTTTTCATCATATCGAATTGCGTAATGCCGAATTGCGTAATGCAGGCAAGACCGCCGAGAGCGTTTCACTTGTTTCCTACACAAATGCATTGTGTCCATTGGGAACTATTAACATATTAAGGGAAGGCAAAATAGGGATCAAATTAATTTTTTTGTCCACGGGGGCTCTTCCAAAAAAAAAAGGCCCCGTGAGCCTTCTCACGGGAGCTCTTTTAGTACTAACGGGGGCTCTTTTTATGCCTCCGCTACAAAGTAGCCGGAGGCATTATGTTTTCTGGTTGGCCGTCCGTCCGTACATACGTCCCGTTCTCGTGATCGCGTTATCTCAAGAACCGGTTGATGGATTACCGCTAAACTTGGGTCATGTAAATGTATCTTGCAGAGCTAATGAACTGAGTAGATTTTCGGGTCACAAGGTCAAAGGTCACCGGGCCAATTATGTATGCAAAAATAGCTCGTGATTGCATTATCACAAGAACCGATTGATGGATTACCGCCAAACTTGGGTCATGTATTTATTTTGCAGAGCCAACGAATTGATTGGATTTTGGGGTCACGATGTCAAAGGTCACAGGGCTTATATTGTATGCAAAAATAGCTCATGATCGCGTTATCTCAAGAACCGATTGGAGTAGCGCCAAACTTGGGTCATGTGTGTCTCTTGCAGAGCCAATGAACTAATTAGATTTTGGGGTCAAAGGTCAAAGGTCATGGGGCTCATTATGTATGCAAAAATAGCTTGTGAATGCATTGTCAATTCTGACGGATGGATTATTATCAAACTAGGGACATGTATGCATCTTGCAGAGCCAATGAACTGATTAGATGTTTGGTAAATGAGGTCATAGTTCAAAGGGTCATACATGTATATGACAAATAGCTTTCAATCACGATATTCTGGGAAGCTGTTAATGGATTACAATCAAACTTGAATTTTTAAAATTGCTGTTGTTTTGGTTTTTAAAATTGCTCTATGGCGGAGGCATCATCTTCGACTGCGTGCAGTCGAACATCCATGTAGTTTAAATACAAATTTCATTGAATTGGTACCCATGATATTCCTAAATTCTTTGCCGCTGATTTCATCACTATCATTTATTTAAGTCGGCATTTTCCCTCTTACAACTTTACAAGTTACATAATGATAGGGGTTACTGACTTATATCCCGAGATGACATTCTCTCTGTTTCTTTCCGTTCTGCACATTCCCCCTCATCATTAAGAGCAACCTTATTACATTCTTTCTTTAGTCTTTACCATATCCTTCCACAACATATTTGACCTTCCTCCTCTTCTCAATATTGATTTACTGGTCGAGGTTCATTATTTGCTGGTCTTTTGGAATCACCATTTTTCAGAGGATTTACGTCACGCTTTTCACAACTAAAAACTTCTCCATGTTGCGGTCCTTGCGCAATCGCCTCTAGCTCCAGCAGATATGGGGCGGCAGCGCGCACACCGGTACTACCGGGGCGGTATAACAGCTGCTGACGGTCGCACTGCACTGCGAGCTTCCGTTGTTTGTATTGGTAAGACAGTCATGGAGATGGGAGACATAGCGCCATCTTGCGGCGAATAAGTGCACATTTGTTTACAATATGGCGGCCTCTAGACACGGAAAAATTGGAGCGAGATATCCTGCACGTTCATTTAATTTCCATAGATCCAATTCCCTGGTTTAAGGTTTGAAATTTATATTAAGTTGAAACTCAATATTGTGTGAAAGTTATAACAGAAAAGATAATTATCTTTATTCTATAATATTCCACGGGGTGATTTTTAATTTTGCAATCGCCCCCGTGAGCAATCTGACGGAGGCGATTATATAGCTCACGGGGGCGAATCGCCCATCGCCCCCGTGTATTTTGAGCTTGAAGGCAATGAATGTGAAGGTAAACTGTAGTCAACATAACAGTTTATAGTAAAAACTTCACATATTAATGTATGACTCAATATTTTAAGCCTTTAGGTCACCTCTTCACCCAAGGGCCCTCAAGGACCCCCACGTATCACTCCCTTAAACGTGATTCACTTAAAAGTGTACTTAAAATATGTCATAATTACAGTATTCATATGATGGTATGCGTAGACATCAATTACTGTCTGACAACATTAAAATACTCATCTTATTTCAATAGAGACAGTTCTTCGTTCCCTGTCGTTCCTCTTCCAATCTTGATCAGAGGGAAATCCATGGCAAAGACGATAAAGTTGAATTTACCATTGACTTCCATCACTTCTTACCAGGTTAGTTAGTTTATTTTTTTCTTTACCTATTAAAAAGAGAATTTTGTTTAATTTTAAAATCTAATATTGTAAGGGATGATATCATAAGCTATTTGTTATGTGATCTAGACATGAAGAGAATGTTATCATGACAAAGTTGTGAGGATAATCTGCTGTAACTGTAGTGATCGTATCCTTGATATGAAAGTACCTAACAAGAGGGTATATTTAAAATCCTGTATGTATATACGTAAGCTTCTAGAAATAAGTCAATTTATTCATATCAGCCAAGTCACTGCCATCAGGAGATTCTAAAAAGAGGAACAACGAAAGGACACGTATGTTCTCTGATGCTGAACTATTACTTGATCATTCTTTTAAACAATGCACCCACAAATTAAAATATATGCACTTCCACAACCCCTACGCCTAACCTGAGAGTCAAGATTACGATCATTGAGGGAACCATTTAGGCATATGCGCGAAGTCCTTTAGTGGGGCCCGTGTTTTGTAATGCAGGTAACTGCAAATCAAAATAAAGAATCTGAATATTAAATTATATTGTTAATCGATATCCCGAGCTTACCGACCTGAATTTGCGTTAACAAAGTATCTTTTTATCCCTTTTTATCATTTTGAAACATGTACATGATTATTATTTTTTTCATAATTACTGTTATTATTGTTATCATAATCATTGTTATTATCCCCTCGCTGACGAAGTTGGAGGGGATATAGTAACGCTGCCGTCCGTCCTTCCGTCTTTCCGTTCGTAACAATTTTGGTTTCCGATCGATAACTTCAGTAATGTTCGACGGATTTTAATGAAATTTGATATGAAGGTACCGGTACATGGTATCAAAATACAGGCTAAGTTCGATATCGGAGTAGGTCAAAGGTCATAGCTCATTACATATGCAAAAAAATACACATCTGGTTTCCGATCGATAACTAATAAAGAAATATAATAATGCATGAACCTCGACCAGTAAATCAATATTGAGAAGGAGAGGAAGACCATAGATGTTGTGGAAGGATATAGTAAAGACTAAAGAAAACATGTAATAAGGTTGTTTTGAATGATAAAGGGGAATGTGCAGAACGGGAAGAAATTGAGAGAATGTCATCTCGGGATGAAAGTCGACAGTATAACCCCTATATGTAATTTGTTAAAGGGAACCAAAACCTTCATCCTAAGTTACCTTTATTGTAAAGTTTAAACGATTTGAATAAGATTAGTGAAAAATTGAACAAAATCAGGCAAGGTATGAGGAAGTTAAAGCTAAAGAAATAACTTGTCACCAGAGGGCGATATTTAATTTGATGGCGTCATTTGTGGACAACTCTCCATGCCCTCTGATCATGGAATTTCACAAATCTTTCATTTTCTTCGTATTCATTTGTGTTCAATATCCGACTTCATAAAATGTGAAGTAGAATATCATTCTGCATGCTATATCTTGTTTTCAGGGGAGTAGATTATCTCAATCACAAGAAAGAAGGAAAAACATGAAATTCCATGATCAGAAGGCATGGAGAGTTGTCCACAAAATATGACGCCATCAAATTAAATATCGCCCTCTGGTGACAAGTTATCTCTTCAGCTTTAACTTGCTTTATATACCTTGCCTGATTTTGAAGGTTTTGGTTCCCTTTAAGTTGTAAGAGGGAAATGCGGACTTAAATAAATGATAATAAGTGGCGGATCTACGGGGGAGGGGGCGGGTTTAAACCCCTTTGGCTGCCAACTTAAGTGAAAATGTGATGTGCATGGAAAAACGCCATCATGTGTCCAGACCCACACAGTATCCGCATCGTCATTGGGTCAACCCCCTTAAAACTGTTACTTGATTTAAAAAGACATTATCATGCACTGCTTTTTATCTCCATTGTGTTAGTAGATGCCAGGAAATCATCACTTAGGGGGGTTCAAAAAAGCAACCAAAAAAAAAATTATATTATTACATTATTATATCAATTTCGGAGTATGTAGGTCAAAGGTCATAGCTCATTAAATATGCGATTTCTGGTTTCCGTTCGATAACTTGAATAACGTTTGACGGATTTTAATCAAATTTGATATGAAGGTACATATGGTATCAAAACACAGCCTAAGTTCAATTTCCGAGTATGTAGGTCAAAGGTCATATCTCATTAAATATGCGAACCTGGTTTCCGATCGATAACTTAAGTAATGTTTGACGGATTTTAATGAAATTTGATCTGAAGGTACATGGTATCAAAACACAGCCTAAGTTCGATTTCGGAGTATGTAGGTCAAAGGTCATAGCTTATTAAATATGTGAATCTGGTTTCCATTTGATAACTTAAATAATGTTTGATGGATTTTAATGAAATTTGATATGAAGGTTCGTGGTATCAAACACAGCCTTAGTTCGATTTCGGAGGTTGTATGTGAAAGGTGAAAGGTCATAGCTCATTAAATATGCAAAAACACCTAATTATATATGTGAAAATGTGGTTAACTTCAATGCCTAGTAATATAATAGTATAGTCTAATGAAGGTAACTTGTTCTGACGTATATAGGCCATTTGTACCCTGCGAGGGGATGCTACGCTTTGCGTTGACTTTTCTAGTTATATTTTGTTTTGCAGTTAATATTACAATTATTATTATTATTATTACTATTATTATTATTATTATCATCACTATTATCATAATCATCATCATCATTATTGTTGCCATTCTATATCATATTTGTGTATATCCATAACTTGTATATTCTTTAGAAGTAACCAGCAGATTCTGAATTTAAACAGTCCAAATCTGTATAATGTTGAGGAATCCGTTGTTGT
The DNA here is from genome assembly GCA_037976565.1 of Mesocentrotus franciscanus. NCBI lineage: Eukaryota > Metazoa > Echinodermata > Echinoidea > Camarodonta > Strongylocentrotidae > Mesocentrotus > Mesocentrotus franciscanus. Next base: position 32,661,442 of record CP137670.1, read on the forward strand.
TTGATAGATGGTTTCTTACATCGGTTCTATGTTCGAATGGCACAATGGTCTATGAAGAGAAATACGTCTATCAAACCGACTTTCCACTGCAGGCAAATGGTGTTTTATATTAACAATGATCATAGAGTGGTGATGACGAATGAGATCCACAGTAAAGAGGGTCATCAAATTAAGGTAGGACTTCATGTACCACTATCACATACATGTTGATGTTCCACTTGGGTTTGAGAGTTATTATCCCCTCGCCGACAAAGTTGGCGGGAATATAGTAACACTGCTGCCCATCCTTCCTTTCGTTCTTCCGTTTGTAACAAATTTGGTTTCCGATCGATAACTTCAGTAATGCTTGACGGATTTTAATGAAATTTGATATGAAGGTTCATGGTATCAAAATACAGGCTAAGTTCAATTTCGGAGTATGTAGGTCAAAGGTGAATGTCATAGCTCTTAAATATGCGGGGAAAAAAAAATCTGGTTTCCGATCGATAACTTTAGTAATGTTTGATGAATTTTAATGAAATTTGATATGAAGGTACATGGTATCAAAACACAGCCTAAGTTCGATTTCGGAGTATGTAGGTCAAAGGTCATAGCTCATTAAATATGCGAATCTGGTTTCCGATCGATAACTTTAGTAATGTTTGACGGATTTTAATGAAATTTGATATGAAGGTTCATGGTATCAAAATTCAGCCTAAGTTCGATTTCCGAGTATGTAGGTCAAAGGTCAGAGCTCATTAAATATGCGAATCTGGTTTTTGTTCGATAACTTTAATAATGTTTGACAGATTTTAATCAAATTTGATATGAAGGTACATGGTATCGAAACACAGCCTAAGTTTGATTTCCTAGTATGTAGGTCAAAGGTCATAGCTCATTAAATATGTGAATCTGGATTCTGATCGATAACTTTAGTAATGTTTGACAGATTTTAATGAAATTTGATATGAAGGTACATGGTATCAAAACACAGCCTAAGTTCAATTTCTGAGTATGTAGGTCAAAGGTCATAGCTCATTAAATATGAGAATCTGGTTTCCGTTCGATAACTTTGATAACGTTTGACGGATTTTAATCAAATTTGATATGAAGGTACATATGGTATCAAAACACAGCTTAAGTTCAATTTCCGAGTATGTAGGTCAAAGGTCATATCTCATTAAATATGCGAACCTGGTTTCCGATCGATAACTTAAGTAATGTTTGACGGATTTTAATGAAATTTGATCTGAAGGTACATGGTATCAAAACACAGCCTAAGTTCGATTTCGAGTATGTAGGTCAAAGGTCATAGCTTATTAAATATGTGAATCTGGTTTCCGTTTGATAACTTAAATAATGTTTGATGGATTTTAATGAAATTTGATATGAAGGTTCGTGGTATCAAACACAGCCTTAGTTCGATTTCGGAGGTTGTATGTGAAAGGTGAAAGGTCATAGCTCATTAAATATGCAAAAACACCTAATTATATATGTGAAAATGTGGTTAACTTCAATGCCTAGTAATATAATAGTATAGTCTAATGGAGGTAACTTGTTCTGACGTATATAGGCCATTTGTAGGCTACCCTGCGAGGGGATGCTACGCTTTGCGTTGACTTGTTTATATACCTGATGGAACTGGAAGTTTACCTGTATTGATTCTGCTACATAGGGTATTTTAATATAGATTATGGAATACCTCATGATCTGACGGAACAAGTAGATTGGTGTAAATTACATCTTCATGCCGATGACACAGTGATCTAATTTGCTGATGAATAATAAAGTTGAAAGAAAATCAATCTTGATCTACATATAATACACAGTTTGTAAGAAAATTAGCCTTTAATATTGACAAAACCGATGTCATTTGTATGCTATTTGGAACTGATGCAATGTCTTAGAAATTTAAAGGCCAACTTGCTAGATTTACTACGTCTTAGAAGAAGCTGATACAAAATCCGACGGGGAGATCAAGAATGGTGTGGAGAAAATCTGGCAACTAATAAATTATGATTTTTTATGACAAGATGAACACCACAGAAATTATCAAAATCACTAGACACAATGAAATCACGTTGTCACCATTTCCTAACAACTCACCAATTAATTTTCTTATATTGATCTTACTAATTCTCAATCTTTGTTCATGAATATGATTTCCTCATAATTTCAACCAAGTTATATGTATATTAATCTGTTTTTTTGCATGTTGACACAAACACAATGAACACACTATTTTTTTCGGTAGAAATGTATGAAATATATGAACTTTGATATGATAAACCCCCAAATGAGTGTTTATGAACATTTGATATTTTGAAAACGATATAAATATATTTTGTTAAATTAATTTGGAAAAAAAAGGATTTGTGAAAGCGTACATGCACAAAATATTGTTATATGTGTAACTTGGGTTGAAGTTATGATAAAGAAATATTCTTGGACAAAACTTGAAAATGGGTATCATCAATATACAAAATTTAATTAGCGAGATGTGAAGGAATGATGTCATTATGATGTCGATGAGTCTAGTGATTTACATAGCTTTCCATGATTTTTCATGTCAATAAAAAATATTGTAACGTTCTTATGAATTGTCTGATTTGCTGTTAAATTTTTGTTTTGGTTCTGTTTGTCTGATTTTTCTGCTTCTATTGAAAGCAATTTTTCTAGGACTCGCTCATTAATGATGTGAATGGTGACATAGATGGAAAACGCATTGCACAAAGTAAAATATTCAAATATCTTGGTATGCATCTCAATTCCAGATTAAAGTTGGATATGCAAGTTTGCGTAATTTGCCGGGAAAATAATTGATGTAGTAAGAGTCTTAGCTCGCCTTCAACTTTGTGTTACGTACAGAATCCCTCGTTACTTTGTTCCCTATAATTGCCCCCACTTCTTATTATACTGATATTGTATATGATTCCACAGAGCAGGAAATATGTGGAGAAACATACGTATAAAAATATAAAATAGTGCCCATTGTATTATTTCAAGAGTTGATCCTTTCAATCATTTTTGTAATAAGGAAATTCCTTTTAAAATCCACACATTGCATAATTTGACTCCTTTTTTAAAGAATTTCTAAAGTTTTGTGATTACTCGTACATCTCGGGGAAAAAACTCGAGACAGAGCGTGTGCCGTAGATTGTTGTTGTTTTTATGCCTCCGCTACAACGTAGCCGGAGGCATTATGTTTTCTGGTTGTCCGTCCGTACGTACGTACGTCCCGTTCTCGTGATCGCGTTATCTCAAGAACCAATTGATGGATTACCGCCAAACTCGGGTCATGTATGTATCTTGCAGAGCTAATGAAGTGATTAGATTTTGGGGTCACGAGGTCCAAGGTCAAAGGTCACAGGGCCCATTATGTATGCAAAAATAGTTCGTGATCGCGTTATCTCAAGAACCGATTGATGGATTACCGCCAAACTCAGGTCATGTATGTATCTTGCAGAGCTAATGAAGTGATTAGATTTTGGGGTCACGAGGTCCAAGGTCAAAGGTCACAGGGCCCATTATGTATGCAAAAATAGTTCGTGATCGCGTTATCTCAAGAACCGATTGATGGATTACCGCCAAACTCGGGTCATGTATGTATCTTGCAGAGCTAATGAAGTGATTAGATTTTGGGGTCACGAGGTCAAAGGTCAAAGGTCACAGGGCTCATTATGTATGCAAAAATAGCTCGTGATCGCGTTATCTCAAGAACCGATTGATGGATTACCGCCAAACTTGGGTCATGTATGTATCTTGCAGAGCTAATGAACTGATTAGATTTTGGGGTCACGAGGTCAAAGGTCAAGGTCACAGGGCTCATTATGTATGCAAAATAGCTTGTGATCGCGTTATCTCAAGAACCGATTGATGGATTACCGCCAAACTTGGGTCATGTATGTATCTTGCAGAGCTAATGAACTGATTAGATTTTGGGGTCACGAGGTCAAAGGTCAAAGGTCACAGGGCTCATTATGTATGCAAAAATAGCTCGTGATCACTTTATCTCAAGAACCGATTGATGGATTACCGCCAAACTTGGGTCATGTATGTATCTTGCAGAGCAATGAACTGATTAGATTTTGGGGTCACGAGGTCAAAGGTCTAAGGTCACAGGGCTCATTATGTATGCAAAATAGCTTGTGATCACTTTATCTCAAGAACCGATTGATGGATTACCGCCAAACTTGGGTCATGTATGTATCTTGCAGAGTCAATGAACTGATTAGATTTGGGGTCACGAGGTCAAAGGTCACAGGGCTCATTATGTATCTCAAAATAGCTCGTGATCGCGTTATTAGAACCAACAGATAGATTACAATCAAACTTGAATTTTAAAAATTGCTTCCATTTTGGTTTGTAAAATTGCTCTATGGCGGAGGCATCATTTTCGACTGCGCGCAGTTGAAGTTCCATCTAGTTTATACCGAGGATCACATCAATACAATTATCGCTAGCTTATATTACCTTTATATGTTAATATGTCTAAGATTTACAAATAACTTTGTGCTGCGCAAAGATTCAATCAGTTTGATTTTGGCCATTACAAGAAGTGGGTTATTGATGTAGACAAATGCTCATGTACCCTTTACAGCTCATTTTACGTATGTTATTATCAAAAAGAAAAAAAGCCAGTCAGTCACTCAATAAAGTCTGACAGTGAAATCTAGCAAGTAAACAGGTTTCCTTGCATAATTTGAATATTAGGATTCTGCTAACGTTTAAATTTCACAGATAGGACATGCATGACATATTCATAATTCCTGCAAAGTTCTACAGAATTTGATGTTGGCTGCAAAAGGGACATAGTATCTTTAAATGAGTGGACATCGATCAATATGTATCATGAGCTGTAGCCACCATAACAGCTGATTGAGCAGTGCTGTTAACAACTATAGTGTCACATCTAGTATAGTATTTTGTAGATATACCTGTAAAATTTCACCATTTAGGCCTACACCTGTAATACGATTGCTTGTTTTCATCTTCTCCTGGTGTCGTAATAGCTTATGATATATGCAGTGGCCCCATACGGTGCACCATCCGAGCGAAAACCAGCTACAGTCAACTTGAATAAGGACGTAAGTATTAACCCTAAAATGACGGGGGAGGTAGGGGAGCTAGATTCCACCCATCCTTGCTGCATGCATTCAAGGATATATAAATTCTTATCTTGCAAGCTTTCATGATTGCATTGCCTTTAGTCTTACGCGTCTTTTGATGTATACACCCTTTTTTTTATTTGACAAACAGGTACCGCGCACCGTCAAAAAAATTTGGCCAAAATGACAATTCTCTCATATGTTCTGTACACAATGCAGAATGGTCAATTCGCGATTATGTGAATAGTGACTACATGTACTAACCAATAATTCAAAGCAATTTGAGACATAGATATGAAACTTCATGGGCTTATCCTTTAATACACTCTACTCTAATTTCAGTCAATCTCTACGCCAAGTTTCAGAATTATTCATCACTCCATAGCCAAGATTTTATCGGGTGAGAGAGCACCAACATTACCCAGCCTTTTCTAGGATTTAACCGGCATGATTAGTAAAATGTAATCCTATTCTCTCCCCCAGCAAGACTTTCTTATGACTAGTAACTTTACCGCAGCTTGCTCCAAGTGCAACCATCCTCTGGTCAGGGTCGCTCTTTGGCCACATGAATCTGGTCACAGGTGGGCGAGACATAATCAAAGTTGTCTTGCTATTCCAAATTATTGGTTTATATCTTTATCAGTGGCCTACGCCGCCTACCCATTGGTATTTGATTAATTATGGTTTTGTATACAGAGTGTGGTAATTAGCATGCACAAATTATTGTCTGCTGCAAGTAACATACTGGTCTTAGGCAACTTGATATTTCTGTGTATATTGTAATCCTATTCTCTCCCCCAGCGAGACTTTCTTATGACTAGTAACTTTACCCTTGCTCCAAGTGCAACCATCCTCTGGTCAGGGTCGCTCTTTGGCCACATTCATGTAATCTGGTCACAGGTGGGCGAGACATAATCAAAGTTGTCTTGCTATTCCAAATTATTGGTTTATATCTTTATCAGTGGCCTACGCCGCCTACCCATTGGTATTTGATTAATTATGGTTTTGTATACAGAGTGTGGTAATTAGCATGCACAAATTATTGTCTGCTGCAAGTAACATACTGGTCTTGGGCAACTTGATATTTCTGTGTATATTGTTTTATCATGCTGCTAGTAAATGTATATTCTTTCATTGATTAAGATAATTGACTATCTGCATACAACACTGAATAATCTCAAAGAGCTATGGGCAAGACGGATAGAATACCGTGTTGGAATATGGTGTCCATGGTGTGCTAAATTCGGCGATAAGGAGTGGTTCCACATTAGAGATATCCTGAAAGACGAGAAAGAGAATGCCTGTTGTACTAAAGGTTGTGCAATTTATGTGGGTGATATCCAGAGAGCATTTACCAAAGGTTAGTAATAAGCTCTGTCTGAAGTCACACATATGCACTTGTATGTCATATTGACATCTTTCACTTTGAACCTTAAATAGTTTTCTATCGTTTTCCCATACTTTTCTTTTTATGTCTCTGTTACGAAGTAGCCGAAGGCATTATCTTTTCGGGTGATGGATTCCTGCCAAACTTGGGTCATGTATGTATCTTGAAGAGTTAATGAACTGATTAGATTTGGGGGTCAAGAGGTCAAAGGTCACAGGGCTCATTATGTATGCAAAAATAGCTCGTGATCGCGTTATCTCAAGAACTGATTGATGGATTCCTACCAAACTTAAAACACGTATGTATCTTGCTGAGCCGTTGAACTGATTAGATTTTGGCGTCACGAGGTCAAAGGTCAAATTTCACGGGGCTCATTATGAATGCAAAAATGGCTTGTGATCACATTATCATTAGAACCGATGGACAGATTACCATTAAACTTGGGACATGTATGTATATTGCTGAGCAAATGAACTGATTAGGTTTTGGGGTCATGAGGTCAAAGGTCAAAGGCTCATACATGTATATGAAAAATAATGTGTAATCACGATATTCTGAGAACCTGTTAGTGAATTACAATCAAACTTGAATTTTAAAAAATGCTTCTGTTTTGGTTTGTAAAATCACTCTATGGCGGAGGCATCATTTTCACTTGAAATTTCCTTAACCTCTTTTCATGATATGATTGTAGGATCTGTGACATCCTGGTTTATTCTTGACAGATACATTTTATATATTATTTTCTCAGAACGTTATTGATCAATCTGGAGAGTCATAGAGATTGATCAATAAAGCTCTGATTATAGGTAGACCTATTTTTGTACGCACTGTTTAAACTTTATCATGAATAAGCCATATTTGTCATATTGTCAAACGGTGTTGTACTATTATCATTATTTTGATTATGATTATTATTATCATAATCATTATCTTGATCATCATTATTATTACTGTTACTATTATTATTTTTATCATCATTGTTAATCTTACTATGATTATTATTAATTATCATCATTACAATAATTATTATTATTTTTATCAAAATGAATATTGTTATTACTATCATTATTATTATTACAAAACGGCTCAGTGAAAGAACAGTGGTCTTGTAACCAAGAGGTCCCTGGTTCGAAACCAAGTCCATTCGCTCATGCCCTTTGATAAGGCTTTAATCCTAAAAACAAAGTTCCTCTGAGAGGGCTTAATAAACTCTGTTTTGTCTTTTCTATCTAAACTAACTGACATTGACATTTACTTTCACCGGCAGATTTCAGTCAAGGAACTTGTTTCCTCGTAACATTGATTGAATTTTAAACCAAGCTCCTTCTTCTGTTACAGATGTACAAACTCTTTCTCATGGACGTACATTATGGCTGTCATGGGCAGACATTACGTTTAAAAGAAAACTGCCAATTTCCTCTTTAAGATAAAAAACATACTGTGTATTTGTACTTTTTGTTTAATCTATATTTTTTCTTATTATTAAATTAAATCAATGTCATAATTATGTGGATACATGTACAGCACATACAAAATGAGTAATCGCTAGAAAAATAGACATGAACATAATTCTAGCCTTTCACATTCCATGCACACACAATGAATCCATTCGCAGAGACTGTCAGTAAAACAACTCTAGGACATTTTGACTATCCTATTGCATGTCTCATAGAAATCATGTTTCGATTACATAATACATAATCTTCATGTCCGCATATTTTGAAAGGTAACGTGCAAGGCCATTGAAATTGCCATAGGTTAATCTACTTTGGAAGGAGGTTGGAAGACCCCCCCCCCCTAATTAAAAAAAGAAGCTTTACTGAAATGTATGAATTTTATTAACATTAATCAATACTTTTAAATTTTTATTTAAACTCAATCTCACTATCACGAATTGCAGATCAGTACATGTATAATCAAAATGCGGATATTTAATTGAAGTAACAAGATTAAATCCTTTGAAAATGTTTATTTGTGTAATCAAATGATGAATTAATTTTTAATGCAACATGATTTTACACGCAATAACATTAACATAGTGATTATATATTTTTACGAAGTTAACACAATTTATATTCCTCCAATTAGATACAACCGAGACAGAAAAACTTGTATCCGCATCCCATAGACCGTTGGCATCCACATCAGTCGATCTTCCTACTCAAGATGCATCAACAGCAGCTGGTGAAGGTTCTATTTTCAAGCCCAGGTTAGAATTATTTTGTAATTGCTTATCATTTTTAATAAAATCCCATAGATGGGATAATCCAAATCTGTAATAATATTCTGTCGATATCGTTCTTAGATATTTATCTCTAAGCCGGCATTGACCAAAAGTTATAAACAAGAATTGTCATGAATGTTTGCATTTTGGTACAATATTTTCATTTAAGGTTTTGCAATGCAAAGTCCAATTTGACTAAAATTCAGATTTGTGTACATATCCGTATTTCGGAATATGCCCCCATCTTACTGGTTGAAAAGGAAAAAAAAAACAGAATACAATACGGGTTGAAAGAGTTTGACAAAATAACGTCCCCCATTTCCAGATGTATATGTATATTCAACGTAGATGATCTTTGTTACGCTAATCAAAACGACAACACTTTTGGCATTATAGAGGACAGTACTCAGTTGAAAAAGCAACTTAATTATTTCCACCGGATTGTTGGTTAACCCTATCTTAACCCCTGTAGTAATTTAGCAACTTCTCCTGAACCGCGGCAGATATCAAGTTTTCCTTTCATGACTTTTTTCTTTCGAGTCTTACGCATCTTTTAAAACAATTTTTTTGAAAATCGGACGTATAGTTACAAAGTCACGTGACCTTTTGTCTTTGCATGTCACCCCGAAAATCGCTAATTTGTGTGATTTGTGTACAAAACATATGGAAATATCATTTTTCCTAAAAAGAGATAAAACATTGGTTATTTGGTCCTGTTTAAAGTTTTGGGGTCAAAATAGTTGAATTGTAGTTAAAAATGAAATAAAATAACAAAAACAATGAAATACATAAGTTAAAAAAACAATGAAATACATAAGAAATTATCAAAACAAGAGATAACATAAAGAACAACCTGGCTCTTCCAATTTTTGTCGTTGTATTATTATTCCAAATGATCTAACGAATATATGTAGTGAAAAGGAATGCTTAAATATGAAGAATATATGATTTATGGGTAAAAATGTGAATTTTTTGGACCTTTGCATAAACTACCATAAATATGCAAATGAGTGAATTTTTCGAAATAATTGAAATTACCAAAGTATTCTATACACTTAACCTGTGAAACATGCAAATTTTCGCGGCGATCGGCTGTGAAACGGCCGAGATCTCGGTAAAAACCTGGTCTAAAATAGCCCGGTTAATATAGGGTTAAGACAATTTTTCGTGAAAACATGTGCCCTAGGAGATGAGGGCTTTAATCAGAATGCTTAGTGGGAAAGGTTTGAATAGCTTATCTGTGAAAAAATGTTTTGTGCTGATTAAAAAAATATCTGTATTCTCGACCCAACTCACAACATTTCGGTCATTTTGGGCCACTTTTGGGCCAAAACTATGATCACTTTAGGTCAGGGTAATTTGCCTATTAAATAGCTATTATCAGCAAATGATATTTGATAGGCCTATTGTATGTACAAATGTGCACTGGTGCTAGAAAATGTAGTAAAATGGATCCCTCCCTCCCCCACCACAGTTTTAACCGATTTTTGTCCCTATAATCAGGCCAAATTTTTAGTTACTATCAAATAATGGGTAGGTTTTGACGACCAAATACTATATTAAAAAAAAGTGTGCTGATAGCAGCAAGATCAGAAAAATTAATATCATTGAATGAATTTACACCGTTCAACATCATTTTAAAATTTCAGTCATAGTAATTGGGTGGATGTGTTGTGAAATAGAAATTCTATGTAAAAATATGTGCTGATTATAAAACAATAGGGACACATAAATAATTACACTGTTTTGAACACTTTGCTCATTTTTGGCCCAAAAGTGACAAAAATTACCAAAATGTCAAGAGTGGGCATTTTTAAATCAACACAAAGTTTAACCTGGGATTAGTCTAACAAATCTAATCTGTCATACATTCATAGATTCAATTTCAAGCCAATCAAATTCCTCCCTGCCCACAGAAGTTTGTTAATACAGAAGTCGTGTAAATGTTCAATTTGCTTCAAAGTAGCCAAAATGACCAGAGCAGTCCGAAATGTGTAAGTTCAGTCAATGAGATTGATAGTTAGTCTGATATCAGCGCACAGTTTTATATTTTATTTGGATTTCAAAATCCACTCTTCGATTGATTTCAAATGATATTTGGCCTGATTTTGGACAAAATTCAATACAAATGGTCATTTTTTGCCATTAAAAAAATTTGATTCTGTCCATTGTATCGCCCTTAGTGACGATAGGAAAAATTACCCCTGGCCCTAATCAAAAGTTACCATATTGGACAGTTTGGACAAAAAATACCAAAATGTCTTCACGAGGGTTACCGGTAATAAGAATTGTTTGGGGGAATCGTCTCAAATTTTACCGTAAATTCTGGCTTTTCGTTTTAGAGTTCTGAGTATCGACGAGCAACATGAAGATAAAGGTAGGTGTCCCCTTTATATATTTAATTGAAAGATTAAACGAGAACTCGTTTGAGATTTAATCTCAATTATATAAGTAATAAAAATGAGGGTTTACGTTAAATGAGACCCCGTCAGTGCGCATGCGCTAAACAGCAATATTCGTAGATAGCCGAGGATGTGCCTACTGAACCAAGCAGAAAGATAACGAGAACTGTAATTAATAACCATACCCAGCACTAGGGAGGGTAAGGGAGGGACGTAAACCCTCATTTTTATTACTTATATAATTGAGATTAAATCTCAAACGAGTTCTCGTTTAATCTTTCAATTATACTACGTAATGCCATTTCGGGATTACGTTAAATGAGATTTTGAAGCTCAGTAGGCCATCCGAACCAGTGCTCAACACAATAATAAACATTATTGAGAGAAAAGCAAGATAAACATGCTGCTAAAAAGGTAAACCAGCTGACCTTATAATGCGATGCCAAATCTAGGACATCCTTTAGGACGTCATGATTGCACCTGTGAAGTTAACGTTCCTGTTCTCCACTGGTTTCATGTAAAAGTTCGAAACGTCCGTTCAGAAGACCAGCCCGCCTGGGCTAGTATATGCTTGATAGGCAGATTTGTACTGTTTGCCGCCGAAGTTGAAGCAGCTCGGGTAGAATGAGCTTTGTAGATGTCTGTGTCGATCCCTGCCAAGGTCAACGTTTCCTTCACCCATCTGGCGATGGTCTGCGTAGTAACGCGTTTGTGCGGTTTCTTAAAGCTGATGAACAGATAGCGTTCCTGTCCCCTGACGCTCTCCGTTCTGCGCAAGTAGTGCCGCAAGTAGTTAAGTACACATAACCTCCTGTCTGGTGGATATGCCTTCATTTTCAAGTTGAAGTTCACATTTCCCGGTTTCGTTTGCTTTAGGAGGTCCTTAAAATGAACAGAACTTCGCTGCCCTTGATTTTCATGTAGTCAAGATGCAAGCTGTGCAGTGACTGGACCCGCTGGGCCGATATCAGAGCCATAAGTGTGCAAAGTTTCATAGTCAAAGTTTTTAGTGTGAGCGAATTCGCTGGTGCCCACTTCCGTAGATAATTAAGCACTATGTTCACATCCCAAATCTCCTTATATCTTGGCGCTGGAGGGCGCAACTGGAATGCTCCTTTACAAAACGACTAATAAGAGGATGAGTTCCAACTGTACATGACGAATCCTCAAGTACTAGGAATGCAGACAAAGCGCTGCGTGCAGAATTTATAACACTATAACTAGCTCTTTCTCTTTCAAAGAGTTCTGACAAAAATCAATTACATCATTGGATCTCGCCTGGAGATAGTTCAAGCCTTTCTTATGGCAGTATGCCTTCCATTTCCTTATGTAAACGGCATAGTTCTTTGTCGTTGATGCTCGCCACGATGCTGCTATTACATTGATAGCTCTTGTACTCAAACCTTTACTTTCTAGGGGCTGGCGCAGCACCTGCAACAAAGCAAATCAAGTTGATTATTGCGGGTGTGGCTCATTTGTAATAGGCTGTGCTAGTAAGTTTGGCCTTCTAGCTATGAACATGGGCTCCCAATAATCATACTCTTCAAAAGGGGAACCATGGTTGGGTAGGCCAGTTTGGAACTAAGAGTAGGCCTGTTGCATCATCGCATTTAATCTTTTGTAAGCATTTTGCGATGAGGCAGAAGGGTGGGAAAGCGTAGAAACTTAATGGTTTCCAGTCGATTGTGAAAGCATCAACTGTTTCAGCTCCAGGGTCAGGCAGCCATGAGACGTATCTGTCAACTTGCTTATTTAATCTCGATGCAAATAGGTCTATTTCTGGGAAACCAAATTGCTGAGCAATTTCTTTGAATGCATCTGTATTTAGCATCCACTCTGTCTTGTGGTTAAAGTGTCTAGACATGTGGTCTGCCTCTGTGTTTAGTTTCCTGGTAAATGGGCAGCTGATAGCCATATGTTCCTACTCATGCACCATTCCCAAATGTGTTTGGCTGCCTCATTGCAATCTGCGGACTTGCAGCCCCCCATATTGTTAATGTATGATACTGCGGTTACATTATCAACACGGAGTAGTACATGCACATTTTCCACATCAGCACAGAAGGATTGAACGCCAAACCCGGCAGCGACCGTTTCAAGGTAGTTTATGCCATAATGTCTTGCTTTGTGCAATTCTATTTCATTCCATCTACCACCTGTGCATGATTGGAGGTTAGTAGCACCCCAGCCAGCCCCACTGGCGTCCGTGCGCAACTCAAGGTCTGGTTTCGGTCTTCTTATTGGAGCGAATGAAGACGTTACATGTTCAACCCACCATTGAAGTTCACCCTTGGCTTCTTTTGAAAGTGTCATTTTCCTATCGAAATGACCTCTGTTTGCTTTTAGTGCTGCAATTTTGTCTCCTCTAAAGTACGATAGAAGAGAGGGCCATATTGGACTGCTGGGAAAGTTGAAACGATCTTCCCAATAACCCTGGCAACGTGCCTTATTGAGGGCTCCTTAGTGTCAATAAGCTCTTGACAGAGGCGTTCGACTTCGAGCGCCTTGCTTTCTGGAAGCCTAATTTGCATAGTATTTGTATTCAGAACAAAGCCAAGGAACGTTATCTCTTTGGTGGGGGTAAGTACCGATTTTTCAGGGTGAATAATGAACCCGAGTTGTGCAAGGATGTCAGTGGTAGCCTTAACAGCTGCTATGAGCTTTTCTTCATTTTCTGCAATGAGGATTGTGTCATCCAAATATCCTACCACAATGTGACCAGCTTGTCTAAGCTTAGAAAAAACTGGCTTTAGTAATTTTGTGAATAGCCTTGGTGCTGTACTGAGACCATTGGGCAGTGCTTTGAATTGCCAACATTGACCATTGACAATAAATTTGAGGTATTTCCTATCCTCTTGGTGGATCGGTACTGTATAATATGCATCTCTGAGGTCGGCCGAGGCTAGAAAATTGTCAGGGGATACAAGATCCAGCACAGTGTGGATATTATCCATTTTAAAATGCTGATACATCATGCATTTATTCAATTCTGAAAGATCGAGGATTAGACGTACACCTCCATTCTTTTTGGCGTAGTAAAAATATTAGAAATGAATTCACCCTCTTCATGTACACAGGGCTCAATAACATCTTTACGATGGAGGCTAGTAATTTCTTCTTGAATGCGCTTAGCGTCCGGGACGCTCCGTTTATAGCGTTTAGCCTTTAAATCAGGCAAGTCTTTAATTTTTTCTACATCAAACTCGATCTTGTATCCCGTGACAGCCCTAATAACAATAGGGTCTGTTGTTAGCTCTTGCCAATTTTTCCTAAAATATCTCAGTCGACCACCCACTTGGGGAACACTACTACTAGTACTAGCATTAGTCATAATATTTTCGCTAAAAATGTGATTAGTGTGTGAGTCACTGACCTTGTCATGACTTGGTCTTGGGAGTTCTACTTTCTCCTCTGCTGGCCCGTGGGACCCCTCTGGGCACCTGGCGCTTGCATTTGTGGCTGGTTCGAGCCTGAGACTGAGTGTACGGAGGTAGTCTGCCCCTCCTGTTCTGTCTGTACCCTAAAAAGGGCCACCCTGCGATCCTGACATTGGCCTGCTATACCCGTGGGATTGGCTCTGTGAGCCCCAGCGGTGCCCGGTGCATTGTAGCCGTCACCGATAGGGATGCGAAGCAAAGCGGTGTTTGAATTTGTCCCTCATCACACCTGCCGCTGCCAGTTGCTGATCTTTGAGATCCTTCACCTGCTTGCCAAGATCATCACCGAACAAAAGTCTAGTAGCTGGCAGAGTAGGTTTGCACAGATGCGTAAACCTTGCATTCAAGTCAGGCTTTATGAGCTCTTTCCGCAGGCAGTTCAGTTCAAAGTTAGCGTTGCAAATCAACGCCAGAGCATCTTGCTGTGTATCAGTTATACCGCCCATAGAAACGGAGCGGGTAAATGCATTGATGCCGTGAGTGAGTGATTTTTGAACTCGCTGTAACTTCAAGTCACGGCTTTTTGTCATCGGAGGTAGATTGTCCCATATTGCAGGGTTCACCTTTGGTGCCTCTATACAATTGCTCGGAGCTGGGTATTTAGCAGAAACTTCATCAAGAACTTTCCCCTCCAATTGATGTGTCATGATCGAGATATGAAGTAGATTGGGCTATCTCCTCCTCAATAAATAGGATCTCCGATATCCGACACCATCGCAAATTTTGCGGCGATCGAGGGAATGACAAAGTTATCAGGTTGAGGCATGTCTGTGTCAAAATTCTCTTCCTCCGAGCCGGCGCCCGCTTCGGTATCCGCGGGTGGACCGTAACAATCCATGAGCCCGGTGGGCACAAAGTCTTCCCGCCGGTAGCCCGGTGGAGCCGCGAGACGAAGACGGGCATAAGCTGCCGGTGACAGCCGTATCATTAGCAGCGGCAACGCCTCAACCACTCGCGAGAAGCGCTTCCATTTTATCAAGTCTGCTATTGAAAGTAGAAAATGGAATCGTTGAATTCACTTTCTGATTCCCGTCTCGCTCATTGCCTTTGGCTCTGAGTCCGACTTTGTTTTACTTTTAGCTTTCCCGGCCCACTCTTGCTGACTTTGCCAGCCGTGACTTTGCCACTGGAGTTGGGTAATTTTTCTTTCCGTCGGAGCCCGTGGCTCGCGCTACCAGGCGGTGCCTGGGGTGGAAGCGGACGGAGGACATTCAGCGGTGCTGCTATCCATTTGAGACGATACAATTCTATCGTAAAAATATCACTTCAGAAGGGCGTGATTTATAAAAATAAGCGTCTCAAAGTTATCAGTAAATGTCAAGCATGAAACTAATAACGTTTCTTACCTTAGAAATTCGGGATTGCGTGGATAATAATATCTAATTTCTTGAGCCAGAAAGGTGTCCTTTCGCTCAAATAACACGCGACTGACGAAAAATGCTGTTTAGCGCATGCGCACTGACGGGGTCTCATTTAACGTAATCCCGAAATGGCATTACGTAGTATAATATATTATTACATGTATTTTATTATTGGCAAGTAAAGAAATTAATCATATTCCATGTTCAAAGTACAGTAAATGGACCATGTTACAATATTAATCGAACAGCATGTGTCTAAAATCCCCATACCACAAAGTACAAATAAAATACAAGAAAAAAGGGCCTTTTATGCCTTATTTTATTACATTAGTGTCTACATTTATTATAAAAATCACTCCTTGAGAAATATGTATATATATTTTTCAAAAATATTTTGAATGTAGGAGTTTCTACAGAATTCCTACATAATATATGTCCCATATGACAACTTTATTAAAAATATTATTGAGAGTGAATGTGATGTAGAATGATTAGTAAGTTTTATCAATACGGCAGTAAACGCAATTGAAGTTGTTCATTTTTTTTTATAACTACAAATCATTTCTAAGGCAGAGGCAGGAAGTGTTATTATCATTGACCTTTCCTTTTCTAATGATGATCAACGCATCTCCTTTTCTACTGCAATCAGGAACCTGGGTGTTGTGTTTGATTGATACATGAGAATGTATGACCGTGTCACCTATTTTTGTCGTACCCTAATCATTTTCTAATCTAAATCGCATCAGAGGATACTCGAATCAAGATGCACGTCTTAAAAGGGTTGGGGGTATCTGGAAGCAGATATTCACTTCTCTTTCATCATATTCACTTCAATCTACATTGGCTCCTTTCTTTCTCATTCCCAAATTCCCAAAACAGGCTGGCTTCAAATCCTTTCAATACCTATAAAATATCTGAAAACAAACATATACAGTTGTTAATGTGTCCTTATGGAGCTCTCACACTCTGCCGTGTAGGCCTACCGTCCACCTGCCGGGCTATTAAAAAACAACAGAGTCCAGAACGTTGGGTTTTGAGCGAACTTGTCCCCGGCCGCAAAAAAAAATCATAAAATTAATCTTTTCACCGTTTCGTTGCCATCTTCTGACCGTTCTCACCGGGCGCATACCGGTGTTGAACGTGCTTCTACCGTCTTCACCGCCCAGATTGACATTTGTTGAAAATTTTGGCCGTTTCCATACCGGGCCCATACCGGGTCTCGAACGTGTGCACCGGGTTTGTAGCAGCCACCTACCAGTCACTTAGCGTCCCTCACCGCTCGAGCGTCCTGTGAGCGAGTCCCGGACTGCTGACGTCATGACACGACTGCCATAAATACCCGATTTGAACGGCCGTTCATCACCGTTCTGTAACGGGTTATGAGCGTGTTGTGAACGTGTTCATACAGTGTGACCGCTTTCATAACGTATTCATACCGTCCTCATACCGTTCAACACCGTCCTCTTGCCGCTTACTTGCGGCCGGTGCCAGCCGGCCAAAGTTTTGAACATGCCCAAAACTTTCGCGGGTCCCACTGGTGTAAATAAGCGCCAACGCCCTATTAACGTGTTGCCCGCTTTGATAACGAACCACCGTGTGCCCTCGCCGTTCTCCACCGTCCGCAGACATTTTCGCGCACGGTGGCACACGGTAGGCCTACACGGCAGAGTGTGAGAGTCACATTAGACTTAAAAGGGCAGCGCCTTGTATCCTCTGGAAAAGGTGCTATATGTAAATCTAGTTATAGTTATTATTAGTAGTAGTACATGTACTAGTAGAAAACTCAAATTCATTTACAGAAAAGGCGCATTCCGAGCAAACCATTTCTGCATGGATGGAATCTGAAGAAGGAGTAAAGCCGGCGGAATTCAGACTGCATGAGTACACTACACAACCTACAGATGACGAGGGACAGGTAATAGAGTCCGCTCACCATATCTCTCCACCGTGCACCCGCCAAGATGATACCCCAGTTCAAAATCTTGAAAGCAGGGAGGAATTGAGTGATGATACTGGCATCATTCGGCTTGAGAAGCATGGTATTGAAGTAAGAATTCCACCAAACGAAGCTTACAGAGCAAAGGATGTCACCGTCGAACCAATCCATGACATTCCACCTGAGTTGGTGCTAAAGGAAACAGAAGCCCTCATTTCCATCGGCTTGAGGATGTCGCCCTCTGATGCAAACTTTGACATTCCAGTGAGAGTAAGGATGCCCCATTGTGGTATATTTACAAAGCCAGAGGCTGCGGAAGTCGTCACTTATTATCGCAAGAGTGGTAAAGTCTTCTCTATCTCAATCTCTCTCTGTCCCGTTCACATTGCTATTTATTAAATAAAGTAATATATATACTCAAAGAATTTAATTGCACAAAAACAAACATATACTTTTTGCTCTTTTTTATCCCCCAAAACGCCTATCAAGAATTATGATAACTGTTAGAGAAAAAAAGACATGGTTCCTTTATTTAGTAAAATGTAAGAATTGCGATACTGTTTGATGAACGTACGTTAATTAGATTTCTTTGATATTTTGCATGGACAGCTTCTGAAAGTTTTACAGCAATTCCTTCTACCAACGGGAGCCTGCGATGTTTTGTAAGACATAGGGACCTAGATATCTACATGAACCATTTCTCCGAAATTTGGATTGTAGCTGTCATCACATGGATATTCATTGGAAAACGTGTTATTTGTACACCATATATTCCTGTGTCAACTCCAAAGAATGTTCAACACGTGTTGTTTGTCCATGTAAGAGATGAAAACATTGCAAAAGGAGAGGTAATTTTTATTTCTTTGCGTTTTATCTTCTACTTGTTCTTCTTTTTTCCCATCTCTTTATCGTCATTTTCCGCCTTGCATTTATAGTACTCATAAAACATTGAAGTATGGTTGCAACATTCATCAAGTTTTAGTGTAAACGGATTACATAGAAGTGTCATGTTATTGTGGTCCATTCACTTGCGTTTGGGGGTTTGAATGCTAGCCAGGCACTGACGTCCTTTGGCAAGACATCAATCCGCAATTACTACTCTCCACCCAGATTTAATTGGGTACCTGGTAATGATAAGGTAATAATAATTGGAGGGCCCACCGGTAGAGAAGCATTAATACTGATGTGCTTAATATATTGGGTAAATAAGACCCAGTTATTGTCAAGTTTATATTGCTCTGCATCTAACAATAAATTAGTTTTATTCTGGGCTATTATCATGTCTCCTGTAATTGTTGTGCAAGTTTGCTAAAATATCTCCAGTAATGTTTGCAGATTCTTATTTTCGGTAAATCCTTGATTAGACTTTTGGATTTGATATATTCATGTGTCAATGTCTTTTTTTGTCCATATATGTTTCTTTTTGTTCTTTCAATTGTTCCCCTTTCTCTCTTTACGACTTATAATAAACATTGTTGAGTGGAAATGTATTTGAACTATTCTTTACCTTTTCTTAACATTATTGTCTAGGTACAGCATGGATATATGGCTCCGATCACCGGAGAGCAATTCTTAGTTAGGTGGCGTTCTGGAGGATTAAAGATAACTTGTAAAGAAAGCACCCCAATGGAAGACGAGCTCACGGTAACATTCATATGAGCAGTTTAAATCAACCTGTTATCATGCATTTGGATTGCTCAGTATCAGTTGAGTAAATGAAAGTCAGACAATCACTGCCCAAAATCTAAGCTTTTAAGAGTTGGGAAAATGCCTCCTTTGCAATTAGGACTACATGTACTCAATATTGGATAGAATATTGGATAATGACTTTTTTGGGAAAAATAATTTAGCAATTTATTGACTGAACAGAGACTATGTAACTAATACTTTGGGAGTTCGGGAGTTGGGGCAATTTATGGTTGGTTATCTGCTGTTTGGCAATTCCAGCTCACCAAAATTAGTTGGTTAATTTTTAACCTAAAATGCAGTGGACAGTATGTTACCAAAATTCGTCAATATTTTGCTCAACTCGCATAAGGGTGTGGATTTTTTTTAAATTTGTATAATAACATGTTAAATATATGCCAGAATGGTTAAAATATGGTTTTACATATTAATTGACGATTGGACCGTTTTGTCAGATCCTGGCTGTAGCCAAATTCTTTAAAGAGATCTAACAACTTCAGAAATCCGTTTTTGAAGGTAGCTAGGTTTGAAATAAGAGAGTCAGCATGTGGGTCATTCCAGTACTTCAAATGCAACTGTAGTCCTTTCAGCAGCATTTTTGTCTGACGGGTTACGTACAATTTGTACGGTTTATTCTTAATTTTTATATACATAAATACATACGTACATACATATATGTACAATGTATATAAAGATATATACACACAAAAATGTTATGATTATTTTGTAGACTCTACAGGAAAGTGAGATTCGCCATCTGACTAAGCACAAAGTGATGTTCACAGTTGATACACGAACCACTGACATGTATGAAGTGATATTACACTTCATCCTTAAACAAAGCACAACTAAGCAGCTCCTGGTTCCCATGCACTTGGAAGGTAACCAACATTAACTAGAATCTAAACTAACTGACATTGACATTTATTATCAACTGCGATTATTTAATAGTGAAGGAAGTTGGTTTCCTTTTCACATCGATTGAATGTCAAAACAAGCTCCAACTTTTGTGAAAACTCTTTGTCATGGACAGACACTATGTCATGTCATGGGCAGAGATGAAATTTAAACAAAAAACTGTGAATGTCCTCTTTAAGATAAAAACACGCCTACTGTTTGCATTGTCCTTTTTTTTTAAATCTGTATTTTTCTTACTATTTCGCTCCCCCTCCAATTTTAAGACAGAAGCTTAATTGTAATGTAAGAATTTTGTTTACGTTAATCGATACAATTTTTAAAAATTAAACTTAATCTCACCAACACGAGTTGCATGAAAAAAATGAAAGGCGGCAACAAATTTAATCAATGTAAAGTTATGATGTGTCTAATTAATCGTAATTCAATTTATGATGAAACAGGATTATACAACCAATAACATGAACATAATGAATACATTGTTTTACAAAGTGAACACAATTTCCCACTCTTAAAATAGGAATAACCGAGACATCACCAGGAAAAACAGATTCGGCATCCCTGAGATCGTCGGCTTCTACTTCTAAAGAAAAGTGAGAATTGTTTACTAATCGCTAATGCCAATAAACGCTTATCATTATTAAAATATCATTGATGGCATAATTTATATCTTACATAATGAAATTCCGATATCGTTCTTAGATAATTGTCTTGTATAAGCCAGCATAGATCAAAAGGTATAAGCGAGAATTGTCATGATTGTTTTTGTTCTGTTACAATATTTTCATTTAACGATTTTGCAATATCATCATCTAAGTCCATTTTGACTAATATTCAGATTTGTATAGATAAATTTATTTTGGGGATAAACCCCATCTTACTTAATAATGGAATGAGAAAAGAAATAGAATAGAATAATACAATTTGAAAGAATTTGAAGAAATTATGCTCTCCTGACACTCACCAATATTTTATATTTTGACTCGTGTCATCCACGCTACACAAAAGGAAATATACCATATAATCTGTCTAGAAAAGTTGTACAATTGCATCTAACAAGAAAGAGAGAGAGAGAAGAAAAAAAGATAAAAAGAATTAGAATCCATGCTTATGCTTCGGAAATATCCAGAAAATCTTATCAGAGTAGGTATACATAAGGCATGTTATATAGAACAAAATATTTAAGACATACAACAACAACAACAAAAATGAAGAAAATATGTTTTATGTATCTACTTACAATCCCAGTTATTTGATGTGCTATACATTGTAAAATCGGTCAAGTGAGATAATTGTATAAAAAGTAACATTTCATATTTTCTCCATACAAATATAGACCTACCGAGGAATCCAGGGATCAAACTTTTGACAACATTCTCAAGGCAGTAGCTAAGCAGATTCGCAAGAATACTGACATCGACGATCTAGGCGTCCAATTGGGTTTTAAACCTACGGATATAAAATGTTACATACAAATTAACAAAGAAGACCACACGTACATGGGAACACTTGATATGCTTCGGGATTGGAGTCAAACGACTACAATGTCCAAACAACGTGAAGAATTGAAGAAAGCCCTGATTGTGCTTAAACACCATCGTCTGGTAGACCAACATCTGAAGGACGATATGGCAAGTTAGTATGAACCAGAAAAATAGAAAATCTTGATACAGTTAAAGAGAAGGTTCATTAATTTTAAAGCTGACTGAATTTGGTATCATTGCAATCAAAAAA
Source organism: Mesocentrotus franciscanus (assembly GCA_037976565.1). Lineage (NCBI taxonomy): Eukaryota > Metazoa > Echinodermata > Echinoidea > Camarodonta > Strongylocentrotidae > Mesocentrotus > Mesocentrotus franciscanus. Next base: position 32,683,611 of record CP137670.1, read on the forward strand.
TTACACTGAGTAAAATTATTACGTTTGTGTAACTTATAAATTCGAGCGAAAATTATAAAAGTTGATCAAACTTGATGAAAAACAAACCCACTCAAGACCCCGAAAACATCGTAGTTCAGCTGATTTTTCAGTGGCGTCACAAAGTGAACGACGGGCCGCTCATGCAGCTGAAATGATTGACGACGCTGCGCGATGCATTTTACGTGCAATTCACATGTATTGCATCGACTCTTTAGTACCGTACCCATTCATACCCAACGTGGTTGACTTTCATCAAAATACCCTGGAAATATCGATGTGGACGAAAACATACTTGATTTGAGTTTTGAGGAGATAGAAGAAGGAAGTACCTCGGACATATCGACAACAACGATGGAGATTTGGGAGATCTCTAGACTATAGATCAATTTTATAACTTCCAAATAGCGAGTGGATATATCGTCGATGTAGCGTTCAAGTATACCGTAGGCCTGTTTATGCATTACGCGTACGTATATACGTACATACAAGCTGCCTGTATTGCATCGTATCTCGCGCAGCTTGCTTGCCTTAGCCAGCCCAGCCCGGCACTCGAGCAAGCCATGCTATTCAGCCCGGCGCTCGAGCTAGCCGTGTATCGCGAACTGGACTGATCTAAGTCTTCTCTCGGTTTCCCCTTTCCCCATTTATCTGGTTCTACAACTTAATTCATAAAAATCTAAATTAATCGGCCTAAACAGACATTTTCGTAATGAATATCTGGACAATTTATGTAGATTTGTCACCTATTTTGCTCCAGAACAATCGTTAGGTCAGCATATGCAAAATGTCCTCTGCACTCCCAGATCAGACACATACACGCTGACCTGCCCTCAGAATTTGTGATTATTTCCCCTGTTTGTATGCTCAAATGTGACGGAAAATAACATAAAAATCAAACAAACATTTGTAGAAAGTAATATTTATTCAGTGTATCTCATTCAAAATGCAAAAAATATAGGAAATATCACCACGTAGCTGGCAGTAAATATATAAACAACGTTAACCTATATCTAAAAATTGCAATGGGTATCAACCTTGTCCCAAATGCGTGATGTAGGTTGTTCATATTGTGACGTCACATCATCGCATGTAAATAACGCCGTCATTTCACTTTGTTAGTGGGTTCTGGAAAGGGTATCAAAATTGCATTTAATTTATTCCTCACAATAGTGAGGGCTTAAAAATTACTTTACTCATTTTGTTAATGTTATCAGCAATCTGTAGAGGTATAATTTTCCAAATTTCAACGAACCTTCTCTTAATAAGGCCGGAGGGGGAAGGGCATTATGCCCCCCCCCCCCACTCCGCGATTTTTCTGATTGTTCGGGAACGCATACCATGACGCTCCGCCGCTTCATGACTTTTTTCTTTCGAGTCTTGCGCATCTTTTAAAAACATTTTTTTTGAAAATCGGACCTACCATTACAAAGTCACGTGACCTTTTGTCTTTACATGTCGGCCCGAAAATCGCTCATCATGATTTGCGTACAAAACATATGGAAATATTTTTTTTTCCTAAAAAGAGATAAAACATTGGTTATTTGGTCTTGTTTAAAGTTTAGGTGTTTGTATTGCGGGTCAAAATAGTTGAATTATAGTTAGAAATGAAATAAAACAACAAAAACAATAAAATACTTAAGTTAAAAAACAATGAAATACATAAGAAATTATCAAAACAAGAGAACACATAAGGAATAACCTGGCTCTTCCAAATTTTGTGGTCGTTTTATTATTCCAAATGGTCTAACAAATATATTTAGTGGAAAAGAAAGCTTAAATATGAAGAATATATGATTTATGGGTAAAAATGTGAAATTTTGGACCTTCTTTGCATAATTTACCATAAATATGCAAATGAGTAAATTTTTCAAAAAATTGAATTTACTGTAGTATTCTATACACTTCACTTGACATGCATGCAAATTTCGCGGCGATCGGCCGTTTTACGGCCGAGATCTCCGGGTTAAAGAGAAGGTTGATCGAGTTCTGGGAAAAGGTGAAAAATAATTTGTGAGCGTTATCCTTGTTATTAAGTGTAGAAGAACATCAGAGAAAAATATACCCTGAAAAGTATGGCTCTTCAATTGCCTTAATATTCTAAATATGGCATGTAACAGCATAAAAATCGGGACAGATTTTTATGCCACATGTTCGTGTAGTCCCATATACATATTTCTGTGTACAGTGCTTGTTACTTTACCAAGACTGGGCCAAATTTCTTATCATTTTGATGATTCCAGAACCTTGCAGTACACACCAATACTTATATGCTACATTATCAACTTTTTCTGATCGATTCCACACCGTTTCTTTCTCAATGCAATCGCATGACCAGGACTCAACTTTATCTTTAAATTTTGGATATATTTTTGGTTTAATTTTGTTTCATGCATGCTAATTTATCTCTGTTTATATGTACATATAATACTTAAAGGTAAAACTCAAAAACCATACCCACACTTGAGCCTTCAATATGGAAAATTTGCAAATGTATTTCAAATTCAGCCACAACTCTCATTCTGTTAGAATTGCCTGGTTTGTCCCATTTGTGTCCTTTAAAAAACAAATTGTTAGAATACCGGTAGGCTATTTTCATAATGTAAACAAATTTAATGCCCAAATCTTTGTTAACTTCCTTAATTGTTACAAATTATTTCATTCACCTGTTACGAACAATTGTATTTCAATAGTCAGAATGCGAATTGCATACATTCCGTGTTGTTAGGTAGGACAAGCCATAATGTTTGTGCTGCCTAGCAACAATTAACGCATGCAATTCGCAAATTCGTTATCAAATTAAACATCAATCACTTTAAAATTTACAAATAATCTGGGAAACCCTATCTTTACAGTTGTATGTGCAATTTAAATACTTGCCTACCTTGAAAGGTTCTGATGCAATATTCAAATCCCCATTCTCGGAGCCTGTGTGCTACGTCGTCTTCCGCCATTGTTGCTGTGCACCTCACATAATAAGTGAATCTATGTAGGTGTACTGCTCCTTGTGTATACAGTCAAAGCGGAAAATCCTGAATATAATTAGGGGTCTATCTCATTTTTTCCCCCTCATGATAAATACCTTCAGATATTTTGCCACTTTGTGCATTTACTCTGCTGGTGGAGGGAGCATCTAAATCGTAGTTATCAAGTTTGCACATGGGTTGAAGCCGGTACAATGCCCTCTGATATTACTTCCTCGAATAAAATTCAATCGTTTTCTTTTTAAAGCAAACTTGATACATGAAATCGCATTTCCAAATCAAACCCTATCAGGGCCCCATTTTACAAAACTTGTTATCAGTGATAAAATGACAGTTTTTTGTTATAAGCTAGTGAAATCCTTGCTTCTGATTGGTTATCAGCAGATTTGTCACTGACTTTTGTCGTTTGTCCTTGAAAAATGGCTAATTTGTGTAACAGGTTCCTGAACATGAAAACAAAATTAAGGGGTCACCAGCCATTCTGAAAAGTTAAAGCCGATTCAAAATAGGTATTTTTTTTACCAAAACAAGTTTTGCAATTTTTGCATGTGCGCGCGTGCATCAATGTTGAGGTTTAACGAACGTCTATGAGCTAAATTAATGTCAATAATGGCTAAAAGTGTTTTTAAATTGGTAATAAACGCAGCAACACAATACAAGTGAACAAAATTTAATTAATACATTCAGTACGGACGGCTCACGCAAAAACGCGCGCAAAATTTTGAAATGTTCAAAAAGGTCTGAAACGTGTAGTAAATTGGTCCAATAAGCAATTTTACCAATCATGAATTTTGACGCATTCGTCCACCATGACGCGCGCACGGACATGGGCGCGACCGAAGATTAAACCATTGACGCGAAGTTATGCATATTAAATATCATTCAGAAACAAAATGGCACCTAGATGACGTCACGCATTTGTTTTCATTATTTAAATTTAAAAAAAACTCTTTGTTAGGATCAATAATCATGCATATGGCACATGTCATGAAAATACAGAGAGAGGGAGAGAGAGAGATAGAGGGGGGATATAAAGAGTGAGTGTTTTCCGAAAATATTTAGCCTGAATTATCATTTCTACTATACAGTGTGACAAAGACTGACTCTACCGATGAAGATGAAGGAACATGTACAAGAGGGGAAAATACTATGACTCCATACTAAAAGGCATCATAAAACATTGTTGGGGAATGAGTATTTACATGATGGTAGACAGCTTCATCGTCAGTATGACCATGCTTCAACTGTATACAAAACATGAGCAAAGGATCGATTCCCCATAGATTTATCTTCCTATTTATCTTGCTCTTTCTATTTATTACATTATTATTCCAACTCTGAGACAAATCAAGAAGTCAAGAAATTTGTATTTTCATGTGCGATTGACCATGGTCTTTATTGAGAGCTGATTACCATAATTAACTCTTTTTCAATCAAACTGGTCAGCAGAGTGATTATAATGAAAAGAATAATTACTATTTCTATTCATTTTTCTCTTTCTCTCTCTATTTCTCACTTTAAAGGCCCATCTGCAGTAACGAGAGTTCATCTACAACCAAAGTAAGTGAACCATAACACGCACACAAATACTTGATGTTCGCTATGGCAATTTGTATACCTTAAAGGGATCCGGTAACTTTGTCTCAGATTCTGAAACAAAATCGTGGATTTAGCTCATACTGCAATGATAATTATAAACCTTTAGGTCAGTCAGGAACCCCATGACTTTTACAAGCCGATCGCCTGTCTGATTATCAAGATATTTATGATTGGAAATCGAAACCAAATTTTGCGTTTTCCTAACGGTTTTCATAACACTACAGTCTATTGGGGAAAACAAGTATGGTAAAGCCGGTCACTCATAGATTTTTACTTTTTTGAGGCACTTCTTGATCATTTTGAAGCGCGATTTCTTTAGGCCTTCAATATTACACCATATCACAGAAACTGATAACACGTAGGGCCGTGCATCTCAGATTTAACATTGTTAAATGATGCCTTTAATGTCACTCTTACTTATCATCTTCCAACCTATTCCTTTAAAAAAATACAACCTCCTAACGTTAATGACTTTCTTGTGTAATGGGCAATAAGTATGATCAATGTAATAAGTTTATAATGTCTTCATCTTTTTCTCAATGTATTTATAAATCATGTTGATAATCGTTATGCCTTTCCCAATTTCTCTCGATAGTTCTTTAATTTTATATTAATTAGTTTAAGATAGCAATATACTCATCATACTGTTAAGCTGTTGAAATTTAGTTTTTCCTTGAAATATTGTAGTAAGCGATAATCACCATTCCAAAACCGGTTAGTGAGATTTTTACTGGATGATAAAAGTATTCTTTTTTAAATAATTGTCATATTTTCATGCTTTATACATGTTTAAAAGTGGAAATGTTGAAATGAGCACTATTATTAGGTGATCTGTCATTGACAGATCACCTATTGATTTCGTCAGAATTTTCTTTCTTTATTATTTATTTATTTATTTATTTATTTATTTATTTATTTTTATTTCATCCGTACACTTTTTTGTGTAAACGTTTACTCGAAATCGACATGGTCAATTTCCTTCCAATTTCTGTCAGTCATCAGGCCCTATAATATCAAGTTCTAGTAACTTTCTCAAGGTCATGGGGTCATCGTGACGTCATCCAGGCGCCATTTTGTAAACATCAGGTCATTATCTTATCTCGATAACGAGTCATCAAAAATCAACCATATTTGGTATACATCAATTTTAGGTCAAAGGTCAACAAAAATGTCGACAAAATCCGCGTGCGCACCTCGACAGCGCATACGCGCGCATCAAAATTTCAAAATGTCCAATTCGTCCCAAATTTTGTTTGCACACGTTTCAGGCCATTTTAAGCATTTTCAAAATTTGCGCGCGCGCTTATCGCGCGTTTTGCGTATTGGCATTTACAACATCAAATCACCAAATTTTTTCTGTCATCATATTTGGCACATTTTTCCAAGCATTTTGATACCTTGTTTAACTTTTTCTGACCAGTAATAACGCAATGAGCGTCCGTCAAAGTATAACAGCACCCGCGGACCGCTATCTCTATCCACAATACATAGGCAAAAACATGCCTATACAAAATTCATTGTAACTCTTCAGAATGGATGGATACCCCTAAAATTTTTTCATATTTAGATAGATTATGAGTCGGAGATCTGATTTCATGTCTCATTTGACCCTCAATTAACCCATGACGTCATCATAATGGCCTCCGAACTCAAAATTTCAATTTGCATATTATGACGTCAGCATATTTTTGGAAAATTGATTGTATCTCTGTAAATATTGATCGATTTTCTTCCAAATTTTGATATGTTCTAGCTGAGACAATTCTCTACAAATGCAGTCATCACGATTTTTCATTTTGACAAAGGCATCATGGCGTATTTTTGCGATTAAAGGAGGCATGTCAATTTTTCACATTTTGCGTGTATTCTCTATGGGACATGACTTTTTCCTAAACTGGATTCTACATTCCCGTCTTTCGCGAGCAATATCTCCGTCGTTTTAGTTTTTTTTCGCTGAGCTTTGAGTATGTTGTAGCTGAGACAATAAGCTATCACAAGTGTGCCCTTTATTTTTCGATCAGATGCCGGGATCATGCTCATATTTCACTTGCAAAGTGGGATTTGAGAATTCCATTTTCCGTTCACGTGTAATGTCTATGTGGATTATTTTGGTATAGTGGTCATAGCACTTGCCTCCCATTCCGGCGACCCAAGTTCGATTCCTGGTTTTTTTTTTTTTTTTTGCCGTCGTTTTAAATTTGATTTTATGATCTTCTTCGACTATTATAACATATTATCATATACAATCACAAACAATGTAATAAAATGCCTAATTTTGCGTGTTATATCTATGGGAGAAGAATGTCAATCGTTTGAGTACAACCCTATGGGAAATCTGATTCCTTGTCGTGTATTAAACCTATAGGGTTAATCTCCCAAGTCTGTTGGAATATATCAAATCATCCCATTTTCATGATGTTTAGTCTCCTTCCCAGACGTTTATACTTTCCAGTTATTCAGCCCAGGTATATGCAATCTTTACGTCTCTCCCGCGGACATAGAATTGTTTACATGTCTATAACTTCTCTCTTTCTCTATAATATAGTAAATATTCAATTCTATTTATGCTGGAAATATTAAAAGCATCGTTCTCCATTGCATCTCTTTCTCTTGCTCTCTGTTGCTCTGTTTCCCTTCCCCTCTCTTGATCTGCCCTCTATCCTTCTCTTGCTCTCTCATTGCATCTCTCTCTCTACTCTTTCACTCTCTCCCTATCTCTGTCTCCCTCTCTTGCTCTGCCTAGCTCCCTCTGTCTCTGCCTCTCATTGTATACTCTCTCACCCTCTCCCTTTCCCGGCCTCTGGTTCTCGTTCTCCCTCCGATATCTATTGTAATTTTCTTTAATTTCCTCTAGCTCTTCATTTTGCCCTTTGTATTCTTATTTCACCCCTACCATGTCCTCTCTCCTTCAAAGTGTATGCATTCTGATTCCTCTTTCTTCCCTCGGTCCAGCTCATGTATTTTTACATGTCAATAACTCGTCTCCCTCTCTCCTTCTCTATATCTATATTTTCATTAAATTTCATTATGATCATGATTTTGATCATAATCATTTCTCAATATTTTGTTCATCAGTTAAGTTATCACTTCAGTTCAGGTCACAGTTCAATCTATCAGTTCATTCATCAGTTCATCAGTTTAGCTCATCAATTCAGTTCATTTCACATCAGTTCAATCTATCAGTTCATCAGTACTTCATTCATCAGTTCATATCTTAATACATCATTTTACATTAACATCATTAAATTGGATCATTGAATTGAAGATTAGCATGATCATAAGAATTGAAGACAGATCACCTAATTCGTCCTGATGACGAATTACTTTTCTAGTTATTGTTATTATTATTATCATCATTAGTATTGAAATGAAATACTAACTTTGCTTTAATATGATATTTACCTCATTTTCTACTAATATCGATTAATGTGATTTTTCATGTACTTAGAGGGGAAGGCATCACAAATAATCCTGAGACTGACTCTTCCAATGTGGTTGACACAAGAGGGGACAGCCAATCAAAGAGCCATTGTTCCGAAGATGACAGTCTGGATGGACCTCCAAGGGAGACTAAAAAGAAAACAAACCGTAAGACTGACTCTACCGACGAAGATGAAAGAACAAGAGGGGAGAATCAAACAAAGAGCTATGCTTCTAAGGATTCAAATAAGTTTTTAATGTCTTTGACATGTTGACTTATTATGTCCTGTTATATCCTGTGTATAGCATTCCATGCTTTTTTTCAGAATACTTTTTTGTTGAGATGCGAAATTTAGTCTCTGTTTGGTGTAATGATATGGGTAATAGCGCCAGCTATCGACACAATGTACGTTGGGATCCGAATATGATGCTATAAAGAACACCAATCTGAATTGTTTTGAGCCTCTAAATGTATTCGTTATTATACCTCTATACTAAAAGGCATTATAAAACATCGTTGGCAAGGGAGTAATTGTATGATGGTAGACATTGATATCGTCTTTTAATACACAGTATGAACATGTTTCAACTGTATACAAAAACATAAGATTGCCCGTCTATAAAGACTCTATAGGTTTATATTTTCCTTGAAAAGTGTTTCTGATATACATCGTCTATCAATACACAGTATGACCATGCTTCAACTGTATACAAAACATGTGCAAAGGATCGACTCCCCATAGTTTTATTTTCCTCTTTCTCTTGCTCTTTCTATTTATCACATTATCTTTTTCTTAATTTTTCTTTTCATTTTTTTCTTTCTCTTTCCCTAATTTCTTTCTCTCTCTCTCTCTCTCTTCCTCACTTTACAGGCCCATCTGCAGTAACGGGAGGTCATCTACAACCAAAGTAAGAGAACCATAACACACACATAAATACTTGCTGTTTACTATGGCAATTTGGATACCTTAATGTCACTCTTACTTATCATCTTCCAACCTATTCCTTTAAAAAAATACAACCTCCTAACGTTAATGACTTTCTTGTGTAATATGGGCAATAAGTATGATCAATGTAATAAGTTTATAAGGTCTTCATCTTTTTCTCAATGTATATATTAATCATGTTGATAATCGTTAACCCTTCCCCACTTTCTCTTGATAATTCTTAAATTTTATATTAATTAGTTTAAGAAAGCAATATACTCGTCATACTGTTAATAAGCTGTTGAAATTAAGTTTTCCCTTGAAATATTGTAGTATTAAACCGATAATCACCATACCGAAACCGTGCTCTATATACATGTTTAAAAGTGGAAATGTTGAAATAAGCACCATTATTGTTAGGTGGGCTGTATATAATACAGACCACCTTATGTTTTCGTTAGAATTGCCTTTATTATTTATTTATTTATTCTTTATTTATTTTTCTTATTTCCACCCACTTTTTTGTTAGCAAGCTAATTTGAAAATGGCTCAATCAAATGCCTTGAAATTTGGAACACATATGTATAGGCATATGGACAAAGCAAAATAATGTTTTCCACCTTGACCTTGACTGATGACGTCATCTAGGCGCCATTTTGCGAAATTTTCTGAAAATCTACTCATAATCATATCTTCATAACGGAAAGTCAATTCTCATTCATATTCATCATGATTAAGGTCAATATCCATCCGGTCAATTTCAGGTCAAAAAATGCGCGCGCATGCGTACGTCCGCGCGTCAGGGCGCGCGCAAAAATTTCAAATTGCTCCAAATCGTTTCAAATTCATTTTGGATACGTTTTAGGCCATTTTAAACATTTCGCAAAAAAAGCGCACAGCGCATGAGCGCGCGTTTTCGCGCGTACTTGGATTTTGCAACATAGAATCGCCAAATTTTCTCTGTCATCATATTTGGCACATTTTTCCAAGCATTTTGATACCTTGTTCACCTTTTTCTGACCAGTAATAATGCATGCGCGCGAGCTCTTGTAATACATAGCATATATGGGCAAAAACATGCCTATACAAAATTCATTGTAACTCTTCCGAATGGATGAGAACTCCCAATTTCTTTTCATATTTGGATAGATTATGAGTCGGAGATATGATTTCATGTCTCATTTGACCCTCAATTAACTCATGACGTCATCATAATGGCCTCCGAACTCAAAATTTCAATTTGCATATTATGACGTCAGCATATTTTTGGAAAATTGATTGTATCTCTGTAAATATTGATTGATTTTCTTTCAAATTTTGATATGTTCTAGCTGAGACAATTCAATGAGACGATTTTTCATTTTGACAAAGGCATCATGGCGTATTTTTGCGATTAAAGGAGGCATGTAAATTTTTCACATTTTGCGTGTATTCTCTATGGGACATGACTTTTTTTCAAAACTGGATTCTACATTCCGTCTTTCGCGAGCAATATCTCCGTCGTTTTAGTTTTGTTTTCGCTGAGCTTCGAGTATGTTGTAGCTGAGACAATAAGCTATCACAAGTGTGCCCTTTATTTTTCGATCAGATGCCGGGATCATGCTCATATTTCACTTGCAAAGTGGGATTTGAGAATTCCATTTTCCGTTCACGTGTAATGTCTATGGGGATTATTTTGGTATAGTGGTCATAACACTTGCCTCCCATTCCGGCGACCCAAGTTCGATTCCTGGTGGGTCAATTTTTTTTTTAGGTGGTCTGTCGGTATCGACAGATCACCTATTGTTTTTGTCAGAATTTTCTTTCTTTATTATTATTATTATTTCTTTCAATTTTGGCACAGTCATAGGTCATTGTCATGAGATGTGACAGGAACATTTTTCTCTTGCCTTAATATTGCCTCCCTCTTATTCTCTTGCTCTGTCTCCCTCTGCCTCTGCCCTTCTCTTTTTCTTCTCTCTCACCCTCTATATTCCTCTCCCGCCTCTGGTTCTCGTTCTCCTTCTATTATGTCTTGTAATGTTCCTTAATTTTCTATAGCTCTGCCCTTTGCCCTTTGGCCTTGGAACTCAAAATACGAATTTGCATATTATGACGTTAGCATATTTATGGGAAATTGATTGTATCTCTGTAAATATGGATCGATTTTCTTCCAAATTTTGATATGTTGTAGCTAAGACAACTTTCTACAAGATCAGTTATTCAGATTACATAACAGACCACCTAATTCGTCCACATGACGAATTACATTTAAAGTTTTTTTTTGCCGTCGTTTTGAATTTGATTTTATGATCTTCTTAGACTATTATAACATATTATCATAAACTATCACAAACAATGTAATAAAATGCCTAATTTTGCGAGATATATCTATGGGAAAAATATGTCAATCGTTTGAGTACAACCTTATGGGAAATCTGAGTCCTTATCGTGTATTAATTTTTTATTCATAGTTGGATAGAGTATGAGTCGGAGATATGATTTCTTATAAAAAATGAAATCTAGAAAATGCATATTTCATTTTGATATTTAGATTTGAGGGTCAAAGGTCAAATATACTGTACATGGTTTCTCTAAAACCATGCATTGTATAGACTTGAAATTTGGCACACTAATAGACCTGAATAAGAGGATTATTTCCAAAAATAAGGTCAACTCATGCCAATGTTATCTTAACTACTTAGTATGTCACTAAACATGTGTGGCATGCACTTGGAACAGCCCACCTATACTTGTTATTAACAAGTATTACATGTCTAGTTTTTATTATTATCATTATTATCATTATCATCATTAGTATTGAAGTGAAAAATAATCTTTGCTTTAAAATAATATTTACCCTTCCTCATTTTCTACTAATATTGATTGATGTGATTTTTCATGTACTCAGAGGGGAAGGCATCCAAAATAATCCTGAGCCTGACTCTACCGATGTCGATGACACAGAAGGGGACAACCAATCAGAGAGCCATGGTTCCGAGGATGACGGTCTGCTTGGATCTCCAACGAAGAGCAAAAAGAAGACAAACGAACAGACGTCATGTCGTTGCTGTGCCTTATGTTAGATCGAAGTTGAGTTCTGGGAAAGACCGAGAATAAGTTGTGAGTTTTGTTCATTCTTCTTTCTGTTTGTCTGGAAAAATGCAACAGAAGAAAACAAATCTGAAAAATGGCTCATTAAATGTTCTCATAGTCGAAATATGACAATGAAATTCTGAAATATCTGGCCAAAATTTCATACCACATTTGTGTTTATTCCCAATTTCCCATACATCAATATCTGAGAACAGTCCATGTTGCTTTCAGTAAGACTAAGTCGAAATGTTCTTATTAATATGATGATCCCAAAACTTCACAATGTACAGTAATGTGCGACATAACTTTTCCAGTCGCTTGCTGTCAATTCCTTTGACAATTCAATCGTATGACAAAAACCCAACTTTATCTGTAAGCGATTGTTGTAGGTTGAGACATATCATTATGTTACAGAAAGAGAATGGAATGAAATTTCTGTGTCGTGTGAGATATCCATACAAGATATAGTGCAATAAACAGTCTTTCAGCATGCCTGTATACATGTATTTACATGTGAAAGCGCATTTTAAACAAGTGCAATATGAATTCATTAGTGTGCTACCCAGATACAGAAGCCGAACGAAATTTGCGGCATATCAATGAACAGTTGTTGGCAATTTGGCATGAGATAATCTTAATAAACATGATATTGTGGACATAAATAATCGTTGAATATGGTTATTTCTAATCCGTTGTGCACTGAACAAAGAAATGTTTGTGATTTGTGATTGTGATATTCACGCTCAATTATGTTGTTAATTTGATATTTTACCAGTTGAGCTTGTTTCTCACATGTTCTAACGTTCTTTATTCCGAGTAAGTTGTTTTTGCTAAATATATTACTCATTGCGGATGTAGTATCGAAAATGATATCGCTAGTGATATTTGTTTGTCTCGCAATATGGTCAAAAAGGAATCTAAAAGATCTCGACGTTTCGTGCGCCGCTGCAACACCGTCAGGTGATAAAAACTAATGTAAGCAAGGGTGCTTTATACTCGGGAGGACGGCGCGACGGTCTATAATTCGATCGATAATCGGAAACAATAATGCACAAGGCCTATTGGCCTATCGGCTGATTATGCAAATAGCCTAATGGTCGACGCACACGGTGCTCAACCAATCAGTAGGCCGCTGGTTCGGCTAATTATGCAAATAGCCTAATGGTCGACCATTAGGCTATTTGCATAATCAGCCGATAGGCCAATAGGCCTTGTGCATTATTGTTTCCGATTATCGATCGAATTATAGACCGTTCCTCCGTAGAGTATAAAGCACCCTTGCTTACATTAGTTTTATCACCTGACGAATGTTGCAGCGGCGTCGAGATCTTTTAGATTCCTTTTTGACCATATTGCGAGACAAACGAATATCACTAGCGATATTATTTTCGATAAGTTGTTTTTGTTATCATTTTATTGATTAAACATGATTCATGTATATCTTTGATTGCTGTACTAGTATTAACGTTAACTGCTGTACATTTATATCGGAAGCACAGGGTCATCTTTATAAGTTGTTTATTCCGTTGCCTTACTATTGTATAATCATATTGTTCTCATTAATTTTAGTCGGTATATACTGTATTATAATATGTTTATGTTTTTCTATTTTCATCTTGAAATTTTGTGTAGAAACATGCAGATGTAAATATGTTTTATATTGTTAAATCTGTTTCCATTTTTATGATTTATGTGATTTTGATATTTGTTTACCATCTTTGATTGTCATTTTAAATATCCTAGTGTAAGAGCGTCAGCGCGTTCAGGGAGATAAGCAAGTACCAGGGTACTTTTTTTGTTCCTGCCAGGTTATCAGATACCATTTCAATGTATTTTGATGATGCAAGTTTAATGAGGTGGTGATTCTGTTCAGTCTAGTATTAGCGGTATCTAATTAGACGGTCCGATCAACAGTGCCTAATCATTTTCGAATACACATGACAATTTTCTAGGCCGCGTAACACAAAGCTTAGCAATTGGTCGCCAGATTGATAATTGATTTTTGCGATTGATTGCACATAGTGATCCATGCAATCAATCTCAAAATTCAATCGTATGATCAAGTGTTAAGCTTTGTGTTACGAGCCCTGATCACAATGAAATGTTTGTAACGCATGACGTAGCTTAAAGTATTATAACCCATTTTCAATGTCTATGACCTGTTGGCTTATTATATCCTGTCATATCCTGTGTATAGCCTTCTAGATTTTTGTTTTTTCGTATAACTTTTTTGGGATGCGAATATCAGTCTCTGTTTAGTGTAATGATAGTGGTAATAGCGCCAGCTATCGACACAATGTATGTATTATAGTATGATTATGTTTTTAATGTTTATGACCTGTTTGGTTATTTCCTTCTGTCATAATCATTTCAATAGTATTCTATGCTTTCTTCTTTCCTATGTTTTTAATGTACTGGATACTTTGTTTAGAGATGTGAATTTCTGTTTGGTGTAATGATATGGGTAATAGCGCCAACTATCGAACCAATATATGTTGGGATCCGAATATGATACTTGTAAAGAACACCAATCTGAAATGTTCTGAGCCTCAAAAAGAAGACATTATTATACCTCGATACTATAAGGCATCATAAAACAGTGTTTACTCGCCAACACTGTTTTATGATGCCTTATAGTATCTAAAAGAAAACGTTATTATACCTCCATACTAAAAGACATCATGAGACAATTATTAGCGGATGAGTATTTACATGATGGTAGACAGCTTCATCGTCTATCATGCTTAACCTGTATAAAAATTATCGCCTGTCTAAAGACATTGGTTTTTCTTTCCCTTGATGAGTGTTGATTGAAGGACGTTATACATGAAGATAGCCTGCCTATGAAGACTGATTTTCTTCTCCCTTTAGTGGTATTTAAACACAGGACCTTATTAACCTGTTGATACTTATCAAATATGTATATTGTTTATCATAATATTCATGTTTTGACATTACATGATAACTATAGATTCCTAGCTGCTCCTTGTATACTTTATAATATGCACCCTGATTGGGAAAGACTTCTATGTATATATCATTGATGTTCGATAATCCATATAAATGTGGTGTCGTCATTTATGTACATTAAAAGAAAATATAATATAATATTCATACAGATGCATGTAACAATTACAGGAATTCACTTGTAGGAAAGCTTTAACATCGGATAAATAGAGAGGTCAAAATTTGATCAAAAATAGGATAAACCACTTACCATAAAGTGTTCGATATCTAGCTTTGATTGCATTTATTCTAGTATTGATATTAACTGTTGTACATTATACAGGAAGCACAAGAACATTTTCATAAGTTTTATATTATGCGGTTGACTTACTATTCCATAATCATCTTGTCTTTCATTCATTTCAGTCGGTATATGATGTATTATAATATGCTTATGTTTTTGTATTATCATCTCGACATCATTTGTAGATTATGTAAATGTCTTTCATACTGCCATATTGTGAAATATGCTTATATTTTTGTCTCTTGTTGGTTGATATCCGTTTTTTTAATGATCGTGACCTGTTTGCTTACTGTCTTCTGTCATATCGTGTTAACAGCATTCTATGCTGGGTTTTTTTTTGGTACTGAATACACTGTTCGAAGATTTGACTTTCTGTAATGATAAAGGTTATATCGCCAGCTATCAACACACTGTTTGTTGGGATTCGAATATGGTGCTTTAATTAAAGAACACCACTGGATTATTTTTGAGGCTCTAAATGAATTATGACTCCAAACTAAAAGGCATCAGAAAACATTGTTAGCGAGTGAGAATTTATATAATGGTAGACATTTTCATCGTCTATCAATACACAGTATGACTATGCTTTAACTTTATAATAAAATAAGATCGCCCGTCTATAAAGACTCTAGATGTTTATCTTTTCCTTGAAGTGTGTTTCTCATTGAAGGAAGTTATACAAGAAGATAACCTGACTATAAAGACTGATTTTCTGGTCGCACTTGAGCGGTCTTTATACACAGGTTTCACATAAATAACCTTTTGGTATTGAACATGATATCGTAATAGAGATATTCTTTTGTAGATTATTCATGTTTTGACATTACGTGATTTATACATTCCTGTCCTTTCCAAGTTGCTCGTTGTATATTTGTAATACATAGTCTTAAAAGAAAATGCAAATAAACAGTCATACAGATGCTTCAAATCTTTAAATCATTAACTTTTAGAAATAGAGGGCAATATAGACGGGAATATTGAGAGAGAGTTTAAGAGAGGGAAAGATTGAGAGAGAAAGAGGTAGAGAGAGATAATTCAGAGAGATGAAGAGAGAGGGGAAGGAGAAGGAAGAGAGATATGGCGAGAGAGAGAGAGATAATTCAGAAAGAGGGAGAAGGAAGAGAGATAGAGGAAGAGATGGCAAGAGAGAGAGAGTGAGAGATCATTCAGAGAGATAAGGAGAAGGAAGAGAGATAGAGGGAGAGATATGGCGAGAGAAAGAGATAATTCAGAGAGATGAAGAGAGAGAGATAATTCAGAGAGATGGAGAGAGAGGGGGGAGGAGAAGGGAGAGAGAGATAGAGGGGGATCGGGATACCGTAACTATGTTGTTCGACTACCATGAATTGTTCTTCATTCTGTCTATTTAATTATTTATCGACAACAATTGTACTTACGAGTGAGCTACATAACTTTGTATTTTGCTACATGTATTGTATGATTTATGGAATTATTAACAGTTCATACATTTATTACTGTTGTTTGTCTGGATATCGTTATAATGTCTTAAAAAGAAAAAGGAAAGGAATCAATCTAAAATCAAAGGGTGCTAAAGGCGATGTTTAATACTCACCACCCAAAAAACAAAAACAAAATGTGATTCCCATCCAATACCACTAATACATACATAATACACAAGTCTACATATGCCTACAAAATCTCACAAACCTCAGTCACACTAACGAGACCGACAACAGATCGATAAAACGATTACTTAACTCCAGAAAAAGTTTGAAGTCGATTTGGAGATGTGACTGATGTATTAATCGACCACTTACCATTTTCTTTAATAGGTAGACAGGCCTCCTATGAGCTTGGATCAGACCATCATGATGAAAAATGTACAGGATGGTAACATAATTGTGGTCGTAATTTCATTCTACTTTCCAGCGTATGCGATATCAAATGAACAGATTCCTTTGACTCGCCTATGCAAAGCGTATGAGTAATCAGGAATCGAAAGATCTCTAATGTGGTTTTAGGAGGGATTGAGTTATTACATCTATCCGCTTCACCATGTTTCTGAGTATAAACGGAACCAGATAGACATATTGATGCTTTATATGTGCAATAAGCCAGTCTTTCATAATTATGTACTATGTTTACAAGTGCGTTTTTAACAAGTACAGGGTAATAGGTAACAAAATAATGTGCAATTTAGGTTTCAATGTGCAATTGGGTGAGTTTTATGTATATACATTATACGAGTTAAATGTCTTTTAAGTACGATTCTAATGCTATATCACGATTATGTTCGCACATTGATAGATACTTCAAGTTTTAATTTATTTCCAAATCACTAACATGTACATTCATTTTAGTCAGTACAATATACATATATATTATTTGGTAATTGGAGATAACAAATATCAACATGATAATCGAGGTTAACCCCAGTAAATCTTCGTTTTATACTTCTTTGGCGGACATTTTATTTTCGACATATTAATCAATATGTTGTTGGTGCAATGACTGCGCCCGAAATTTGGTATTTTTAAAAACTTATATGATAAAGCAAATTACCAGTAACAATTTTAATCGGCTGAGCAATGCTATGTACATTGCATTCATTATGTAATACCTGTATATGTAGTGTATTATGTCTCTAACTGACTTGAATATAAATTGTAAATCTCATTCAAATCTCAGATTATCTATCATTTGCTATACAAGACCTGTTTACTGATTTCGTGCATCTTTTTGAAACAAAAGTTCCTGTGGCAACTAGTGGCAACTTAAATACTCGCAAGATGCTTGTCCTACATAGACACAAATATGTATGTAAGGTGGATTCCAGCCTTATAGATGCCATTTTTCATAAAATGACTGGTAACTGGTGGTTAGGGAGGCGTGCATTGATTGAAATACATTAATAGACAGCTTTATTTCTATAGATACAGTGATCTGCTACAATATCACCACAAATATTTTTAAGCTTTCGTCTACATTAATTCAAAGATAATATATCAAACCGTGCATGTTATAAGGGTGTTAATGATCATGTGCTTCTGTAGTTTATCCTTTTAAACAAAGACACAATTATTTTCAACAACGACACCGAAAGAGTTACTATGGAACCGATGGAAATGAATAACAAATGATAAATAGTTAATCATTCATTAATTGCATTAAGTTGAGCATTGTATAACAATAATAAGGTTGTAAACATCATTGTATATACTTCTTGATTGTTTGGATACAGGGTAAATCGTATGCTTACAGGGTAAATCGTATGCTTACATTATAATAGTTATATTATTATGGTATCTGATTATCTTGCTCATCTTTGCTCATATTTTGTTGATAGGAAGAAATAAAAGTATGTTTTTACTATACTTCTAAGAATGTTATTGTGATTCGTTCAACAAACGACAAGAATAAAATAAATTATGACCAAGTCATAACTTTTCTTTTGAGTTTTGTTTTCTTATATATATATTTTTTTTTTTTTTGGGGGGGGACATATAAATAGAAATATACCTATAATACAAAAATCAGAGAAACAGAATGGTAAAAGTTAAAATAAATCAGATCAAAAATAAATATGTTATGAATGATTGAAATATGAGATCACAGCTAAGCGAATCTCACATTGGCAACTTTTTTCAGCGGATTGTGACGTAGTGACGGATAACCATCCCGTTGTTCGTGTACAAAAAATATCACCAATTTCCGTTTCTCTCCCAAGGGCCTTTACCCTTGGAGTACTACTTAAAATATGTTATGAAGAGTATATCATTGTAGGTCCTCTAAAAAAGACCATATTGAAGAAAAAATAAAATGTTTGTAATTTTAGGTGTTGGAACAAATGGAAAGTTGTCCGGCACTACATCTCAGCGACATTATCGATTCTGCCAATTTCAATTTCCCTTTCGTAGAGTGATTGCAACATTAAACTAATCATAATTATTTTAATATTTTGTCAGATTTCGTTCAAACCTTCACAAGTCTGCTTCTGCTTTCTTTTAGAGTTGTTTGCTCTTAAGTTTACCTCGGCTGCCTAGCAGAGCCGGGGTAATAGTTGGAGCGCTTTGAGCACCATGCATGGTGGATATGTGCGCTATATAAATATCCAATATTATTATTATTATTAAGAAAGCAGAATGGAGAAAATAGTCACGTACATGTCAATTGCGTGTGTATTTTCTATATAAGAAAGTGGCATTTTGGCAGTAAAAAGAAAGAAAACGGATGATATACGGTGATATGTTTGATTTAGTTTTAGATTAGTTATTAAAGTAAGGGAAGAAAATACAATAATAAGTAAAGTAAAACAGTTAAGATGGAAGAGATGATACAAACTAAGAAATAAGGGTGCAATTCTGCTACAATAGCAGCACTCTCTGCCAAATACGCATAGGTGGATGCAAATCTGCACCCCTATTGCACCCTTATTTTTAATGTGTATGCACACAGCTGATAGATGAGGGAGATAGCGAGATAGAAAAGAAGGTAGAATGTGAGGGAGGAGAGAGAGAGAGCAGGATCAGACAGAGGGGGAGGAGATGGAAAGATATAGAGAGCGGAGTAAGATTGGACAGAGGGGGGGAGATGGAAGGATAAAGAGAGAGAAAGGGAGGGAGAGCAAGCTTGGACAGAGGGGGAGGGGAGATACAAAGAGAAAGAGAGAGAGAGAACAAGATTGGACAGAGGGGGTGGGAGATGGACGAGAAAGAGAGAGAGAACAAGATTCGACGGAGGGGGAGGGAGATGGAAAGAGAGATATATATATATATATATATATATATATATATATATATAAAGAGAATGGGGAGGAGGACAATGAAAGATAGAACTGGAACTTTGCAAAAACTGGTGAAGGGCAAGAGAAAATAGAAAGGAAAAAAACAAATGAAACAACTGAAAGCATATTCATTCAATTACGAAAAACAAATATCAACTGTACATCACACACCATGCCTATAATTATTGGACATGTACAGCTTTTAAAATGGCCAACTGTTTAACATGGACACGGTTGATCTCTCTGCATGTGCTCCGTTATGTATATCACGTGATATATAGGCCTAACATTAAGGCTCAAAGATTATTTAACTGTTTCCAAGGCAAGTAAATCTATAACGGTTTTAAAAGGGTTGTCACGGAGCTAATCAAGACCTGAAATTTGTGCTTTTGGTTGCTTTCTTCACCTCTCTGCACGGTCGGTCGTTTAGCACACGTGAATTTTTCACAAAACAATAGGCACCAACTGATGGAAGGATTGCTTTGTGCAACACAATGACTGTGCACAAAATAAATACCCATTTCTGGTCTTCATAAGCTCCATGACAACCCTTTAACATCAGTGAAGATCAATTTTGCACTTGAAACAGTAAATTATTTATGGCGCTCATTAAACGGATTGACAAACACGATATTATCTATTTTCCAGAAAAAAATCATGTCAAGGAAAATCACAATACCGTATTGTATGCCCCATAGAAATGATGTTTGGATTACAGAATACGTCATTGTCATGTTCACACGTTTCAATAGGTGGTGCACAAACCCATCGAAATTGCCTTGAGTTATGCAGGGTATTTGCTATCTTGTTATCACTACATTCAATGAATGAATGAAAGACAGAATGAAAGAATGAGTGAATGAAAGAATAAATGAAAGAATGAATGAGTGAATTAAAGAATGAATGAAAGAATGAGTGTACAATGAATCAATGAATGAGTGAATGAATGAAAGAATGAGTGAATGAATGAATGAATGAAAGAATGAGTTAATGAATGACTAAATGAATGAATGAATGAAAGAATGAATGAATGAATGAATGATACATAGTGAATGAAAGAATGAGTGAATGAATGAATGAATGAAAGAATGAGTTAATGAATGACTAAATGAATGAATGAATGAAAGAATGAATGAATGAATGAATGAATAGTGAATGAAAGAATGAGTGAATGAATGAATGGATGAATGAATGATTGAAGGAATGAGCGAATGGAAGAATGAGTGAATGAATGAATGAATGGACTTTTGGCATGTACAGATCTATATACATCAGTAGGAATAGTGTTCATTAAAGATATATATACAAAATTATACAACTCCTCCCCAGATCCTTATCAAATGATTGGTTATGCGCGGTCACGTGTGATTCATTTACTGATCCTATTGCACGCTTTTTCATGAAAAAGCGTGCAATATTTTCCAGTACTATCCAACGATTTTCAGTGCCGCGCAGTAGTGC